>CM050167.1:51394404-51499404 GCA_027410445.1 Discoglossus pictus
ATGCACCATTTACTTACCGCCCCACACCCCAGTTATTACGTCTTCTATCCCTTTTCTAGAATATTCAATATTATAGTTTTCTGAGTATTTATGTATATCAGAAAGTGTTAGGTACACTTACAAGCATATCACTGCAAGTAGGCATTTCTGTACCTATTATTCTATGGTACTACACTGGCATCTACTGCCCCCTGAAAATGTGCTGCCTAGGCCTAAATACTCAAAGTATAAGGTGAAATTGGTGTGGAGTTTTATAAAACATTATTTCTCATACAGGTCTGGTGATATTTATTAGAGGGTGGCTGCAGTGTTTATATATGTACTAGCGACTGGCTCGTCAAAAAATGGCGGTCAATAACATTTGAAGCCATGTCAATGCTGTCAATGTTAAGCTTGTTATACTCTAAGGACCTTCTGCGCTCATTGCAAAACGCTCCTCTCGTGTCCTTTGGCTCGTCTTTAAAAATTTTTAATACAAATTAATTAATTGTACAATCAATTACTATAGTAAACCTTTTTCCAATTAATATTTTTTTCAACAATCAATAGCCTGAAGATGTAACACTTTATTTTTATTGTCCTGCAGCATATAATGTCCATTTGGACTGTTGCTGGCCTGAGGACATAGTTTTATGAATGTTGTAACAGTGCATTAGAAATAGGCTGCGTGCGCGAGGGCAAACCGTTTGTTAATTATTGTGAAGGGCTACTGTAGATGCGTAATATTGTTATTGGCAATTTAGAATTGGAATATAGCGTCTTCTGTCTATGTGCTACGCGGTTCGCAAGCATTTGCCGTCCTTTGTAATACTGTATTTTATACTGTGTGAAAGTGGTACACCTTTGGCATTGTTTTGCACGGTCCAAAATCGACTTAAATTCGCATTTCACCTCACTCCCAGACGTCCTGACTGTTCCCCGTGCTGTGTGTTATGATTTTGCTCTATTTTTTTTTTTTGCTTTGCGCGGTTCGGCCGTTAGCTTCGTATTTTTATTATCTCGTACTTCGTTTTTCTAAGTGCCACGTCTCGTAAAGTGGTACGCGGTTGGCGATGTTTTGCGCGGTCCAGGATCGTGTAGCCTCGTTTTCATTTTTTTGTCCTCCATTTTTTTTTCACTTAGTATATTTTCGAGTGCCGAAAGTCGCCGAAATGGACTTAAATTTGCGTTCCACCTCACTTCCAGACATCCTGCTGTGTGTGATGTTTTTGTTTTATATTTTTTCTTTTTTGCACAATTCGGCCGTTAACTTCATATTTTTCCTATCTATTTCTTTTTTTTTCTAAGTCCCGCGTCTCGTATTTTCTTTTTTCTAAGTCAAGTGCTTGCAGCCTAAGGTGATCCCGCGTTTCCTAAGTGTTTGGAGTCCCGCTTGTTTTATTGTCTCCAATGCTTGCCTCGCGTTGCATGGTTTGCAGGCAATGACCACCTTCAGCGCTCATCGCCCAAGTGCTGCGAGTTTTAGTGCTGTTAGTTAATGGCTCGCCGCGCTATGCAAGGCTTGCAGGCGATGAGCTAACGGCTCGCCTCGCTTCATCGCCTAAGTCGTACGCCCCACGCAAAGCATGACGACGTCTCGTAGTTTGAAAATTATAATATGTGATGTAGCACGTCCAGTTCCGTTTCCCATCTCCTATCACTACATATTACCGCACAGTATTTGTACATGCACATAATAGTTCAGCATGAGGTGTATCAGGACTGTACTAACATTTTTTACATTAGAATTGAGGTAGCGGCCTTAAACCGATAGTTATATTGCTTTAGTTATTTAGTTATAGTTATTTCCGCCAGACATAACATTTTCTGTGATGGCTGAAAAGTTAAATTTTAGTCTCATCAACACCTTCCTCCATACATTTTGGGAGTCTCCCACATGTCTTTTCGCAAACTCAAAATGTGCCATTTTGTTTTTTGCTGAAAGTAATGGCTTTCTTCTGGCCACTCTGCCATAAAGCCCAACTCTATGGAACGTACGGCTTATTGTCGTCCTATGTACAGATACTCCAGTCTCTGCTGTCGAACTCTGCAGCTCTTCCAGGGTTAACTTAGGTCTCTGTGCTGCCTCTCTGATTAATGCCCCCTTGCCCGGTCCGTAAATTTTGGTGGGCGTCCGTCTCTTTGCAGGTTTGCTGTTGTGCCATGTTCTTTCCATTTGGTTATGATAGATTTGATGGTACTCCTGGGAATCATCAAATTGCTTCTCAACAAAATTGTCCCTTACTTGTCTGGAAAGTTCCTTGGTCTTCATGGCAGTGTTTGCATAGTGGTGCCTCTTGCTTAGGTGTTGCAGCCTCTGGGGCCTTTCAAAAAAGTTGTATATATGTAATGACAGATCATGTGACATTTCAATTGCACACAGGTGGACATCATTTCACTAATTATGTGACTTCTGAAGGTAATTGGTTGCACCAGAGCTTTTTATGGGCTTCATAACAAAGTGGGGTTAATAGGGGCGATGGTGAGGAGGAGGAGGGGGCACACTGGGAAGGAGGAGGGGAGAAAGACAGAGGGGAGGGAGGGAAGAGGGGCGCAAGACAAAGGGGAGAGGGAGGAAAGAGAAACAGGGGAGGGAGGAGGGGAAAAGAGACAAAGGGGAGGGAGAAGGGGGGAAGAGAAAGTTTCAGGGGAGGGAAGGGGAAGAGACACAGGGTAGGGGGGATAAGGCACAGTGCAGGGGGGAAAGAGACACGGAGAGAGACACAGGGGAGGGGAAAAGCGAAACAGGGGAGGAAGGAGGGGGAAAGAGACAAAGGGGAGGAAGAAGAGGGGGAAGAGACACAGAGGAGGGGGAAGACACAGGGGAGGGAGGAGCTACAGACACAGGGGAGGGAGGTAGAGATACAGGATAAAGGGGAAGAGACACAGGGGAGGAAAAGTGAAACAGGGGAGGAAGGAGGGGGAAAGAGACAAAGGGGAGGAAGAAGAGGGGGAAGAGACACAGAGGAGGGGGAAGACACAGGGGAGGGAGGAGCTACAGACACAGGGGAGGGAGGTAGAGATACAGGATAAAGGGGAAGAGACACAGGGGAGGAAAAGTGAAACAGGGGAGGAAGGAGGGGGAAAGAGACAAAGGGGAGGAAGAAGAGGGGGAAGAGACACAGAGGAGGGGGAAGACACAGGGGAGGGAGGAGCTACAGACACAGGGAAGGAAGGTAGAGATACAGGATAAACGGGAAGAGACACAGGGGAGAGAGGGAAGAGACACAGTGTAGGGGGGAAGAGACACAGGGAGGGGGGACACATGGGATGGAGGAGTGGGGAAAGAAAAACAGGGGAGGGGGGAGACACAGGGGAGAAGGGAAGAGAGAGAAATGGGGGAAAGAGACATGGGGAAAGAGACACTGGGAGGGGGAGAGATACAGGGGCAGGGAGTGGAGGAGGAGAGACACAGGGGAGGGAAGAGGGGGGATAGAGACAAAGGGGAGGGAGAAGAGGGGGGAAGAGACACAGGGGAGGGGGTAAGACACAAGGGAGGGGGAAAGACACAGGGGAGGGAGGAGGACAGAAAGAGACACGGGGAAGAGACATGGGGGAAAGAGACACAGGGGATGGGGGAGAGACACATGGGAGGGAGGACGGGGAAAGAGACACAGGGGAGGGGAAAATACACACGGAACGGAGGAGGGGGAAAGAGACATAGGGGAGGGGGAGGCACGGGGAGCAGGAAGAGACACAGAGGATGGTGGAAGAGAGATGGGGAAAGAGACATGGGGAAAGAGACACAGGGGAGGGAGGAAGAGATACCGGAAAGGGGGGAAAGAGAAACAGGGGAGGGAGGAGGGGGCAAAGAGACACAGGGGAGGGGTGGAAAGACACAGGAGAGGGAGGAGGTGGGAAAGAGACACAGGGGAGGGGGGAGAGACACAGCATAGGGGGGAAATAGACACACGGGAGGGGGAAAGTGACATGGGGGAACAAGAAACAGGGGAGGAAGGAGGGGGGAGAGATACAGAGGGGAGGGGGGAAGAGACACAGGGAAGGGGGGAAAGAGAGACAGGTGAAAGAGAGATGGAGAAAGAGACACAGGGGAGGGGGAATAAGATACAGGGGAGGGAGTGGAAGGGAAGAGACACAGGGTAGGGAAAGGTGGGAAAGAGACACGTCATATATTATCCCATCGTTTGTGACGGGTAAGTTACTAGTAATAATAATAATGATAATAATATATAAGGGCAAGGCATTAATCTCAATTTTTGTTGTGCATTAAATGAATTAATACTTGTACTGAGATTCTAATTTCAATTGTGGCAGCCCTGGTCTTGTCTGGTTTTGCATGTTCTTTATGCTCCTGCAATTCCTGCTATTAGCAGAATAGCATAAGAAGCATAAACAGATAATCCAGGATAGCAACACAGAAGAATAGTCAGTTTGTTTTAGATGGAAAATTCAAGTTCAGATCTGCAGCAGACAAGTCACTTAAAAAAAGAGTAAATCTTCTGTGAGCAAATGTACCGTAAACTGCCCAGACTTTGCCATTAAAGCTGTGCAGTAAATAGGCAGCAAAAAACAAACACTACATCAAGCTTTTACAGACCTCAATACATTTTACAATTAATTAAGAAATTAATTGCACAATTAATGTTGATTGAAAAAGAGAGGTATTCTTTTACACACACACTTATATTATGCAAACTATAAAAAACTTATTTTATGATAGAGAGTACATAAAGTGTTGAAGTTAAACACCACCTCAGAACACACAGGTACATGGAGATGGCCCATATCCAGAAGATGAAGCTTTGCCGCCACTGTAAAGTACTGTTAAGAAAGATAAAAAGGAAAAAAGTTCAGAACTGGCATTCGTAGGCTCATTTTACTTTCATGGGATTCCACTTCATAAAAGCTGCACAGCAGCAAATCTTCTGAGATTTATTACAGTGACCTCCATGGGAACAAAAAAAGATAGAGAGTTTTCAGAGGTGGATAAATACAAGCACTGGAGGGTAATGATAGTGATGAGGGTGGAGAGGAGCAGATACTGTATGTCCTAGTATCAGCACTATATCTTCCAATAATTTATGGGAGGTTACACTTTATTAATATGAATAGAAAATAATTATTATGGGTCATGGCTGTTTGAGTAGTTCATTGGCCAGATTTCCAGAACAGGGTCAAGATCTAGGGATTTAGGGAACAGTGCATGGTAGCCAATGGCTTCTTATACTCTCTAAATCCACCGGCTGATATACTACAGGATATTTCTCCCTGTGAAGGGCACAAGTGACTTAAAAGAACCTACATAGGTGTTTTTTGTTCTCAGACTGACTTTTTTTGTTCCAAACACAGAAGAATGCCGTAAGCACAATGGGTGGTAACTGGTAAAAATGAATGGGCAGATATCAATATAAGAGGCAGACCTCAGGAAAGACCAGGAAGAAGGCGAGAGGTGCTTGTGATGGGAGTGGAGGGACATCGACAGAGTAAATTCCCTTTACACCAATCAAATGTAAAGGGCCATTGCACAATGAACAAAAAAAAGACATGTTTGATAACTTTAAGTCTGACTAAAAGCATAAAGGCATATTTAAGTTTCTTGGATTATGAATGCATCTGATAGAGAAGAATGAGCAGTGTATGAAAATATTGCCTTTCAGAGTTAACACTCCTTCATATCCAAGCTAAAATTTGCATAAAATTCATAATTTGTTTTGGCCAGTCACAGGCAGCTAATAAATTGTAATTGTCTGTGTGCACCAAAGAATAATGGGATGTGCAGTCCTGTAGTCACCCAGGAACAGGAAGTAGGAGGAGTTACACACTGCCGTGTAGATCTGTGCATTGAGCTGCTTCTGGCTTGAAGGTTAGTAAAGGGTTAAAATCCGTACGCCAATGCAGTGTTTCTATTGGTAGGTACACTGTGCCTATGTAAGCAGCTCTGGGGGTGTGGAAAACAAGTTTTATTTTTAAATTAAATAAATCTGTATTTGTATAGAATTACTCAATGTAATGTGTTTTTTTCTGATGTAAGCAGCTTGTGTTAGATTAGAAAAAGGGAAAACAGAGAAATTTAGATATACCTTTGAGCAGGAAAAAAAAGCATAACACTAGCTTGTAACTGAAAATAAAAATGTGATGCCTCTGCAGAACCATACATGGATCCATGAGACATTGATTGAAGTTGTGTGTGAGATGTGTTTACTTTTTAGGGGAGCTATGGTTGCATTGAATAATGCATTGTGTCTACTTCTGGGCCAATGAGGGAGAGGTAGTGTGGTGATAATTTAAATCCTATCCAATTATCAAACAAAAGCTCTGGACATTTGTCTGTTCTTTCCCCCCACTCCTCCAATGATATCTTCAAAAACACACGCCCACCATCCTACTCTCAGGATGTGATATAACAGACACAAAATGGATTCATAAACAGAGTCTTCAAAATATAAGATATTCACAAAATTTTCCATGACATATACAGCTGCTAATATTGTTTGTTGACTTGGCAAACAAATTTATTTTTTCTTGAACTGCAGTGGTACTTTAACCAAGGGCAGGAGGAATCCTTTTATCCCCTTTCATTTACTTCTACCTCCCTTTGTAACATGTTCTAACCACTTTGCATCTCTGTTATCATTATTTAATGGGTATATAGAGTAGCTAAATACTAGAATTTCACAGATTATGCACATAATTGCCACTTTTCTATACAGTTGGTTGCTGATAAATGATTTCTGCTTAACTTTTGTGTATTAGAGCTAGACTAAAAAGATTGAGTGGTTGCAAGAGAGGCTTCCTCTGAGAATTCATAAACTGGAATTGGGTTGAGTTTACTCAAAGTACCAAGGGCTGGTATAAGGGACAATAAGTGAGGAGGTAGAAAAGTAATAGAGTACAGTGTTTAAGAGAGAAAATGGAATGTGGATGAAAGAAGGAAAAGAGAGAATAATTGAAAAGGAGGATGGGGGACAACGAAGGTATAAGAAAGATGGAATATGATTAGTGAAATGGGAAAAAGGAAAAGAGAGGAAGACCAGACTGATATACTGCAGGATATTTCTCCCTGTGAAGGGCACACAGGAGATAAAAGAGGCTGCTCTTTGACTAGGTGACTAGACCTATAGGACAAACCTTCTTAGGTGTTATTCATTCTCAGATTATGAGCAGCTGCTTTTCTTTTAGCTTATTCAAATGAGCCCAGTCTCCCTAAGGATAATAGGGGACTCCAGGCATGTTCTCCTTGCTCACCTTTCCTTGGTGAGTACAGCTACACCTCATTGGCAAGGCCCAAAAGTGGTTGAAAAGTATGATTGGGGTTTGCAGATTTCTCCTGTTCAGGGTAGAATTGCCTGGTATTTTGGGGCTGGAATATTCTTTTTAGTAAGGACAGACTGATATATTACAGAATATTTCTCCCTGTGAGATGTGAAGGTGATAAAACCTACTGAGTTAAGAAGAACAGAGAACTTTTAAATAAAGATGTTACAGAACCATCCCTCCCCCTTTAACAATTATCGCTTCTCGACCTTTTGGCTAAGATCAAGTGTAGTACCTCCTCTGAAATAGCTGGTCTGCCACACCAGTTATGAAGAGGGGGGAAACCTTGGTCTGGCCAGGGTCCGACTAGAACAGATGCTTCGGGCTTAGGGGAATAATCTGCCCGTTCCCCCAAAATAGCACAGAGCACTTTTCTTTTGAGCACTTCACAGGCACCCCAGCCAGGACCTTATGGTTCGTGGGGGATCCCTTATTTTTGTTTTTGCCCCCAGCCGACGGGTTGGGGGAGCACTTCAAAGTGCACCCTGGGCCAGAGAGTTCTGTGAGAGGGGTCTCTCTGGCCTCGCACTAAGCCTGATGGGATGGGTGAGAGCTGCCCCATCAGAGGCTGGCACCATGCACGAACTGTTTATTTGGCACCAATTTTTTTGCACTCTCTTTTGACTATGGTACGGACATGTTTTTGGCACCACGAAACTCAGTGGAGCTGAGGGGTCTCGCTAGCCCTTGAGGGCGGGGCCTTATGGCCGGGGATCCCTTGGAAGGACCTGGGGGAGAAAGGTGAGAGCTTCTCCCCCAGACGTCTGAGCCAGGGTGGACTGGTGAGAGCAGTCCGCCTGGCGAAGAGAACACGCCACATCGGAGGGCTCCGGCCGGAAGATGGTGGAGATGCCCCCCTCATTCCTATGGTGAGGGGGGCGAAATGGATCTTCTGGAATCCAGGTCGGAGCCCAGAAGATCAAAGGGGTCCTCAAGGTGGGGGGACCTGAAATGGCTTCACAGGGGAAACTCAAGAAGCACTTGTTTTGCACGTAGGAGGCACTGTCACGATGGCACGAACCCCCGAAGCTTTTCAATAAAAAAAAAAAAACTAATGCTTTACAAAGCCAATTGGCAAACAACTAAAACTTCCCATCCTATTACTATCCTGGTAAAATTCCCATTACCTTAACTACATACATCCATGGGATTCCTATATGCTCAGTGTAGATGAGTTAATGGTATACAAAATGATATATGTTAACTTTAATAATCCTGGCAAATCCTCATGTCAAACTCAAACCCTTTATTTATTATTATAATTTATTTAAAAAGAGCCAACGCATTGTGTCTACATAAGACAAACATGATAGAAGTATTCATACTGGTACCGGTGGCCCTGATCTCTAAGTGGAACTATTAGTAGGATAAGAATTAAAATGTCAACTCCATTACATACATTCTCTGTGTCATACAATATTTAAAGTATTTTCTTCTTGCATCCTACAAATTTCCTTATAAAGCTTTGACTTAATCTTTTCCATCTGTTCTTAGCTTTTCCTCCTGTCTCCACGCTCTCTCTCAAGTATTTTCTAGTTCTTTTTCATCGTCATCTCGTATTATTTTACCAAGATCACCCAGCACAGGTAATGATTGCAAAGTGACCCCTTTCCCATCTCATTAAAGAGCTAACCCCATCGACTCAGACTCCAAAGAGTTTAATTATAAAGATTTCAACTGGTAGTTACACAGAACGGGGGCAGAATAAAAAAAAGAAAAGAAATACACAATGAATAAAACATACCATCTGTTCAAAGCCAGATTCATTAATTAGGTGCTTCACACTTTTGGTTTAAAAATATACATATATTTATAAGCCACTGAGAATTAGAGAACAAATCAAAACTAAACGTACCAGAAAAATTGATGTGAGAACTACCCATCAGTATTTCAAGGATCAAGGTTTTTAAGTGAATAACTTCTCTAGGGTACAATAAGAATCCCAGCTGATACAAAATGTAAATGGGGTATGAACAGAACTGGCATTTTAACATATATAAGTTATTGAAATGACAGAACTGACATTTATTATCTGGTACTGAATTCAGATTTGATTAATCATGCTCTGTATCCAGTGATTAATTTGCTGATCTATGGATGTCAACTATTGTTTGTTAATTGATTGACTGTGTAAACAACTTGATGTTCTGTAGTGCTTAGGCTATATTATATGTGTTGCAAAATCTTATTAAATGTCATTCCCTCTATGCATTTTCAATATTTATAAAGTGAATGGTCATATATATTTAAAATAGTTTCAAATATTTAAAGGGATGCATCATTTGCATGTTAAACCCATGATAATGGCCTAGATTCACTAAACATAGTTTAAGCTGCAATGAAGCCCCTTCACTGTTACACATCAATACACATTAAGCATTGCTTCCTAATAATTTATAATTCCCATTTTGAGTTTCTCACATGAGAATGTTGTTGATCAGTCGTTCAGTCATGTCTGACTCTCCGCGATCGTATGGATAGCAGATAAATATTTCCATGATTCGGTGGACACCATTGAATCTTTTCAGATAGTCAATGGTCTTCTAAAATATCCTCATGTTTGGATTAGGGTATAAACTATTCAGGATTTATACTATACTGCAGCAACAATGACCATAGGAAAGGGTGTGATTCTGCCAAGGCCCAAGAGGTTCAGGCCTAGGGCAACATATTTTAAGGGGGCAGCAGGCAGCCTGAAGATGCAGTACAGTACATTGAAAAATGCTTGTATATGCACAGAAATGTCTATATGCCATGATATATATATATATATCGTATTTATCGGCGTATAACACACACTTTTTCTCCTTGAAAATAGGGGGCAAATGATGTGTGCGTGTTATACGCCGATATAATGTGAAGGACCGTGTCTCTTTCCCTCCCCCCTCCTCATCCTCAACCCCCCTCCTCATTCTAAACCCCCACTCCTCATTCTAAACCCCTCTAATACCTCCCCCTCTCCCTTTCCCCTCACTTACCTGCTTCTGCTCCGGCCTCCGCTCCTTCTTGACCCGGCGCGCACGTCATTAGCAAATAGCGGGTTGAGGATGGGGAGGTTAAGGATGAGGAGGGAGGTTGAGGAGGGGGGTTGAGGTTGAGGTTGAGGAGGGGGTTGAGGAAGAGCAGCGATTTCTGAGTAAACTTTTGTAAAAACATATAATATCCAAGTTTCTTTGTTAAAACAGTTGCTTTTACTGTCATCAACTTATGACTTGGGATTTAGGAAGGGGAAAGGAGAAGCTGCAAGTTGGGCATGGGGGCACACAAATATAAATGGCCTAGGGCAGTATAAAACCTAAATACGCCCATGACCGTAGGGGTTCTGTCCAGCCATGTCAGAGCACTGTGACACCTCTTAGCAGTTGCTTATAAGCACTGACCCTAGCATTTGTTCTGCTGTACAATTTAATAGAGCTCAAAGCTGTTAAAACAAGTTTGAAATGCTCAATTATCAAAATGTTTACATTACATTCAGACCTTTAGAAAAATGGTTCAAAATGATTACCTATTCTTTAGTAATTGTGAGAAGTTGTTAACACTGTGTTAACTCCCATTTAAGTAAATGGAAGTCAATGCATCATTAACTGCACTAATAGCCTGACTCTCACTGTATTAAGTAAGGGGGTTAATTTAGTAAATTAAAAGTGGAGTAATTCTGTACTCAGAGGTAACATTACATTTTAATCATTGATTGTATGATCAAACTGCATCTAAGTCATTTGAATACAAACATTAACAACTACAGTGTATATTTTTCAACACAAAGTTTTTAAGCCTTCAACAACATGATTAGGTCGACTAAAGTTGTAAATTTCTTGAAAATGCTCCAAAAGAAAGGATACATTTGTTGTGTAGTCTCTATAAAATCATAACACTGAGCCTTGGAACATGGCTCTTTTTTTGCTAACAACATAATCTTCATGTAAACTATTATTATTATTATTATTATTATTTCCTAACTAGAGACTTGCCCGTCAAAAAATGACGGCAATAAGATTGTAAGGTAGGTAATGGTGTTTGGTTGAGACATTAATTTTGTTGGGGTTCCGAGATCCTTCGGCGCTCATTGCGAGCCTCGCGCTGAGCGCCTTTGGCGCTCATTGCGAGGCTGTTGGTTGTTTGTGTGCTCTGAGCAGCGTTGGCAGTCGTTTTTTGTATGCTAATGAAATAATAAATTAATAAATTAATATACTTTACCTATTTTGAAGTAATATATGCAGGAAGCATTGTGTTGAAGAGCTGTCAATCTGTTTTGACGTTGCTGCAGCATACAATGTCTGTTTGCACTGTTGTGGAGCTGATGTGTAAGTGTCAGCAATGTGTGCAGTGTGTAGTGTAAATAGTGTGCGTGCGCGAGGAAAATCCGTGTGGATGCTAAGTCCGTAAATTTTGCGGTCAACGTGAGAGCCTCCACCTCCGCAAATGAGGCCCCTCGCTTTGCGAGGGTCCGCATTCCGGGCCTAAAGTCCACAGTTGCTGGCAAGTAGCGTCTTCGGCGCTCCTTGCCAGCAACTGCCGGCCTCGCTACGCGAGCCTGCAGCGTTAGCAACAACCCGCTTGCTCACAACTATATATGTGATTCATAACTGCACGTAAATGAACCCCAAATTCACCATATAGAGGTTTAAAAAGGATGTGGAGAAAGTACCTTCCTTTTTGACAGATGAGTTATACACCTTTGAATCCAGTGGTTTTAGGCTGCTTCTATCCTCTACTGCATCATCGGAACACAAGGAGTCGCACTGGCTGGTGCCCCTCTTTAGACTCAGCTCTGCAGGTTGAGTAGGATATTAGCTCTGTGTTGGTTATATTGTTCTTTCTCACCAATTTCAAGACATGTGGAGTAATGGTTTAGTGGCAAAATCACTTGACTAAAAAAATGGTGATTGTGAATTTGAATCTAGTAAGATTATCTAGTATATATATATATACTGTATATATACTGTATATATAGTAAATAAATAGTACATTTGGGTTAAAATTTGAAAGTCTAAAATAGATTAAAAAAATTATTTTCTGCTCAGAGGTAGGGACGTGCAAATGAACCCACAAAGGTTTCACTCCATAATCCAATATCATTTTAAACATGGCTCCTTTTATATATAATGTAAAGAGACAACATGGGTGTCATAAAATTTTAAAATAATTATTTAACCAAAAGAAAAAATAATAATGTAAAGGTAGATGCTTTTATCCACTACGCTAAATCTCTATGATAAACAGGGAGGACAGTCAGGAGCCCTCAGTGTCTTCCTCTGGCTCTCTGTGGTACCAGATGGCCTATTCTGGCCACCAGCAGCCCTCTTTTTTTCTTAATATGGCCTCCAACAACCCTCCTGTGGCCCTATTCGGCCACTGGCAGCCTCTATATCTCCCGGTGGTCCTCTCTGGCCCCTGCAGCCACTCCTAGTCCTCAACAGCTATAAATTCCCCAATGGCTCTAAGCCCCCTTTTCATTCTCCTCCCCTTTCCTCTCTCACACAATTTTCTTTCTCTATTTTTCCCTCTCCTCCTTTATTTTCTCTGTCCTACTTCACTCTTCGCTTCTGTCTCTTCTCCATACCTTTCTCTTCCCTCCCTACCTCACCATTCCCCTCTCCTCTTTCCATCTTCTTTTTGCTTTTTTCTCTCTCCTCATCTAATTCCCCCTTTTTTGCCATGTTGCCTCATATATCCCATTTCTCTCACTCCCATCTACTCTTTCCCGTCCTCTCTATTCCCTCACCCATTCCTCTTCTCTCTCTCCCTCCTCCCCATCTTTCTCTTTTCTCTCCTCATGTCTAATTTCCTCCTTTTTCCAACTCATTTCGCCCCCTTCTCTATCTCCCTTTTTTCTCTTCACTTCCACGCCTCTATTTTATTGTATTTGTCACTCATCCAATTTCCCCTCTCACCCTTCTTTCTTTACCATTTTATACCACTCTCCTCTCTTTCTACTTTTTCTCCTTCTCTCTATCATGGTATCTGTCACTAACTCGCTGCACACCCTTCTCTCTCTCTTCCACTTTCTCCCTTCTATCTCTTTCATCTCTCTCCTCCCCTTTGTTCCGCTTCTTTCTCTCCTCCTTTTTTCTCCCTCTCCTCTTTCCCCTGCTCTCTATCTCCCTCCCGCTTTTCCTTCCTTCACTCTCACACTCCTGCTTCTCTATCGTCTTCCTTCTCTCTTCAACCTTCCCCTCCCTATACTCTTTCTGAATTTCCATCCCTTTTTTCTCTTTACTTCTCTTCTCTGCCTCTATCTCTCCTTCTCCACTTGCATGCTGAGTGGCACCCCAATTTCTTTTTCCATATGGACCCTCCATTCAGTAGCTCCACCACTCAGTATATAAATCAAGCAAGTTAAAATATGGTCAGTGTACCAATCACATCCTGAACCTTAAGAAATGTTACAATTCTTGATCAATTTAAAAGAATGTAAATGATTTTCTCAAGTGATTTTCAAATCTCTACCCGATAGTGCGCTGCACTTTTTTGTTGTTAAATCATTCAGTGGTTCCGACTCTCCATGATACTATGGACAGTAGCATGCCAGGCACATATGTCTCTGGTTGTACTTATCCATATGGGTTGCTAGTTATCTGCTATGACCTGCCCAGCTTGGGTGACCCTACATGGTATAGTTCACAGCTACACAAGCCCCTTCACCACAATAAGGTAGCGATACAAATGGGGACAGCACTTTCAGGGATTTCAATATCTGTATATATGTGTGTGTGTGTGTATATATATATATATATATATATATATATATACATATAGCAATTACCGTATTTTTCGCCCTATAAGACGCACCGGCAGATAAGACGCACCTAGTTTTTAGAGGAGGAAAACAAGAAAAAAAAAATCTGAATCAAACACAAATACACTTTACACACAGATACTCACCTACATTACACACAAATATATATATATATATATATATATATATATATATATATATATAGATACACATACATACATATACATACACACATAAATAAATATACATACACATACATACATATATACACAAACATACATGCACACATACACACACATACACACACATACATACACACACATACATACACACACATACATGCACACATACACATACATATACTGCAGCATTTGGGAGCATTTGGGAGCCCTTGACCCTCCCTGACCCTCCCTGACCCTCCTGATCCTCACCTTTCTTCTGATCTCTGCCATCTTGATCTCACCCCAGCGCTTCCTACCAGCACTCCTCGTGTACTGCAGCGTTGCATGTGTGACGTCACTAGGACGCACCGGCCGACGCGATGCTGGTAGGAAGCGCTGGGGTGAGATCAAGAGGACAGAGGCAGTTTGAAAAGGTATATTCGCTGTATAAGACGCACCAACTTTCCTCCCCCAGTTTTGGGGAAGAAAAAGTGCGTCTTATACGGCGAAAAATACGGTATTTCACATATGGTGGGCTAAGAGTGATAGAAGCCCTCCACCGTACAAAGTACAGTAGTACAAATAAGAATAGTAGATTAGTGATTCCATTTGAAAATGGACTCACTAATGTACTATTCCTTATCTGTACTACTGTACTTTGTATGGTGGAGGGCTTCTATCACTCTTAGCCCACCATATGTGAAATCATTGCTGTATTGATCTACTCTACAACAGTCACCACATAAACCAGGCACTTGCACCACACTGAGGATCATCAGTAACCGTGAAACAGTGCTGTATGTGGTTAAGGGACCTGGTTTGTGAAAAATCCATCTGTTGCTATGCCTAAAACTGTGAAATACAGTAAGCATACGCTTAAAATGAGCCATGTTTTGATTGACAGAGTGAGGGTTCATTTGTGGTCTCATTTGCATGTCCCGCCCAGTTTTCCCAGAGTGCAGTGCATTTACTCTATTTCTGAGAATTTTGAGCAAGAAATAAGTTTTGACTAACTTATTTTTTAGACATTCAAATAGAATCACTAATGTACTATTCCTTATTTGTACTACTATATATATATATATATATATATATATATATATATATATATATATATACACACATATTCAACATCAAAAAATAATTTAAAAAACATCACAACAAACCCAAAATGTCTATTTTATAAAATTAAAATGTACACAGTTAGGATGTATTGTGGGACATAGAACTTCTCCTTTGCAAAAAAAAAATCTCTTTACACCCAGGTTTTGCAGCTGGAGCCTGGAAGTTTGCCATTACTATACAGGTTTACACAACTAAGCAAAATATATTTAATATATTCCCTTGTGTTTCCTTTACATAATCAGTATCTAGAGCAGGTGCCTTTGACCTTTCCTGTCAGGTCCGGAGAAAAAAAAAAAAACACGGTGCTCGCTATTGCTAATCAGAGGAGCACATCTGTTTTTCTTAGTATTTCCTGCCCCCATTACATGAGGAAGAGGTGAATTAGCATTCTCCAAATTTGTGAAGACAAGAATACAAACAAAAGCCCTAACATTAATACAGCGACCCGCCACCAGCCTTGCATAAGCCTGATACTTGAATCACAAAAGCGCAAAAATGTTGGAATTTCTCAAAAATACTAATGAGCTTGAGACAGCGGAATAGCTGAATGATAAGGGTTTTTTGAGAGCCCTTTTGCTGGTCTTTAGATCAACTTTCCTGTTATTCACCCTGACTACACATCAGAAATGATTTCCTTCAAATCTTATTACAATGTCCTTTGATGACCTTGCTTATAAAGACATTGAAGAAAATATAATATTCCAGCTTATATGTTTAACCTGCAAAGCACTGGACAGTTTAAAAGAACTACGGTATATAATGTGATCTTTCACTGGAGTCTGCAAAAGCATCTAAAAAAATTTGGGCCAAAATATTTTAAAAAATTGCTGTAAATTCATATGCTTGAAAAACGTTGAGTCTGACTAGGCATAATCAGGCAGGGGAAAAAATAAGTTAATTTAAAAAATGGATGCATCTTAAGGTCGTTGGAGGGATCCATGATACTTTGGTGCAATTTGTGTGAGAGGGGCATTTACATTTATGAAGAGCTATGGTTGCAGTCTTTGATGCAACTTCCTGCTTCTGGGCTAGTGAAGGGAAAGAAGTGTGGAGTCAATTTCCATCTTATCCTGTAATCAAAAGGCTCTGGACTCCTGCCCACTGTTCCCTGCACTGATAACAACAAACACACACCCTCATCATCCAGATTTTAGTATGTGATGCAACAAACACAAAATGGATTCTTGTACCCAAAAAAATTCAGATTTTCCCAAAAATGTGGCTTACATATTTTCTAATATTGTTAGTTTTTGACACATACCTGATAAACAAGTGTCCTTTTTCTTCAACTATAGTGGTCTTTTAAATGACCAATGTATTGCTCATATAATACTGATTATCAATAAAACGAGTATCTGGAGACACAAAGCAATGTAGATTTTAAAACTTACCTGAAGTTTAGTGTTTTAGACTTAAGCACACATGCTCCTTTCTGGTGGCATGTCCTTCGGGCGCAGCTGAATAGCGCGCCGTCATGAGGGCGCAGAGAATTGATGACTCTGCAATACAAGCAGGGGCTGCTTCTCATGCGCGAAGGGGGTGCCAGATTAAACACTTCTGCCTGGACCCCTATATCATGCACCCCTTAACTATACCACCCAGGGTATATAACATGTCCAGGCAGAAGTGTTTAATCTGGCATCCCGACCCTCGCACATGAGAAGCAGACCCTGCTTGTCTTGCAGAGCGTCATCAGATTGCAGTTCTTGGCGCACTGATGATGTTGCACTATTCAGCAGCGCGCAAAGGTCGGGGTGCCCTCCTATCTACACCTTATATGGCGTTCACAGAGTATAGGGAAGATATGCCCAGTGGGGCTGCCATGATATATTTATGCTGTCCTGGTAATATATTGTCTATCTACCTCCTTCCCTCCAGTGGCTATTGTAGTCAAACCTAATTAGAAAAAATAGGATAGCCTCCTGGGCAAATCCTGTTCATCCCCTGGACATTGAATACGAGATGGTGAAAAGCACAGTATCTTTTATATGCAATTGCGCTGCATTGGCGGATTACCTATTATGCCAACGAGGCAGTTGCCCAGCGGCACTTCCCTGTGAGGGGCGCCACTTCTTAAAAAAATGGTTCCTGGTTCACAAAAAAAAGGGAATGTTGCAGTTCATAGACTGGCTACTATGTGGTCCCCACCTAGAATAAGACAGTTACAACATGAAAGGGAACTTACACGTTCAGAAAAGGCAAAAATGGGTCCGTGCATACCTTGCATACTCACTCGCAGGGGCTCCTCCACTTCTCTGGCTAGGGGCTCCAAAAAGTAGATACGGCCCTGATTGGAACCTCCTATATTGGTTTCTGTTGATGTTCTTTCTTAGGTGAGAGAAGACTTTGAGCGCAGAGGAAATGTATATTTACTTTGTGGAAATGTTGTTCGCATAAATGCCAGTGCTTTTGACAGGACTTGTGGAAAGCTAATTCATTTTCAAGAACATACCTTCTTGAGAAAGTAGCTAGCATAATCAGATGAGAAAAAAATGGAGCAACACAATATGAAATAACATATAAAATAACAATACATTTTGCTTTCTAACACCATGACCCGTGAAAGGCCCAGTGGGTATGTACGTATGACCCTTTGGGATAACTTCTCCTAGAAATAATTTGTTAGGCACAAACACTTCCTAAACCCTCTAATTAAATAATTAGACACAACTACTTTTTTGGGGAGATACTGGCCACAGCGTTTATTGGTAAACCCAAATTCACATAATAACAATACCATTTGTTTAAATATACATAAAGAGAGGCGAGGAGCCTGACGACCGAGACAGTACACTCTGCGCCCTGACCCTCGTCCAGGGCCTACCTTGATGGAGCATCCGTACCCCCGTAGGGTAGGATCACCCCCACTTTACCACTGTCCCGGCGACTCCCCTCACCACCGCCACGCTGTGACAACAACAAATACAGACACATCATAAATCAAACTGAAAATGAAAGCATATACAACTGTTAATGACGTAGACAGATTAAACTAAAATACTTGACCGCTTACTTTAATTTTTTCTTTTTTTTTTACACATACTTTCCAATCCTTTTTATACCTAACACATAATTTTCCATTTACAATAGATTAACACCTATGCTCCCAATGTTAGGGATGGGTGGGTGGGATCTAACTTCTTGGCTAGCTGGGGGCATAATGGCCAAATTGGCGCCAATCCCCTAGGTGGCTCTGCCCCCAGCTAGCCCCTCCTACTCTCCCATACTCCCGGGCCTGCACAGGTCACGTGGCCCTCCGACCGAACCCAGTGCCTGGGTAGGTCTCCAGCCCGTCATTTTGCTTGTTATTAAATTTAGTTATTCAAAAGAAAATATAGAAAAAAGGACTAAAATCGCTTTGAAATGCTTGTGCCACAACTTGCCTGTTCTATATGACACTGATGATCCGATACTGCTCGTCCTCAGCCAATCAGAGAGTGAAAGGAGAAAAACATCCTGGAGCAATATTTCTCAAGATTCATCCAACAAACATTTTCTGGGCTCCCACAGAAACTCTTACAACTAACTCCTCAGTACTAAAAATGGCTCAATGTTATATTAAACCTTGGTCTAAATATATTGGGGACATTTAAAATCCAAATCCGATCCTTTTAACCACTCTCCAGGACATCATAAAGCTTAGCACAATATTATATTTATTATCAGAAAAATATATATTTATGAATATATTTAATATTTTCTCTATTTTAATACATCGAAATATTTTTTTTAAAAATTGTTGATTGCATATTTTGCATAATTTCCTTATTTAATACAAACTGAATGAAAGATAGAAATTACAGAATTATGTTCTGATATAAAGGATTAAAGTAATTTTAATTGACTATAAATAGAATTCTAATTTTGAATCAGTCACAATTTTTTACTAAATAGAAATAAAAAAAAATAGTTTCTCACCCTACTTTAAATAGTTATAGGAGTCCTACCTATTGTGGGTGAAATATGTTGAGAGATATAACTACAATGACTGCTAATATTGTGTCTCCTTAGTAACACCATCACCTGGAATCACAATGAAAACCAACAGCTGCAGCTACCAACTGAATGGACTAAAGGATTACCAAAGGAAATACTTGACTTTACTTTGAATACACGTTTTTTTGTGTGTTTTTTTAAAATAATATCTTAGAAAATTAAAGACTGATTGATACAACAGCTCATTTTAATATATTACTCTACAGAGAGATAGCTTCTGGGTAATGTTTTCATGGAGTCCCAGTGTTCCATGGGAAGTATTATACTTGCATTAAACCTGTGATTGAGATAAAAAGGATTTTTTTTTTAAAAAGGGATAAAAGATAAAAAAGCAATCATTTGAAAGTGGTGTTCTGGAAGGACAGCTTGACCAGTGCATAGTCAATTACGGATTCCCATTTAATGTATGCCACACAATAAAGAGACTCACACTTTGTGTTGGGGTATAAAGATGGCCCCAGCTTTTATTTATTTTTGTCATAACGCCATTAATATGAGGAGGGGTGCATTGCCCACCCATAACCATATCTCAAGGAAACTATTACCACCAAGAGCTGTTACTAGAGCTCCATACCCACTGTGGGCAAGCACCCCTGACCCATTCCTGCTGTGACAAGATGGACAAATAAAACCCAGGAGTACTAACTTAGGTAAAAGGGGAGGGTGAGAGGGAAGCTGGAAAATCACAGCCCCCACTTGACCTTATAATAACTCCCTTTTGTTATGTATATAAGAAATTATATTTTATTGGGATACTCTCTATCCTGGAAAAATCCCCAAAAATAAATTAAAATAAGTATGCTGAATTGGCAGAATTTTTTTTTCGGCGTTTTTCCAGGATAGAGAGTATCCCAATAAAATATAATTTCTTATATAAAATTAAAGGGGTGTTAGGCACCCAATGGATACATACAATAGGTCAATCTAATAGATTTTTGTACCTTTTGTTATGTAACCTAGACTTGTGCCTGAAGGTCCTCCCTATTTAACCCCTAACAGTCATTCCCATCCTATTGCTAGACTGGTCCAACCCCCACTTATCCTTAACTACGTACGGTCGTGGGTTTACTTTACAGTGACTGTACATCTTTTTAGAGATTTTTTTTTGCTTTTTTCCATGGAACGAAAATGTATATAACTATTTAATTCTTAGTGCAAATGCTTCAATCCAGAATAATATGAAATACTTCCTAGAGTACCTTGGTACTTTTGTAATCAGAATCTGTCTTTTATTCAAGTTTACCAGAAAGATGCTTTGACCTTGCTGTACATAAAAGGACAATATATTGGGAAAAAGTAATATTTCCGCTGTACTCATCTAACTATTTTCTGTGCCAGATGCAATGCTAAAATAGAAATGTAAAATAAGACAAGCTGTCAGTAGAATGTGGGTAATGTGCAACTACAAACAGCATGATTTGTCAGTGTCTTTATATAGATGAGTGTCATGGTGTCTATTGCATGTGAAACAGTGGGGAGATTTGGTTAGCACATAAATATCATAAGATTGTCTAGCTATCTCTTGCTTCCTAAAAAGATGTCTTGAACATGGGGTTATCTTAGAATAGGATAATCACTATGCTCTTTGTCCAATCAGATTCAATTATCCAATTAAGCCTTATCACATCTCTGCGTTCTCCCCACCGCCATTGATACATAAAAACACACTCTCATGATCCAGCTCTCAGGATGTAACAATATGGATTCCTCATAGGTAGAGTCTTCAACAATTATAGTTTTAGCAACATTCATTTGAATAAATCTAGCATTTCCAAAGAAAACAATGTTTGTATCATTTTTTCTATATGGTATTTTGAATAACTGAACTAAAAAATGTCAAAATGTTAGAAAGCAAAAACAAACAAACAAACAAACATTTTAGTTACCATGCTGCTTCTTTCTGCTCTAGTTTCTGGAGGGTATGTTTTTATAAACTATTGAGATTTCCATTATTCCAAATGAAAGCAGTTGCCTTTTCAACTACTGCATTGTACAATTACACGCGTCTTCTAAATTCAAAGTCTCCTCCCACCTAAGGAAGTACTGTAGATCATCAGTAATCAAAATGGTAGATGCCACTTCAGCATACTAGCATATAAAAAGCTAATGTGTTATTTTGATTTTCTTTCTAAATGCATTTTTTTCAAACAAGTATTTTTGAAAATAGCACTAAAATAGCCATTTAGCTCTGAAAGTGTTTTTTATTTTATCTGACAACACCAACACTTTTTTGAATAGGGAATAGTCTGGGTAAAGTAGCATTAAGATCTAGCCCTTCCTTTAAACTTCAAGTCAGTCTACTAAAATGTACAATTTTCTATCTGAATTGTTCATCCAATGAGAGGTAAGTTCACCTTCTCATTGGCACCATAAGACTCTGGAAACATAAAAACACTTATAGGTAACAACCAAACACCCTTTCTGGATTGCTACCTTGTGGTAGTGAAAGGACTTATGTACTTAAATTAAGTTGTGAGCTATTCCATGTGGGATTACCCAAGATGGGTATATCATTGCAGAGAGGCTAGACAAATCAAGCTCTACTGGAGAAGGAACTAGCACCATAAGATGAACATCTCAGATCAGAAGGTGTCTACTAGATTACTGGGGAAGAGCACAGGGCAAGTATGAGTAGCACCAAAACGAATAAAGTTGTTGGGCCAGGAGGACACCCAGCTGCTGGTGTATCTGGAGGGGAAAGGACAGTCTGCTGCTGCAAAGAACAATTCAGCATAGGATCCTGGAACGCTAGAACTATGGACCAAGCCTAACTGGATGTGGTCAGACATGACAAGTTAAACATTGATATCCTGGGAATTAGTTAACTCAAAAGGAGTGGAATGGAAATTTCATATCAGACATCCACCAGATCTTCATCTGTGGTCAAGAAATCCACATAAGAAATGAAGCAACCATCATATTAAATCAAAAAAATGGCCTAAGCAGTGCTCAATTACAATTAAAAAGGACAGAATAGTAAATACCCTCTGCCAACATCCTCAGAGATGACTCTATATTGACATCACCAGATGGGCAATATAGAAATCAGATTGACTATATACTCTGTAGCCAAATATTGAGCAGCTGGAGCTTACTGTGACTGTGTGCTTATTGCAAAGGTCAGAATTCATCAGAGGAAAAGAGGCAAAATCAAGTACAAAAATAAATAAGTCAAGAGATCTTGTCAAGAAAACTTGGGATCTAAAAGGAACCTTCACTGCCAAAGTGGGCATGTTAAAAGAAAACTGGTAGAGACTTAACAGCGGATCATATAAATAAGAGGTGGCAGAATATCTATACAGAAAGGATCTTAAAAACATTGATAACCTCAATAGTTTTTTTAATGACTGTGTGCCAGATATCTTGTAGAGTGAGTGAGATTGGCCCTAGGAAGCCTTGCTGATAATAAGGTTTCAGAAATTGATGGAAACCCAGCTGAACTGTTAAAAATCCTAGAAGACAATGCTGTGAAAGTGTTGCTTAAATTATGCCAACAAATTTGGAAATAACTTATCTGTGGCTAGTTGACTGAAAAAGGTCAGTCTACATCCCAATACCAATTATTGAACAATTGCACTGATTTTGCATGCCAGCAAGATAATGCTTAAGATTCTGCAAACTCAACTCTAACAATATATGGACTGAGAACTACCAGATGTGCAACCTAGGTTTTGCAGAGGCTCAAGAGATCAAATTGCCAATGTCCGCTGGATACTAGAGAAAGCAAGAGAATTCCAGAAAACAATAATCTCTGCTTTATAGACTATTCTAAAGCCATTGACTGTTAGAATCACCTCAAAATTTGCAAGTTTTTAAATAGATGTGGGTACCAGACTATTTCATGCTCCTACTGAGGGATCTATATGTGGACCAAGAAGAACCGAAAATGGAATAACCGAATGGTTCAATGTCAGAAAAGGAGTGCAAGAAGGCTGTATATTGTCCCCTTATTTATTCAACTTATACTCGAAATACATCATGTGTAGGGATGGACAAATCCAAAGCAGGAATCAATACTGTTGGGAGAAATATCAACAACCTCAGATATGCAGATATTACTACTCTGATGGCTGAAATTAAGGAGGAACTAAAGCAGTCTATGTATGAGAATGAAAGGAGAGCGTGCAAAAGTTGGCTTGTAGCTCAAAGTTAAAAAGACGTAGATCATGGCAAACAGCAATTTAACTTCCTGGCAAGTAGACTGGGAAGAAGTGGAGGCAGTGGCAGATTTTATTTTCCTGGGTTCCAAGATCTCTGCAGATGGTGACTGCAGCCATGAAATGTAAAGACATTTGCTTCTGGTGAGGATATTACACTATCAACAATAGTCAGCATAGTGAGAACTATGGTATTCCTGGTAGTAACAAAAGAATGTCAGAGCTGGACCATAAAGAAGACTGATTGCCATAGAATTGACGCCTTTGAATTGTGGTGTTGGTGAAAACTGCTTAGAGTCCCTTGGAAATCAAACCAAACTGTTCGCTGGACGGTTTGATCAGGAGGATAAAGTTCAAATGTTTTGACCATATCATGAAAAGACAGGATACTCTGATGCTGGGAAAGATTGAAGGCACGCAAATTAGGGGACGGCAGAGATGAAGATAGATAGATTAGGTCATTGAGGCAACTAACATGCGCGTAACGGAGCTTGGAGGGGCAATGGCTTACAAATGTGCCTGGCATGCTACAGTCCATAGGGTAACAAACAGTCAGACACAACTGAACAACAAGATGGCTCATGTAATCTGTCCATTATATAGAGCTAAAGACATAGCTTAATTAAGACTCAGGATGACTTAAAGGGCCACGGAAGTAATTACAGTTCTGCATCATCATCTAAAACTATTAACATCAAGAATCAGAAAGTATGTGAAACATTTTTTTGTTATTTGAAGCTCTTTACACCATTTTATAATTATTATCCTTTATTTGTAATTCCGTAGTGTTTTACCATGGGTTAATTGCAAGTCAAATATAATTTTAACACATTGCAAAATAATTGAAGGCTCTGTCTTTGAGCTTAAAATCAATCATAGGGTCCTATTAATTTCCAAGCCTGCCGTGGCCTCCGTACAGCTTGCATATTTGCTTGTATAGCACATAAGTTGTTTATTTATCCCAAGTCTAAGCAGGAGCCTGCAGCACCACATGATTCATGTAAACTATAGACACATTCTCTCAGATCCTGAATGTACCATAAATAAAACCAACCAAGCTCCATCTAAGTATTTATATTTTGCTTTATTACAATAATACATTCTACAATTTTTCGTGAAGAGGCCCCCATAGTAAAATGTTCTCACATTTTTTTTTTCTGTTGTCTCTCATATAGGATGCCATATTTCACAGCTGTGCCTAAGCCATGCCCATAAGGAGGGGCTTCACACTACCAGTGTCTCATACTGTCCTGCTCTAATCAGACAGTAACAGGGTGTATATCTGAGCATATTGAGACACTGATAATGTAAAGTCCCTGTCTGTGGGTGCGGCATTAGGTCACAGCTGTGTAACATGGCTCCCTACATGAGAGAGAATAGGAAGAAAGGGGGAGGCTCAAGAAGGTAAGAATCTGTTACTAAGGTTTCTTAGAAGTGTAAATGTTATATGACAGCAGTATCTTAAGGTCATATCGACAGGGAGCACTTCATACGTCCAGTGTCTCATACTGTTCTCTTGCAAGCAGACGGTTACATGCTGTGTTTCTGAGCTTAATGAGCCACTGATAGACAAATAACTTGATGAAGATAAAATTATTTTACGTATATTATTAAAACAAAGTAAATGCCTAAACAGACCCTTTAAGATAATGGATTGGGTAGTCAATCAGCCTACTCAAGATAAAATATACAATTATCAAATATAGTCATCTACAAAGTAATAAAAACTCTAACTGGTACAGTAACATAAACAGAGGTTGTATTTATGGCATCTAATTATCACTGAAGGCGATGAAGATCTGTATTTTTTAGAGTATTATACAAATTGTAGATTACCTGTGTTACAATTAAACTATTAACGACATCTGTTGTGTGATTAAATAGTAAAAACTATTTTACAGCTGCTGCTGTAAACAACCATCTAACACATAAACATTTTACACCACTGTGGATACCATTTGTAATAAAGGGACAATGAAGTCACACATTTGCCATCACATTTAAATCATTATAAATTGACTCCTTATTAGATTAATTACTAAAATTAGCCTGAATGGCAATACCTTAATTTTGGCATATACCTGTCAAGGTGGGATTAGGAGACTAGGACATCACATAATCCATTGATGAACTCGTTTCTTTCACAGGGCCCAGGTAGGTAGTCAATGTTTCAGTACCATATTATCAACCAAACTGAGATGTAGGGCTGCCAGGCTATATAGATATTGAGTGAGAGAAACATAGCAATAAATATGACAGTGATCCAATTTGTATTCAAATTAGTTTGACGTTATCTAAAAAAAACAAACATTCACTTCTGAAAATAGGAGATCTAAATTGCAAGGACGAAGGGGATTTCTGCTGAGTAGCTCATGTTGCTAGAAATTATTATAAAAACAGATAATACTTTATTTGGGCAGCAACAAAGAGGATTCCCAAAACCCAAGCCTTTTATGTAGGACATCAGCTAAGTGATTCAGATCATATTAGATAGATCTCTGGTGACCACTGGCCCTATTCTATTAGAAGCCCATAAGTGACTCTGACCTGTAATTTTTGGCTGCGGGTGTTTTTTTTTCTCTAAAAGTCTAGATCTATTCCATGGCCTCAAGCCCCCAACTTACTTCTCACAGCCTCTACATGTAAACCATGCCTTCGTTAGCAGGATTTCAGGGGGCGTGATCATATGATCTGACAATAATTAAGCAAGCACATAATTTATTCCTTAGACACAGTCAATAGTAAATGAGACCGTCATCACAACATCAGTAAAACATGGAAGTTAGACGCAATCTGCAATCGGAGGCTAAGCATTAATGAGTACCAATAAGTAATATTTGCAGATCGGGCTCACACTCAAGCACTCTATAAAATGCATTAGATCATATGTTCTAGTCTATGTGGGTTTCATGATATGTATTAAACGCTTGAGAACCAGAATCAATATTACACATAAAAAAAGTTACAAATAATTTTTTTTATTGGATTTTTGTGCGTTTCAGACAGTTCTGCAATTAATTGCAATGTCTTTCCATGCCTTCCCATGCTTCTAAAGTACAGTAGTGTGTGTTTAATTGCTGCTTCAGTTATCCAAACTGTTGTTCAAATGGTTTGCAAGCCCTATTTAGTAACAGTTTTGTCAGAAACTTGATACTTTTTCTAGTTGCGTGTCTGACTTAATTTGCAAACTAGAGCTATGGGTCTAATAGAATATTGATTTTGTGTAACTTTAATTATTTAGCATTCATAATGTTTGAGCTGTCCAAAAGTCAATGGAGAGGTAAGCCCTAAGTTGAATCTTTGGCTGGCCCATAGTGAATGTGGACAGGTAACACGTGATCGGAATGCGAGTAGCTAATAGAATACGTGGTCATTTTAAGAGCGACTTTAAGTGTGTGTAACATTCTGATCTAGCTAATAGAATAGGGCCCCATATTTGCAAATTCCATTAGTCGACCATTTTTTGATATAACATAAAAATGTAGTTCATTGGAGTTAAATATTTCACTTTTCTATCACTCCTTTTCTGTGATTTTGGATGAGTGTGAAAGGCTTAGTCTGGTAAAGAGGTAAACCTGCCCTTTAAAGGGACAAAAGAAGACTAATAATCTGTGTTTGTCTATTTGTCCTGTGTAACTATGACCTTTTTGTTGT
This sequence comes from Discoglossus pictus, assembly GCA_027410445.1. Lineage (NCBI taxonomy): Eukaryota > Metazoa > Chordata > Amphibia > Anura > Alytidae > Discoglossus > Discoglossus pictus. The sequence goes on from CM050167.1 coordinate 51,421,491, forward strand.
TCAGTCATTCATTGGTGTCCGTCTCTCTGTGATCTTTTGGACTCCAACACACAAGGCACATATATATCATTACGTCTCTAGTTGTGCTTAACCATAATGTGTTCTTGGCAAAAATACTGGAGTGGGTTGTGAGTTCCTTCTCCAGTGGACTGCAATTTGTCTGACCTCTCTGCTATGACCTGCCCATCTTGGGTGACCCTACATGGTATAGCTTACAGCTTCATTGAAGTACGCAAGTCCCTTCACCACAACAGGGTAGATATCCAGAAGGAGAATTATGCCCTAAGTCAGACTAAAAGGACTCAAAAATATATTTTGTTTCATTGTTTATTGGCTTTATAATTTTGCAATGTTACAATGGTTGGGGGTGGGGGTAGAAAGTGTATAGGGGTAAGGGATGATGTTAACTACTCATGGGGGGAAATAAGGGAGGAGGGTTAGTATAGACAATAGGGAGGTCATGGTAAGTAATTTAAATACAGTAGCAAGTGCTTCAAAGCACAGACTCCTAACCACTGGACCACCAGGGAACCCAGTTATATATTACATTTGACTTATAATATCATATTTAAATCATGATCAGTTAAACAACATTTCTATATGACAAAGACAAAAGCAAATATTAATTATCAAAACATATATTCCAGTCGGGTGAGTCTAAAATAATAATTGGCAAGCCAAAAGATCTTTAAAATATATCTATTTCAGCACATTTTACATTGAGACACTTTGAGACTAAAATCCACTTATTACCTGATTGTCTAACACAGATCTGATTAAATATATCAGCATAGATCTATGCTGTGAACTGTTTCACTGTTTAATTATGATGGAAAGAATCTTTATAAAAGAAATATAACACCAATCTGATTTATACCAAGAGAGGAGATAAGTTATTGATGCTGAAGCTAGAACAGCTGATTATTTAACATTGTATGGACTCCAGACTGACAGTTGGAACTGACATTTCCCAAGCAGCTAAAAGACTACCATTCATTAAAACTACAAATTCTTTATTTATAAACATACAAACAGATATATATCCACTACGTTACTTGGACTGTATACTTGCCTTTAATTTACTTTAACTACTTCCCATCAATTATACACTTTTACCAGGCATTTATAATCTAATGGGTGTAAGTGTGTAACGCTCCATAAGGAGCGTACACACTCATGCTGCAGTGTGCGCAGTGGGAGGAGGGGGGAGGAGAAGAGACACAGGCGAGGGGGGAAGACAAGGGGGAGGAGAAGAAACTCAGGAGAGGGGGGAGGAGAAGAGACACAGGGGAGGGGGAAAGACACAGGGGAGGGAGGGCAAAGAGACACAGGGGAGGGGGGCAAAGAAACACATGGAGGGGGGCAAAGAGACACAGGGGAGGGGGGCAGAGATACAGGGGGAGACAGACGGGACAGGGGGCAGAGATATGGGGGAAAGAGACACAGGGAAGGGGAGAAGAGCTATAGGTGAGAGAGTGGAGGGAAGAGACACAGGGGAGGGAGGAGGGGGGAAGAGACACAGGGGAGGGGGCAGGGACACGGGGGAGACACATGAGAGAGGGGGGTAAGAGACATGGGGAAAAGAGATACATGGGAGGGAGGAAGAGATACAGGGGAGAGAGTGGGGGAAAAGATACAGGGGAGGGGGGGAGAGATACAGGAGAGGGGGGAGAGACACAGGGGAGGGAGAGGAGGGGAAGAGAAAGAGGGGGGAAAGGGTGAGGGAAGAGACACAGGGAGGGAGAGGGGGGAAGAGATACAGGGGAAGGGGGATGGGGGAAAAATATTATCCCGTAAACGACTAGTAAAATTATAAGCAAAGATACAAACTATACCTGCCTGTTTACAAAAAAAGGAAACAATACTCCCAAACTGATAACCAAAGATCCAAAATGAAGGAATACATTTTACGAAGATCAACGTTTTGGTATACAGAGACAATCTACCAATTCTGTTTAATGTAGGACCTCTATAAAATACTATAAAGCATCATATTACTAGAGGGAACTATACAAATAGAATAGAACATTGCTACGAAATGTACAAAATCAGTAATCAAAAATAAAATGCTTGTAAGAGTATGAAAGATTTTCACGTACCAAAACAAACAATGCCACCTCTATCAACACAGACTCAATTAATGTCTGAACAGTCAGATAATGAAATCGACTTACAATTATCTACTAACCCGTGGCACAAAGACATACAAGACTAAAAGCATGTTTTCTAGCCTCACAGATAGACATACAACAGAAAATGTGTGACCCTTTAGAAACAATGAAATCTGAGATAACTTTAATAGGAGAAAGCATGGCTTCACTAGAAATTAATAGAGGACTTGATCTCGTGAGATTAAAATTTATTACAGAATTAAGGGAATTACAAGATCTGTACAAACAAACTAGACATAATAACTTATTGTCTCAAAAAAAATCCTGAAATGACAAATCTCACCAAATTCCTCATGTAACTATTTAAATTTAGCAAAGCAAATTAGTCAAAAAAGAGATTGTTATGCTATGCAGTTATAGCTACTATAAAATACACGAAAAAAACATTAATCCCAAAACCTGTATCCAAATGCAGTGTTTCTATTGGTAGGTACACTGTGCCTATGTAAGCAGCTCTGGGGTGTGGAAACAAGTTTTATTTTTAAATAAAATAAATCTTTATGTGTATAGAATTACGCAATGTAATGTGTGTTTCTGATATTAGCAGCATTAGTTAGATTACAAAAAGGTAAAACAGGGAAACTTAAATATGCCTTTAAGGTTTTGGAAAATAAATATAAATTAGCACTTTTTGCAGATTACATTAATCTTATGCTTTCAAATCCATACATATCGATCCCTTATCTGAAATTATTAAACAAGTTTAGTTTTTTGTCAGGTCTAAAAAATAACAAAATCTCTCTCTCTTTGCGCCCTTTCTCTCTCTGTGCGCCCTCTCTCTGTGCGCTAATGCCAAGGAAACTTTACAAAAAAACGTAACTTCTATTGCATAAAAAAATTCCATTTAAATTTTCTAATAAAGACATTTTTTTAAGTTGTGCTTAATTAACTGGCCCTTTAAGTATGGCTAGAACTTTTATGCACTCACTGGCTGCAAAAGCAGACATGAACATTAGCCGAAAAAGTTTGGTAAATACTCCAAATGTCTTATGCTCTTTTGGAGCAGGAACACCACTTTTACAATATTTGGGAACCATGGGCAGAATATAATTGTTGCAATCTGCTTCTTCAGTCGGGCTTGATAAGGCTGTTGTGGCCAAAATTACCCAGTAGACTTTTTAGGTTCTTTTGATCCCTTCACCAAGGCAACTGATGTCTCTAAAATATCCTTACTCTTTATGCAGCATTTAAAAATAATAAGAACTCAGGCTCAGCATTATAAAAATCAGGAACTGCTTTAATTGTTGTTGTAATTCATAACAGGTTCAATAGATGTATATTAAAACTTGAGCTGATAACAGTCTGTAACAGTCTGTGTATCTTCTGGATTTTGTATAAATTACTATTGACAAGGTTTCATCTGCAAGGCATCATAACATCCACTTCATTATTATCTTCTCTAGGAATGCTGACATATACATATATCTTCTAGATAGGTTTCCTCCCCTTTTATTAGGAGCATATACACACAATTGTACAGGATCAGGGCAGCCATTTGTTCTGATACATATATATCCTCCAGATATCTTCTCCCATATACTCTATATATTAATCCTATCTTCACTACAGATTCTGATACATATATATATATATATATATATATATATATATATATATACAGTATATATATATATATATATATATATATATATATATATATATACACGCCATATTTTTCAGGGTATAAGACAATATTTTTTGCCAACATTTTGAAGTATAAAATACGGGGGTCGTCTTATACACGGAATTCAGCACAGCAGAGCCAGTAGCAATACTGCAAGTGGCCGCTATATGGCTCTGTCGCTGTTTAAACTGGGGAGCCATTACTGTAACAGGAGTGGAGGAGGAGGCGGAGGAACAGTGCAGGCAGGAGGAGGATGGCAGCGACAAGGGGCCAGGAAAGAGTGTGTTCATTATGTGTGTGTACTTTATATACACCATCTAGGTATGTGTCCCTGTACATGCATGTGCAGAGCTTCATCTAATACATGTGTGCTTGTGCTTTATATATACACCATCTAGGTGTGTCCATGTAAACGCATTCTCTTCTCAGGTACCTCCCTTAAGTTAGGAGCATCACACTTCATTACTAATACATAGCAGCCATTCTCTTCTCACGTACCTCCCTTAAGTTAGGAGCATCACACTTCATTACTAATTCATAGCAGCCATTCTCTTCTCAGGTACCTCCCTTAAGTTAGGAGCATCACACTTCATTACTAATACATAGCAGCCATTCTCTTCTCAAGTACCTCCCTTAAGTTAGGAGCATCCCAGACTGCATTCAGCACTAACTTGACTGCTTCTCCAACTGACAGTTACCTCAGAAAACACACATTACATAACTCTCTCAACTGTCAGTTACTGGCTACCTCATAGCATTCTGTCAGTTAACTCCTTATCACCTGGACACAACTAAACATACAGTAAGCTACATAACATATCATAGCATACACAATACCACATACAATAATTAACATACATTGGGTAATCAACTTAATAAAACATATTAAATAACTATTAAACATACTGAGCCCAGTCCGACAACCACATATTCCCAGGAGACAGTCCTGATAGGAGTCTTTAAGCAGCCAGGATGATGGCCATCCTCAAAATCTTAATCATCCTGGGCAAATCATATTGGTGTAAACACAAAAAAGAAAAATAACTTTTACAAGAATTGCAATTTATTGTACACTTTTATCTTTTACTAAAATGTAACTTTTATTGGTATCACTAAAATCTTTTTTAGCACATAAGACAAACTCACATGGAAATAAATATTAAAATTATAGTTGAGGTTAAATAACCAGGGAACTGGAAACCCTTTAAAGTGATTGCTAACATCTTTCCTTAGTACCTAATAAATAAAAAAATATAATGTACAAGTTCCATTTAAAGTTTCTTTGATTTGGATAACTTTCCCTTGCTTTTTTGCTTTGGGATATTTGCTCTAGTGAAACTTCCCTATATATTGTTGTATTGAGTTCTTTAGAGTAACGTAAGATAACTATTCATATAGGGAACTGGATATTAACATACAATTATAGTATTGAGTATTTTTCTTCTCCCAATATGATATTGTTATAGTTAGTGTATTATGTTCTTCTCCCAGAATATAGCAACTAATCATAGTATTTGGAAGAGGGCTCCTATATATAGACGTTTCCTTCTGTTTGTTCTTATATCTTTGGGATTCACTACGGACTCTTCTGGGTATAAATCTCAACTATGGGAGCTAGAGCAAACTAAGCTAAATAGGGTAATCCCTAAATGGGGGACTCCCTATTACTCAATGCGTTTCAATGTAATCTTTTTCTTGAAAAAGATTAATTTGAAATGCGTTGAGTAATAGGGAGTACACCCATGTAGGAATTGCCCTATTTAGCTTAGTTTGCTCTAGTTCTAGCTCCTACTGCAACATAATGGGGCTACACTACCTTCACCAAATAATTGGTTAACGCAGGAAGAAATCCAAAAAAGCATGACAAATATAAATGTTAACAAAACACCTTCAATAGCCTTGGAATACATGTGATGGTACTGGGGGAACTGGTTCTGTAATAGAATGAACCATACTGATATCATGTCACCGCTAAAAGATGAGATATTCAATTATATCTGTAAATGGATAGGAATGTACTTTGTAAATGCCTTTGTGGTGCAAAAATGTTGTTTATCACAAGTGCAAGTGAGAAGTGCATTGTGTACAGGTCAAATACAGATTTTAATACAGAACTAGATCCATTTTCTGAATTGACCTGGGTTCAGTATTTTATAGTTAACCAAATGATTCTGCAAATCATTTGTTCATGTTTTTTTTGTAACCAAAAATTTAGTGAGATAAACACCTATAAGCCAAAAGAAAAGTATATCCTTTTTTCTAAAGAGTTGTGATTTTAATTATGAATCCATTGATTTATAATTTAAATGGATGGTGAAATCCTAGGTCTGCATGTTTTAAACATTATAACAATTTATGTATAAGTGGCTTTCTTCCTATATGGTGTGAAACCTCCCACCATAGGTGTAGGAGCCAAAGAAAATCTGGGGGGGGGGGGGGTACTGCATATAGTATAGCAATACCACACAACTGTTTCCCTACACATAAACACACACATTGAAAAATCTGGGGGGAGGGGGGATTTGTCCCTCTCGCCCCCCCCCCCCCCCGCACTTCCTACACCCATGCCTCCCACCAAATTTTTGTTAAAGGACCACTGTGACCACCATATTTGTTCTATACTGCACATGATAATGGATAAAAGCTTTTAGAAGGAAATACAAGAATACCAGAATTTGGGATATTTGGGATTGAAATCCCAAAAAGTTAACAAATGGGCTATTTTGTACAAAAGAAAAGGTAAAATGATAAATTAATATTAACGTCATTGTTTCATGGAATTAACCTCCTTTATTGTTCTTTTTTTTTTTTTCTTTTTTTTTTGTATTTATGTCTGTTATCAAAAGCCAGCTACTTCTACATTGAGATGTGAATATTTATGTATGAAGTGCAGTATTGATTGTTTTATATGTGTGATTATATATGTATGTATTCTGTGTATAAAATGAATAAAAAAAAAGAAAAAAGAAGGAAATAAAAACCTTTATAATTTGCAACGTTTATGTGCAATTTAGTGCTTCAATCAACGTTCTTCCCTGCTAAAGTTTGTTACTTTTTCAGATGGGTGCGTCCTTGTAAACTAATGAGCTTCCATTAGTCCTGCTGAGAGTACTAGCAAATGTAACTTCCACATTTCCATTATGAAAACACTTCCTGTGTATTTAAAATCTCCTCCTACCTCGTGGAGTTGATCTGTTGAGGCCAGAATTGTAGACTCGGCAGCAGCAGAACTGCATATAAAGTGTAATAAATACATTCTTTTTTACATTCTTTTAGTTGTTTAAAATAGCACATTTTAAAAACATGACCATAATTATGTATAATAGTTTCAGGACAGATGCTGGAAATTTGGTAACAAATGAGTGAATCATACAGAAATGCAACACTGAAGAATATGTGGCTCTAGTAACTTTGCAGAAGTAAAAGATTTTAATCTAAATACAAGACGCAGTATATACTGCACCACAGACAGCAGGGAAAGGGATGAGAAGACAAGTTGAAATATAGCACCAAGGAAGAGAATCAAATAGCCAGCATTGACAAGCAGAGATTGATAGAATGAGATCCGGAATCAGACAGCGTAGTGTGAAAAGTCAGACTGTATAAATAGGACCACTTCAGAGAACTTCCATGGGATACTACAATTGGACTCTTTACCCCCATATTTAAACAATACTCTTAAAATGCTAGATTTCATAATGAGCTAAATATTTTTTTAAAAGTGAGAACAATGAATGAACAGAAAGTACAAGTTGCCTAGAGCACCAATTATTATTAGGTTTTATTTGAGGAGTGCCAGCGAGATTACATTTGATGACAAGACAGCATACATGAGGAGATGAGGACCCTGCTCTTGTGAGAGTTTACAATCTAATCTAATTATGTTATGACCTCATGGAACAATAAGTATTGACCGACCTCTTTGTATGCACTAGAAGCTACAATATGGAGAGTCACAGCTTGGAAAGCTATATTTATAAATTGAGATTTTACTCTAATATCAACATAACACTCCTATAAATGTGAAGGCTGACAATGCTTTTTGCCACACAAAGCAAGCCTCTCCCACCATCTACTTTATGGACCTCACAATGAGCGCCTTCGCGGCTCATTGCAGGCCTTGGCCAACTGGACACTTTCATGCCTTGCAATGAGCACCTTTGGTGCTCATTGTGAGCCCTGCAATATACAAGCGCTCATTGCAGACATGGTCCAACCCAACACTTGCATGCCTTGCGCTGAGCACCTTTGGCGCTCATCGCAAGCCCATCGATGAGCGCCTTCAACACTCATTGCGAGGTACGCAATGATCGCCTTTGGCGCTCATTGTGAACCTCTCCCCACTCTCAGACCCCTGCGTCTGTTTCCCCCCTCTCTCTTCCATGTGTCTGTCTGTTTTCCCCTCTCTCCCACTCTCCCTGCCCTGTGTTATTTTGCCTAATTTCCCTCCCCTGTGTCTCTTTTACCCCCCCCCCCCCCACTCCCTCTCCTGTGTATTCCTCCTCTCTGTCTCTGTTCAAGTGTTGCATGCTTTGAGATGAGCGCCTTTGCTTGGATTTTCACAGTCTCGCGGGGCTCACGTTAACAGGCTAAGTGTTAAGGGCTTCTGCCTTGTTTTGAGTGTTTTGGAAAACATTTACAGGCACCATTTTTTCCCTTGCTTAGCCAATTTTCGATTGTCGAAAAACATCAATTACAGCTCAAAATAGCTTGCAACCTCACTCACAGGCTCCCTGCTTTCCCCATGTGCTGTTTGTGAGGTTGTAAGTAGTGATGTCGCGAACAACAAATTTTCGGTTCGCGAACATCGGACACGAACTTCAATCAAATGTTCGCAAACGGGCGAACCCGGCGAACCGCCATAGACTTTAATGGGCAGGCGAATTTCAAAACCCACAGGAACTCTTTCTGGCCACAATAGTGATGGGAAAGTTGTTTCAAGGGGACTAACACACGCATGCTGTGTTTGGTCTTCCACCTCCTCAAAGCCACCCCTTCCTCCTCTGACTCCTGTTCTTCAGACTCCTCTCTCTGCGTTGCCTCTGTCTATGTTATTATAAGGTGTGTACTGTTAAGTAGTACTATTCCTATCGGTTTAATCCCTGTTACGTCCACTATTAGGGGACGTGTATATGGCATTGATTTTTGGAACAGGGAGATGGAAAAAGATGCTTGGTCGGAACTCCTACTTCAAATTTGGGGCACTGCGCGTGCATTCTAAGGTGCCACCAGATATGAGTGTCACTGTGCACTAGCAAAAGTTGGCAGAGTAGGCGCTGTAGGCCTCACACACACGCCTGTAGGCAGGCAACTGATATTCAATCGATTACAGTCAAAAAAGTGTTGTTTTATGTCACTGTACACTACGGTTGCACCAGATATGACGTATCACTGTGCACTGGCAAAAGTTGGCTGAGTAGATGCAATAGGCTTCACACACACGCCTGTAGGCAGGCAATTGCTATTTAATCTATTACAGTAAAAAAGTGTTGTTTTATGTCCCTGAGCACAATATAAGCTGTGAGCCTGACACAGGCAGGCAACTGAAATTAGATTACAGGAAAAAAATTGTTGTTTTCAATGTATGTTACACCACCAGGTATGAGTAGAGAAAATAAGCACAATATAAGCTGTTAGGTGTTAGCCTGTCACACACACACGCTGGCAGGCAGGCATAGATTACACACAAAAAGTTATAGAATAAATGATGTTCAAAATTTCCTCAATGATAAAGTATAGGGGGCGAACCAAAAAGCGCATGTGTTCGCCGTTCGTGGCGAACGCGAAAATGCGAAAATCGCCGCGAATAGTTCTCCGACGAACTGTTCGGGACATTACCTTCAATCTGTTTTCATCGTCCATCGGTGGAGCGTGCTCGGGCAAATAACAATTATGACGGGACAGATTACCCTTAGAGGGACCCTGAAAGGCCACAATCGCGAGGCCTGCAACTCATTACAGCAAAGTGGTGCAGGCCTCTTGCTCATCGCGAGGGCTGCAATGAGCATCTTCAGCGCTCATTGCAGCAAAGTCGTGCCGGCCTCGCGATGAGCGCCTACTCATTGTGCAACCGTAGGCCCGTATCTTTTAACATAGCGTTACCAACAAACTCGCAATTACGACAACTATAGATGTAATGTTATTCTGGAGGCTACAGGAAGCCAGTGGAGTGACTGACAGAGAGGCGCTGCAGACATTGGATTGGAGTGGAGACTTGCAATAGATGAGGCGACATATGGTGAGAGCGTGAAATAACATTTTAGTTGTGTCTCGTGGAAGTGACATATTTTGAGATGTTTTAGGAGAAAATGCCAAAATTTTGTGATTGATTGTATGTGAAGAATGAAAAAGAGGGCAGGATCCAGTAAATCCCCAAGACAGTGGGCCTGGGAGGTGGGAGTGATGATAACGTTGTCAACAGTGAGAAATATTTGAGGAGTTGAAGGTTAGAAGCTTAGTCTTAGACATGTTGACTTTGAGTTGACGGGCGGACATCCAGGAGCATATGCTAGAGAGGCAGCTGGCAACTTGAGCTAGAAGAGAGGGGTAAAGACCACTTGCAGAGATGTAGATTTTCTTTTGCTTAATAATAATAATGTCATATGCTATAGTCCATAGAGCACTGGCACATCATTCGTAGGATTAAGGGGTGTGGTGTGACAGTATCATTTAATTTATGTAAATTTGAGTGTTATCTGCATAGAGATGATACTGAAATCCAAAAGATGTTATAAGAGTACCAAGTGAGAATGTATAGATGGAGAAGAGGAGGGTGCCTAAGACTGAACCTTGAAATATGCCAACAGTCAGAGGGTGAAGTTAAGAAGAGGAGCCATCATTATTTTAATATGGCAGATATAATATTATTTCTTATTTATTTTGCTTTGTTATAAATGTTTGTGGAGCTCTTGGTTTGAATAGTTCTTTGTGTTCCAGACAAATCATGACCTAATCTGATTCAATATACTTTCGAATGTCAGCTAGAATAACAGTCTACTTTTATTTAAATTGAATTGGATGGTGTATGCCCAGGAATATCCACATTTGTGATTTTTTAGGTGTTTTAATGTATAATAATACTTATTACAGTATATTATATTGTATTAACGTATTATAGTATAGTATTTGCTTTTGCTTTGTTGCAGTTAACCAGCTATATTTACTTGTCCACCTGGTGTCAGTAGGTGCAATATAGAATGTTATCTGTATGAGACTGGCAGATGCTACATGGACTTTTGTTTAACTTTGTAAATTAAATCTAGGACAGTGATGACCTCTGTTAAAAGTGTACACAGACCAGCTGGCATTTGTGTGTTGCTAATTCATATTTATGTGTTTGATATAAACTATCCTGGTTTAGCAGCCTGTACTATTCTAACTTGGATCTCATTGTTAGTTTCTACATAAAAAAACTTGTATTTTCCATTACCCACACTTTATGCTCTATTTTTTTTGCCTTGATCTTATTTTTCAATATGTTTTGTAACATTGGATCCTGTGCCAAGAAGTACTGCTGGACAAGGTGCCTTATTCAATTGCAAGCCTGTAGATTACGTTATACAGGCCGTATGTCTGTGGGAATAAAATCTGCTACAATTACAGAGCTATTCAATTGAACAAGCTCGCAATTTATGGGCCGAAAACCGAAACCATAAACCATGCAATCGTATGTAGCATTTTCAGATCGTGATCATGATCAATTAAGCAAGTCCGTAACAACCAATTTAGAAACAGCCAATAGTAAATGAGACCACCATTATTACGTCAGTAAAACATGGAGGTTACACGTCAATCAATTAGCATGTAGAGGTCCCTGTACAAAATATTAAAAATGAATGGCGATAATTTTTTAGTCCATGTGGGTAGCCTCATCTGTATTAACTCATTGATTCCCGAGATTGATATGACCCCGAAATCAAACATAAAAAAAAAATATATTCTATTGCAGATGTGCGAGCTTGAGACTGTTGTGCAATTAATTCTAATATCTTTCATCACTTTCCCCGTCTTTAAAAGTGCAGTATTGATTTTTTTATTTACATTTACAGTGCAACAATCAGGTGTTTAACCCCCTTGTGAGTCCTATCTGGTACCCACAGGATTTTCTTCTATATTTGCCATTTATGGGCGTGAAAACAATTGCGGGATTGGGAATTGTAGCAATTGAATAGCGATTTGCAATTCTAGTGATTGTAACCTTTGCGGTCTTGAAAGATCCAAGGTTAAGATGGGTAGTAAGTTACGATTTGACAACCGCAGGGATTTTCAGTCTGTAACCCGCAGATCGTTGCAGGCAGCTTAAAGACGCCAATTGAATAGCAAATTAGTTTACGGGCTACATAACGGGCTCCAGTAAACAACAATTGCTCAGCTGAACAGGGGCCAAGGAGTCTACAGTTCCCATAGCAGGATTGTAATGTGTGGAGTTTCCAGCAATCAAGTCTCCCTATCCCCCGGGCCTCATTCAAATGCAATTTGGCCAATTGAATAGGGCTCGATATAAGCACATAGAATATTTTTTTACAGACGTTTTTAGTTAGTGAGCTTCTATCCAAAAGCAAGGTTTTCACTAACTAAAAACCTCTGTAAAAAATATGCTCTGTGCTTATATAGAGCCCTATTCAATTGGCCAAATCGTATTTGAATGAGGCCCCCTGTGTCTGTTGATGGTTTTGTGGAACCTAATATCCTAGTTATCGTTTCATGCCTATATTTAAGGGACACTGTGGTGGTAAAACAAGTCTTGGCCCATTAAAAAGATGCATATAGCATAATGAAAGCTCTTTTCGCCCCAATTATATAAAGTTCTGACCCAAGTAGACTAATAAGAGCTCGCTAGCTGTGCTACGTACACTAGACGCGACAATATGGCGTGATGGTCAGTCACTTTACACAGTGACTAATTCAGGTGGATGGATGGGTGGGGTGATTGAGACCAACATGGAAAATAGAGACAAGCATAGAAAACAACAAATAGCATAGTATAAATTCCAACTTTATATAATTGGTCCAATAGTGCTTCCATTATGCTAGGTCCAGTGCCTATGGTAAAATACCAAACTTTCCTTCTAGCATTAAAATTAGAAGATAGATGACGTTAGATAAGAAGCGAATGGTCCATATAGTCTGCCCATTCTATTTAATGAAAAAGTTTAGCTAAAAGAGCCATTGTTTTTTTTCTGTATGGTTCTTTGACTAACTAAACTTGATAATGGGCAAATTGTTTCTATAAGGCAAACAAATAAATTAATAAAAAAATTTTTATTAGTTGATCCTGTCTGTTATGATGTTATGTTAACTAATAAGCTTTCCATTAGATCTAATAAAACCACTGGTAATTGTACATGCCACAGTCTTATTCTGCAAATAGAAATTTCTTGTAAATTCAAAGCTTCCTCCCAGAAACCAAAATGTCAGATCTCATAGCCACATAATTACATATAAAGACAGTGTATTAGATGATAGACCGTATTTACAAGTATCTAGAGTGTCATCGAATCTAATGCACACTTCTAATTTGAAACCTATGAATCAAAAAAAGTGTTTGCTGGTGAATTTAATGCACTCTCTGGGTGCCAGGCGCTGTGTGCCACTTTACTGGGGCTCTCTGGGTGCCAGGTTCTGTGTGTCACTGTGCTGGGACTCTCTAGGTGCCAGGTTCTGTATGCGACTGTGCTGAAGCTCTCTGGGTGCCAGGCTCTGTGTGACACTGTGCTGGGATCTCTGGGTGCCAGGCCCTGTGTGCCACTGTGCTGGGCTCTCTGGGTGTCAGGCTCTGTGTGCCACTGCGCTGGGACTCTCTGGGTGCCAGGCTCTGTGTGCCTCTGTGCTGGGGCTCTGTGGGTGCCATGCTGTGTGTGCCACTGTGCTGGTGCTCTCTCTCCGTGCGATGCCCTGTGGGCCACTGTACTGGTGCTCTCTGGGTGTCAGGCTCTGTGTGCCACTGTGCTGAGGCTCTCTGGGTGCCAGGCTCTGTGTGCCACTGTGCTGGGGCTCTGTGGGTGCCATGCTCTGTGTGACACTGTGCTGGGGCTCTCTGGGTGCGAGGCCCTGTGTGCCACTGCGCTGGGACTCTCTGGGTGCCAGGCTCTGTGTGCCTCTGTGCTGGGGCTCTGTGGGTGCCATGCTGTGTGTGCCACTGTGCTGGTGCTCTCTCTCCGTGCGATGCCCTGTGGGCCACTGTACTGGTGCTCTCTGGGTGTCAGGCTCTGTGTGCCACTGTGCTGGGGCTCTATGGGTGCCAGGCTCTGTGTGCCACTGTGCTGAGGCTCTCTGGGTGCCAGGCTCTGTGTGCCACTGTGCTGGGGCTCTGTGGGTGCCATGCTCTGTGTGACACTGTGCTGGGGCTCTCTGGGTGCGAGGCCCTGTGTGCCACTGTGCTGGGGCTCTCTGGGTACGTGGCCCTGTGTGCCACTGTACTGGGGCTCTCTGGGTGCCAGGCTCTGTGTGCCACTGGGCTGGGGCTCTCTGGGTGCCAGGCTCTGTGTGCCACTGTGCTGGGGCTCTCTCTGCGTGCGAGGCCCTGTGTGCCACCGTACTGGGGCTCTCTGGGTGGGAGGCCCTGTGTGCCACTGTGCTGGGGCTCTCAGTCTCAGTCTCTCACTGTCTTTGAGGAGACACTTCCACCAATAACAGGCCTCCTGCGCTGTCAGCTCATCTGAGAGCTATTTTGCTGTTTTGCCATGGATTCTAATGCATCACCCTTAATTACGGACCCAATTTTCTTTGAAAAAGGTGCGCATTAGAATCGCTTAAATACAGTATCACTATTTTTTTCATTCTAAAATAATTTTTCATATTTCAAGTGCTGTTCTTCAAAATATTATATTGTAATTACATAACCAAAATTGTCCTTTAATTAACCTTCATGGTGACCTTATGCTTATCCTAGGCATGCTTGAATTTCTTTTCTCTGTTTGTACCTTCCATTTCCACTGGAAAACTGTTTCACTTAATCTACTACCCTATCTGAGTAATACTACTGAATTAATTATAATTAAAATATAAATAAATAAATAATCAATAAATAGCTGATTAATAATAATTTCACAATGAATTAACATCTAATTAATTAATAAATAATCTGCATATTGCAGATCAGAGGAGATCTTAAAAGGTTGAACTTGATGGATTGAAAGTCTTTTTTCAACCTTAATCACTATGGGCCTCATTCTATTAGCGGCCGCAGCCGTTGCGGGGCCGCAAGGACCGGCCGCAAGCTATTCGGCTATTCTATTCCCTTACGGCCGGGGGCTCCGGCAGGCTTGCGGCCGGCGCCTTGCTATCCCTTGCGGCCGCTCGCGCCGGAGGAAAGCCTTTGATCTAAAACGGCCGCAAGAGTTTCGGCCGTAAGAAATTCCTATTTGCAATTCAATTGCTCCGGGAACCCTCTCTGCAAGGCTAAAAACGAGCCGCAGCTTACTTGCAGGAAAGAGGTCTCGCTAGCACCAATTAAGCACATAAAATAGCCCAAATAAAGCCATCCTGCACTTTGCAGAGTCTATAAAGTGATATTCGGTGTTAGCAAAAATAGCACATAATTACCCTATACTCAAATCCGTAAAATATATATTTTTTAATATCCGTAAAATATCCATGTAAAAAGTCCAGAGTGCTTGGAGCACCTCAGACACGCCCACGCCGCAGCCGGAAAATAAACAGTTAATTTGAACTCGGGTTTGGGCTGATGTGCAAGCTTGAGAGTGGGTTACTTTTAATCCTCATGTCCCCCAATATGATCCCTAGCATTTACAGAGCTGTACAGTGCAGGCTTGAATTTATTTTTGAGTTTTTAGATTTCAGAGCTTACGGCCGGTTCCAAGATATACGGCCGGCCGTAAGAGGAGATCCTTGCGGGGCCGTATAATAGAATCGCGAAGGTTAACAGAACCCCCGCAAGGAATCGCAGCCTTACGGTCGATTTACGGCCGGTAATAGAATGAGGCCCTATGTAACTATGTAAGACATTACTCCTAAATCTTTTTGACCATTTTTTCTTCTATTCCTCTTTTTCCAACTTCCATCGAACTTTATTACATTTTCTGATATGTTTGAAGGTTTCTGTCCTATCACCAAATTCCCCTTCCGTTCTCTAAGCCAAACCTGTCCTCTAGGACCACCAACAGGCCAGGATTATCAAAGTGCAGGTGTGCTAATTAATGATGCATGTGTTAAGCTAAGGATATTCCCATAACCTGTCCTGTTGGTTGTTTCCAGGTTTGAAAACCAATGTTCTAAGCCAGGGGTCGGCAAGTTCGACCTGAGAGAACCACATGTACGCCAGGATTTGAGGATATCCCTGCGTTGTACAGGCATGAGTATCACTTATACAGTCATCTTAATTGACTCACCAGTGCACAGAAAGAAAATCCTCAAATCCAGGCCTGTGTGTGACTCTCTAGGACCAAACTTGTCTACTTCTGCTCTCTACATATGAGGTCATGGCGTCTTCCCTTTGCTTTTTGTGCTTTAGACCATGTACCGTTTTAGTCAATAATAACCACTACAATCAAATATGAATTGACACCAGCCTAATCTAAAAACAAAGAGAAAGCACAGAGTTTAGAATATATCTTACACCTCCAACCCAGAGGGCTAGCTATAGAAATACATCTCCTGAATCCAAAATGATACACAATTCTATGTGGAGATGGATGACGCTTGCTGATACCATTCAAAAGCCCTTAATTTAAATTCTTCTTCTGCAAAGAAAACAGAAAATATTGTATTTATGTCTTTTTCTTCTTTTTGTTTGCTTTCATTTCTTTTTGCAGACCCCACTCACCGTATATTCATAACGGCTGACTCAGGATACGCGGCTGCGGCGTACTCCCACAACATATTATCTTCAACAATACCGCACAATAAAAATGTAAATCAATTTTCTGTTAATGCCGAGAACCATAGAAACATTTTACAGGCGCAACCTTGATGCATTGTTTTAATAGAAATACCGGTGTGAACGGTACATGTCTATTAAAACAATGTATTCTTGCTATTAAATGTGCTGTGAATTAATGATTGCAGGCAGATACTTGCTTTGAATATGTTTGTTCTGTTTCAGCTATTCAGCCCTATTTCCCTTGCTTCCACCTATGTGGATCAAATCTACTAAAGGATGAAGTGCTGCCGAACTCTTCAAGAGCCTCTTGTTTGTTGAAGAAGCATAGGCCACCATGCTAATCGAGAAGTAATTTGCGTTACCCTAAAATCGTCTGCAGGGGATTTTTTACCCCACTTAACACATATATGTTAATCTTTTCACCCGTAATATTACGGGACTCAGCCCATAACCATTGCTTTGTCTTCAAGAGATTTCCATCTAGAAAGTATCAGCCTTATTAAATTGCAATTCGGCCAATTGAACAGGGCTCTATATAAGCACAGAGCATATTTATTTTACAGAAGTTTTTAGTTAGTGAAGACCTTGCTTTTGGATAGAAGTTCACTAACTAAAAACTTCTGTAAAAAAAATATGCTCTGTGCTTATATAGAGCCATAATCAATGGCCGAATTGCAATTTAATAAGGCGGTATGTGTTCACTCAGTATATGATACAATATCAAACCAAGCTTTACCTATGAGAAACGCCTCTAGGAATCGAAATGAGAACGTCATGATTAATCTGAGGGAGAACAAGCGATGTAACTGCGGCAAGAAACAATTATATTTATATATGCATATATATTATTTTATGTTTTATATTTAAATTAAATATACCGTATTGGTCCACACCTTTTTTCTGATTTGTGAGCTTGCGAGTTACGGGTGTGGCTTATATTCGCAACCATCAACAAATCACTGCCGATTTGCGAACTTTGCTTGTAACGCGTGCGACTATTAACAAATGCAAAATTATGGCTGATTTGCGCGATTGCGAGTTAAGGGTGCCGATTTTCGTGCTTTAGACTGCGGTATTTAATAGCGATTTACGGTTTTAGTGATTCTAACGTCCTGTAAAGCCTGTAAACTGCAAAAAAAGCTACAGTGCTAATTAGAAAGCCTGTTTCTTGCAATGGCTGATCACTTTGAGAGTCTTTTCTCTCCAATTTTACGGGTGCGGCTTATATTTAAATACTATCTTTTTTCTATTTTTTCCCCTTGAACTTTATGGGTGCTGCTTATATGCGGGTGCGGCTTATATTCGGACCAATACGGTATATGACAATTGAATTTATAGATTTAATATATATAATTGTGTTTATTTTGTGTTATATATATATATATATATATATATATATATATATATATATATATATATATATATATATAGAATGCATTAGACCATTATTTCCTAGTCCACGTGGTTTCCTGATAAGTATTAACCCTTTGAGTCCTGGGTTGTGTGTCACCCTGGATGTTGTAATGAAACAGATATAATGATAAAATATTATATTAATTATACATATGTTTATTTTGAACTGTTAAGTGTCAAATAATGATAAATTGTAATCATTTTCTATTGTTTTTTTTTTGTCTCTTTAACTGCTGCTTCGAGTGGTATTTGGTACCCTTAATATGTTCTTCAGATTTTTGTAGCTATGGCACTGTCCTATTTTAGTGAGAGTGATCACTAAAGTCTTATTAGCATAGCGTTTTGGTGTAAAAGTCTAATGGAGTAACTCATAATCTTTTGGTAGTGCAAAACTCAATGGAAAAGTTTGCAGTGATTTTCAGCTCTGGCTTGCCGCCGTCACTCGTAGCAGTTCTCTCGCAATGTTTCCGGGATGGGTGATTAACATAGCTAGGGAGATTTACTTTGCTCTTAAACATGGTGTAATCTGCAATATAGGGGATTAGCATGTAGGACATAGATTTGATGGCACATAAGAAATGTCCATCTACCTTGACCATTCAACTTTCTTAAAAGTTTGGCTTAATTAAGCCACAGAATGGCCTTATGCCACAGGAAAGCTTTTCCACAAAACTTAAATTTTCAGGGATAGATATATATGACCTGTGCATGGTCAGCCCATCCATCCTACAAAACCAAACACCCATACTTTATTCTAACAAATACACTGACTCCAACTATATGATTTATTAACCAAAACAGGGGAAAAAGTGAGGTTGGGATAGCAAGACAAGGAATGGTCAAAACCTAAACAACTCAGGTATGCTAAATAGGCTGAATAAAACCTAAACTGTGCTTGCCCCCAACTAAACCTATACCTAATGCTGTGACATAGACAATGAATAAAGATAACAGAAGAGGGGAAGGTAAGAGAGGGTCAGAACTGGTACCTATAGCTTGGCTGGCTGAAGAAAATGGTGTTGGTTTGCCAAAATATTTATAACACCCCTACATGCATCTTCCACCTCCACAAAAAAAAAAGATGATAAGAAGGACGCAGCCAGATCAAATGCCCCTCCTTCTAGCCCCCTGATGGTGACTGTCTCCAGACCAGTTTCACATGTTGAATGATATAAAAGTATTTTTTAGTGTTTGCAATAAATGTTTAAAAACTGCATTTAAATGCATGATGGAAAGTTGCATGTTCCCTTAAGGCTTCTTATTCTACTTTTGGATTTCGACAAATAAGTTCCTTTTGGAACTAAACATCCTTTGTTAATTAAAAAGCAAGGACTACTTGATATTAAATACCCATACATAGAGAACAAACTTTTTAATCTAATAAGTTGTTGCTTCCAATAGCTAATGGTAAATCTATGAATCTAGTTTGGGTGCTTAATTGCAAGCACTATTTGTTACTTAATTAATAAAAGTGTCTTAATACAAAGCAGCGCTGAAACTCACAAATCAAAAACTGCTAGGGCTCTGTTGGAAAGAAAAAAACAAGTAGTTTATATTAAAAATACCTAACTTTCAAGTCCAGTTGAGTATCTGTTCCTCTCTATATCTCAACGCATAGCTCCAAATATACTAAAAGCCACCACTTCCCAATGCCCATGATTTGGATCTCTCATTCTCTATCACTACCTCCTCTCGTGCCCACTTCCAGTGGTTAGGAGTTGGTGCTCTCATCACTGCAACCTGGGTTTGATTCTAGTCAGGGAACCAAAAGGTCACACCATCCTGAAGCCATGCGGGGTTGGGCCTGGTCAGTACTTGAATGGGAGACCAATCTAGAAATACCAGGAGCTGTATGCTGTGGCCCACTGTTGAAGGAACTGGCAACCCACTTCAGTATATCTGCCTTCAATATCAAGTGGATGAGCATGGATGTTACAGTCCACAAGGTCACAGAGAGTCAGGCATGACTGAACAACGCAAACACACACACACATCTATTCTCTCTCACACTTCTTCCTCCATTACACTATAACTTCTATCATGGACACAAGGCCCAAACCATAAAATATACCCCTATATGCCTAAAATATCACACCCTTTTTAATACAGTAAATGAGCTCTGTAGACTATAGTAAATGATCATATTTATTTAAGTTTATGAACAATTACCTTTGAACAATATACCACCAATATTTTAATTCCAACACTGTCACATACCATAAAACAGTTAAACTACATATAGTAGTCCTATTTTGGGATATGTTTTCATTATTTTAAAGGGACATGAAAGTTTTCTGGATTTCACCAGGAATATAATATACCTATCTACAGTATCTCTTTACTTTTATATACTTTATTTTATTAAGAAGTGCTTCAAATCTCTGCCTTTTCTGCCTAAAATCTTACAAATGGTTCCTAACTGGTTTCTCCTTCTGCAGTTCATGAAGACAGCCTACTTCTAAGTAAGCGTTTGCACTGCATAATAGTAGCCAATCAGGGGCAACATTCTGCAACATGCTCCTTGAGAGGGGTCACTGACAGGCTAATTTGAAACACTGCACTAAAACTCTGTGTATTCAAAAGCTGCATGAGTTACAAAGAGCCGACCCAAACAGGTAAAAAGTGTAGAGAAAAAATAGCACTTCTTACTAAAACGAATTACACAAAAGGAAGCTGATACATAGGTATATTATATTACTAGTGAAATCCAGAAAATCTTACCTCTTTAAGTTATCTGAACATATTTACATGGACTCCCCTGAGATGTTGCATGCTGGGTTATGCTGCTTGTTTAAAAAAAAAAAGCAAAACCTTGGATGAAAAAAGTACAAAATCAGTGACCCTACTCAACGCCAGCTGTTTTTTCCTGATGGACTCATCAGCTTCTCTCAGATTGCTGATTTTGCATTGTGAAATGCTGGTTGCAGTGAACAAAACACATTTAGCTTATGGTGGCTAAAAAAGTGACAAAAACCTTCACTGCAAAAAGAAAAGAATAGAAATGGTAAAAAGAAAATAAGAATATTTGTAAAAATTGGCAATACATCCTGCAGTAAAGGATTGTGAGAAGAACAAATCACTTCCAGAGTTATATATTAATATATTAAATCTGACTTTAGAATTATATTAATGCACTAGTTTAAACAAAGAGTTATGTATTGATTATGTTGTTGTTGAGCCCTTCAGTCATGTCTGACTCTCGTGACCATATAGATGCAGTACCCCAGGCACATCTGTCTGTGTTTCTGGTTGTGCTTATCCATATGGTTTTCTTGGCAAATTTACTGGAGTGTGTTGCCAGTTCCTTCTCCGGTGGACCACACTTTGATCTCTCTGCTATGACCTGTCCATCTTGGCTAACCCTACATGGTATAGCTCACAGCTTCGTTGAGGTACTCATGCCCCTTAACCACGACAAGGTAGCAATCCAGAAGGGGTATGTATTGACAACACAGTGCAAACAGTGCACAATTTCAGATATGGGTTTGTCAGGACGTTCCACCAGTCCATTTATTGAGCTTGACGTAGGCAAATCCTATTACAACTGGATACATTTAAAAAAGAACCCAAAATTTCTAATGTTAGGCACGTGAAGGACAACAGGTAAAATTATAATGTCTTACAGATCCTGCAAAGGGCTGTGATTGCAATTTTCCTATAGCCAATAGCCATTTCAACCTTTAGTGATTTTATACACAATCTTAAAAAGTTTAGTGAATCTAGGGAATATATATCACCCCTCTTGTAAAAGACTCCAATATTCAATATGGTGAATTTTGATTCTAGAATATTAAGCTTTAAAGGCACTTTTAAGGCATATTTTTTACTTTAATGTTTTAACCAGATGACAATTATACACCTCAGTGTAATTGTCATAACAATTTAAACTTAATTTACTTTTAAGAAGTCCCAAGAGTAACAGTTTCTCACCTTTCTCACTCTGTGTAGTTGAGCATCCTGATAGACAATTTAATTGAGGATGATAAAATGACTTAAGTCACCTAGTTAAAAAAATTATATAAAATAAAAATATTGTGCCAATCAGTCCTTTTAAATGTATAGGAATCTTTTTCCTTACTTTGTTATAATATGGCCAGTCCAGGATTGAAATAATGCTAGAATAAATAAAAATGAAAGTTCTGCTTTATCTTCTATAGATTTCAGATAAATGTAGGTAAATTGAAATATAGTACATAGTTATTTATAATCCTACCAGTGCAAGGGCGGGCTCCTATTTAGGTCTGTGGCAACATGCACAGGACTCAGACCTTGCCTGTTATGTCCCCTCCAGCAGAGTGGGGTGCATCGGCCAGCAGGTAGAGCAACGTTGTTGTATTTGTTAGTGTTTTTGTTTAGGGTTAGAGTTAGGGGTTTGGGTGTAGGGTTAGGGTTTAGGGTTATGGTAGTGGCAGATAAGGCTTTACATGGAAAAGTAGTGGCATACTCACAAAGTCTCCTCACGCCACCTACTGAACATTGCACAACTCTGCACTGGTGGGGACATAACAGGAAAGATTCCCTCAAGTTAGAAATTTAGCAGGTCAAGTTTAGAAAATGTTCTGAAAATGTTAGAAAAAATTATGTGATACAAGAGAAATTAAATTTTTGAGACCCACACTCACAAACATACATGGAAAGAATGACTAAGACTCTTGAGTGGCTGAGATGTGCATCCTTGCATTTACTATGCATTATTTCCTACGGGAAAAAGTTGAGATTTCAGCCTTTTTCAACTCATCTCAGCCTCTTGAGATGCTTACTAAATCCTCTCAACCTTAGACCAACATTAGGTCGTCAAGCCCATAACTATGATAATGATAAAACAAGTGGCAACAAGAACATTATCAATTGCGTTCAAATCTGAGAGCAATTATTATTTTCGTCTTGTTTGTAAGACATGCATCATAAAAAATATTGTGACTAATAAACAATAGATAATAGATAATAATTGTTGGTTTCCAATATATATATATATATATATATATATATATATATATATATATATTTATTTATTTATTTTTCTAATATGGACACCCCAAAACATGTGCCACGGATTATAAAGAAGTGCATGTTTAAAACCTTTAAAACTAAATAATAGATGATTTAATATTGAGCAGCTCCAAGTCTAAAGGTTAAGTTCCTAGAAAGTATCTGCAATCACTTTAATCAATTTCAACGGTATTGCTAGAAACTGAGAAAAAGTATTCAAATATTGCTGTATGAGTTTATTACTATAGACATAAACGCTGCTCTAGGACAACCAGCGTTAGGAATAATTAACCATACAAACATTCTAGTTACAGGCTGTAAGGATTTTTATTGTCTTCAATAATTGGGAACCTCATAACTAGTTTACTAGTTTCCTATATACACCTGACGGCCGTTTCATGGCAAACAAGCAGCTTTTTCAAAGGAAACATTTATGATTGCAGATACTGTTCAATCCTCTATAGTATTACTCAGTTTTAAAGGTTTTTCTTTTTTTAAAAACACCTCTTTCAAAGACAACATCTATGATTGCAGATACTTTCTAGGAACTTTAACTGTTAGACTTGGGGCTGCTAAATATTCAATCATCTATTACTTACTTTAAAGGTTTTTAAATGAGCACATCTTTGTAATCAGTGGTACATGTTTGGAATGTCCATATTTATTGTAAGCACCCATTTATGTTTTAAAACAAAATAATTGTCAAATAGGTAACTTTTTTAATTTGCGGCAATGTTTTGAGTGCAATAACGTTTTGAATTTTTTATATGCATAGTAAAAATAGTGTGAAGCACTAGAAAAACTGTTGATTATAAAAGTTGTATTCACTCCTCAGGAAGCACATAGTAGATCTTTGTTGCATCAGAAAGAGTGTATTCGATAACGTGTCACGGTGTGGTTTCTTCTTTCAAATAAAGCTCTCAGAGCACAAAAACATATTCAGAAGATTATCTGCTCTTAAGGGCTTGTCCTCTGCAAGCCAATGAGATCTACAAAGGAATCTGTACATTTCCTGTTAGTTTCAATGAAGATTAAACCGCTTTTACATAATATTTTTTTCATGCAGAAAACAACTTTTGTAATGATTAAAGCATGCTCTTTTAAATGCTTGAACAAACTGTTGTGTTCCATATCCCTTTGTTGCCTGTTATCAAATGTAGTTATACAAAATGGTTTATATTACATTTTTGACTACAGTAGCCCTTTACATATGAGCAAAATAAATAGACTTTTAATTTACTGGGATAGTATTTTTTTTTTAGACCACTAGTTTGTGCGTACATGACAGGGCAGGAGGTTAATATTCATTCGCTTAAAGGACCACTGCACAATAAAAATAAAAATAAATGTCTGACAGCATAAATAAACAGGAAAAAGACATATGTCTAGGTTTTAATTAGAAAAATAAATTTGAATGTCTCTTCAGAATCCTGGAGACACCCACGATACTTGGCGGAACTTGTGTGTGTACGAAATGGGGGGGGCGGGGTTAGATTTCTGGAGAGACATAGTTCCATCCTTTGATGCAAGGAGACTGCTTCTGGGCCAATGAGAGGAAAATATGTGGTGTCTATTTCAATATTATCCAATTATCTTTGCAAAGGCTCTATTTTCCTTCCTTTAACACCCAACGATTCACCATATCCAAAACAAACACACTCTCGATTCAGCTCTGAAGAAGTAATGTAACAAACATAAATAGATTCCTATTCTGATAATATTCAGATTTTCCTAAAATACCCATGGCTTAAACAGCTGCTAATATTGTTAGTTTGACAAACAAGTGTTTTTTTTTTTACTCAAATGTTTTTTAAGATTTATTGTAATTTTACGAAAATAGTGCTTTCATTTACTATAACTTTTTTTGAAATTTTACATCATACAATAAAAAAGGTAAAAAGGTTATTTTTCTTTTGTGTGCCAAAAGTTCTAGTTTGCCTAGGACACAAGAATTCTTGGGGCTTCCCTGAGTAGTCCTTTCCCTACAATATGTGGAGAAAAACATGTAGAATACTGTTTCCCCCTTGTATATATCATTTGTACATGCAATAGAGAGTGAAAAACATTTGCAATGTCTTTCAAGAAACGTCAACCAATAATGCTAAAAATTACTAATTAATAAAGTTTACATAATTCAATGATCAGAGGATATAAACAAAAAATGTGATCTTGGTGGAGTAACATTCTGTCTTCAATCTTAGTGGACCACTGTATCACATTTTTTGAGTAAAGCTCTTATATTTGTTTGTTGGGTATTGACTATTTTAAAACATTATGCAACTTAAAATAAATTATATATTAATATTTTTCTTACTTTTTTAAATTGCCTGTTTTCTTTCCAAACAGAGCTGTTTTTCACCACCTCCCTGGTGGCATGACCAGCTCTGCCTGGGGGCTGAATTATTATGGAGCTTGGAAGCATAATTAGCTCTGCGCTATGAAAGTCACTGATGTGTCATAGGCCCCACCTTGAGATGCATGAGCTATCAAAGCCACGCCCCTTTACTGAGCATGCTCAGAGTTAACTGGTCACCATTTTTTTAGTTGAGTTTCCAGGCAGAGCTGGTCATACCCACTAGGAGGAGGAGAGCTTAGAATCCAGTTGGTTGGGGGCTGTAGAGACAAAAGGTGACAACTGCTTGAGGGATAATGGTCTGGTCATCAGGAAGGATCTTTTTGGATGAGAAACGTACTGTGGCTCAAGATGAGAAATGAGACAGACATTATAAGAGTGGATAAAAAAGAAAGGCTCACCGAAGTCACCATACTCTACACTACACCATCAGATAGAGGGTGTGAAACTTTTTTTTTCAATCAATCAAGAACTGACTTATTTATTGTCATTTTTAATTGTTGCTTGCATAACCCCTGAAGCCCTCCCACAAAAACCTACTTGGATAATAAGGTTCATACTTTAACTCTTAAAGAGTTTCTACATTTGTATTTTGGTTTTGAAACTCACTGCTCATCATGCTGAGATGTGATGCAGTGGGAAAAGGCCCTTTTTTTTATACTGTGGGACTTGGGTTCAATCCTAATTTATTTATTTTCTTTTTATACATTTTTTTAGTTTTTTTTATATTTTCATATTTAAATAAATATAATATTATATATTTATATAAATATAAATATTTAAATATTTATGTTTATTTATTTTTTGATATTTATATTTTACTAGCGACTTGCCCGTCAAAAAATGACGGCAATGTGATGTATATGTTTGTCAAGTTGTTTAGTTATTAACATATATTTTTGAGACTTGTAAGTATTTTAATATGAACGTGTATTTTTGTAAAATGTTGATGTAATGGTTTTTTTAAATGTAATTAGTATCTGAAGAATTGTTAACTTTAATATACATTGAATGAATAGGAAAGCAAAAAGTAAAAAGCCTTCTTTAAACGTTGCGAATTTTAACATGAAGTTTAAACTATATGTAAGCAATAACCATCAAAGTATATATTTTTAAACTTGAACTTTATTTTTTATGTAAGTTTAGAAGTTAACAAAACATTGGTATAATTTTGAACATTATAAACAGGAACATAGTGAATACATTTTGTAACCTAATTTTTTATTAAAAGTATTAACATTTGAATGTAAAAACAATTGACATTTAAATTAATCAGTATTAAAATTCAATTTCTATGAGAATAATTGTTAACTTGAATATACATTGAATGTAGAGTAAGGCATACAGTAAAACTCTTCTTAAAACGTACGTAATTAAAGTAATTTATTACTGAGCACATAAACTGGCGATAAACATTAATGTAGGTAGTAATCTTAAGATAACAGACAATATTTACATTGTGACTTAAAAGGTGCTTGACCTCTTAACATCCACTTTGTAATCTGTTGAATGAAATAACTTGAAAATATATTTTTGAAACTTGTAACATTAGAAACATTAACATAGTGACTTAACATTTTAACATAATTTTTACTAACAATGCAAAGCAAGTATTTTGTGAGGCAAATCATTCATAAACATGACTTCCATTAATTATGACTGAATTAAACAACCAATTGTTATGTATTTTGCAATGCTTTAAAAAAATCTTGGCATCGTTAATTTGTATCCTTCAAAGTTATAGTACTTCATAGTAGACAATGTTTTTAGTAAAAATACGTCCATCTTCTAATAAATCACCTTGACTTTCATTGTTTTCAATGTAAACTTTAATAGCCTGTGGATTTTTGCACCGTGACAACGCAACGTACAATTGACCATGTGCAAAAACTGGTTCTTCCAAGAAAATACCCACAGATTTGAATGTTTGACCTGTTGAATGTTTGATTTATTAATGGTCATGGCAAATGCCATAATAATGGGAAATTGTCTTCTTTGAAGTATAAAAGGGAGACTACTTTCACTTGGTGCTAAATCTATTCTTGGTATGAAAACTCTCTCTCCTTTATGGGTCCCAGTTAAAATTTCAGCATCTATAAAATGGTCCTTTAATTGTTGAACAATTAATCTTGTGCCATTGCATAGGCCTTTTTTGGGGTTCATATTTCGCAGTAACATGATAATTGCACCTTTCTTTAGCTGCAAAATATGTGGTGGCATTCCAGAAGGAGTTAAAGAGTTTATGAATTCAGTCGAAAAGTTAGCCTGACTTTCATTGTCATCAGCAAGTACAGAATCAGCACTGTGATAATTTCTTTGTGGTGCATAATTTTTTTTTAAGATTTCATTATTGAGGATTAATGCATCTTTATTTTTACACGTCAGTATGACTTGGTTGGCAAGCTCGGAATATTCTTCGTTATTTATGCTCCCTTCAAATATAGCCGATATAATATCTTGTTGACAAATCATATGAGGTGGGATCTCTACAGTGTCATCAGGTAAATGTAGTATTTTTTCTGTTCTGCCTTCTCCAATTTTAATAAGCCAATCATTGAAATCAGTTTGGCCTTCTGATCTCATATTTTGTTGCAGTTGAAGATGGGTAAAATGTTTCCATACTATACTTGACTTTATACATGTTTCGATAATGTCAGTTCGATTTCCATGTACAACGACAGGTAATGTTTGTCTGAAATCGCCACCCAACAACATTACCTTTCCACCAAATGGAAAAGTATTCTCCATGACTTCACGAAGCAAACGGTCAATACATTGGAGGGCATAGCATGACATCATTGTGGCCTCATCTATTATAATTAATTTACATTTCTTCCATTTCTTTGCTTGTAAGGATGTCATGCGAATATCTGACACAGAATTTTCTAAAATAGGCACTGGCAGTTTAAATCCACTATGAACAGTTCTTCCACCTTCTAATAAAAGTGCAGCAATTCCAGTAGTGGCAAACGCCATTGCTATTTTTCCTTGGGCTCGTACTGAACTCATTAATAAATTGTACAAATATGTTTTTCCTGATCCGCCAGGTCCATCAAGATAGAAATAACGCTCTGTCACCATGTCATCATCTATAGCATTTTTAATGGCATGAAATGCTTGCAATTGTAGTGTATTTAAAGTTGCAAGTCTTTCTTCTGTTCTTTCTGCTTGTAGTTGAATGTCATAGTCTTCAAAGTTAATGTCATCTATAAGACCTGGATCAGGCAAATTAAAACTTGCACAACTTAATCCATGAGTTAAAAAGACTTCTTGGATTTCCATTAACGCTTTTAAGTGTGCAATGGGTTCATTGTATCGTCGCATAAAGTCTTCAGCCATATTACTTTTAAAAGTCTCCCACAAAGCTAATGCATTTGGAGCATTTGAGAAGATACAAATAAAAGCAAATTGTTCTCTCATCTGTCGTGGCATTTGACATTGTGCTGCTTCTTCTAAACATCTTTCCCACTCTGTATCATCAGCGAGTAAGTTTCTATGTCTTGCAGCTAAATGGATGGATTCATATACAATGTCATTAACAGTTCTTAAGTGTTCAAAACTTTGTGCTCCAGGAACATTTAATAGTAATATCCGTAAGCAAAAACATTCCACATCTCTTGGACTGACTGTGTAAATTCTTGGAATAATTTTATTGCCTCTGGTTTTTCTTGGTCTCCATAATCCATTCACAAAAACATAGTGATATGGAATTTCAATATATAAGTATTGTGTTGCTTCAGCATCAGTGGAATTTAATGCAAACCATGCAGTTAGTGTAGTGTGACGATCTTCACTTTGGGCCAATGCATTCATTTCATTTCCAGCATGGAAATAGACTAAATGTCGTTGTGGCAAATGTACTGCTAACCTATATACTGCATGTGATCTATCATGCATTTCAAATTTTAAAAGCCGCCACATAGCTTCTGGCGCACTGACATAGCGAGCATCTACATGAGATGCAAGTTCATCATGTACTAACTCACTACTTTCAGGGTTGTCTGCACTTTTGACGACTACAGTAGCTGCATCGTAACCTTTGTAAATATATTTGTACACATATTTAATGGATTTGATGGAAGTGCAGGCTTCTACGTTGATGTGGGCGTTGTACTTCATGAGTAAATGTGGATTGTAGGGTACTACATATCTATTGTCCACTTTTTTTCCACGAATAATGGCACTATCTCCTTCTCTTCTTTTATAAAGTGGATATCCATCACAATTGGCATAGGTTTTGTCTCTATAATCTTTTGGAAATTCTTTGGAACATTTATTATTTTCCATACATGGTGATTGTGGATTAAGGTCACCACAGGGTCCATGAATCATGCGATGAGTAACAATCTCATATAGTCTACCATATAGTTCTGGATCTGGTAGTTCAGCAACAATGACTGCATCCACTTTGTCTGAAGTATCTAATTTATCTTTTTCTTGAAGTATTATTAGAAGATGTGCATGTGGAAGGCCTCTTTTTTGAAATTCAATGGTATATACATAAGCAAGACATTTGCCAAATAACTGATTTATAGTGAAGTCACGTATTAATTCATTTAATTTAATCTTAAAAACTCTGGCTACTAAATCTGGTCGATCTGAAGCAGTTTGTCCAAGAAGTAGATTTAGTGTAATTTCTGGCCATTGTGGATTACATGTAAATGTCACAAATAGATCGGGTTTGCCAAATTTTGTCACAATAGCCATAGCATCATTGTATCTTTCTCTCATATTCCGAGGAGATCCTTGAAAGGAAGATGGTAAAATGATGGCTTTGCCAGCTGTCATGTCTCTACTTGTAGCCACGTCAGCAACATAGTCCATGAGTCCAGAATATTGTTCTACACGGAGTTTATCTTGTTGATATTTGATAAAGTTTAAATTATTTGCCTCAACTTGCAAATATGAATCAATAATCCATTGTTGTGTTAGTTTCCCACCACATAAAATTGGATTAAATACATTGCGAATGGCAATTTGAGCTACTTTAAATTCAAGCATAGAAACATTATTTTGGATTCTGGCTTTAGCATTTGGGTAACTGGGAAGAGTTAATTTTGGTTGCCAACCTGCTTCTCCGTGTGGGAAAAAGATGGGATATGTCATTGGATCTAAATTTGGACTTAAGATACTCATATTAATAAACGGTTGGTCCTCATTTCTAGGATATATTCGAATGTCTCTTTGAAATGGTGGTTCTCCTTCATCATTCTGAAACACCATTGCAACCTCATTTGTTGTTGGCAAGTTATAACGACGTTTATCAGTATGTCTGTCTCTTTTAAGCACCATATTAACCTTCGGCATTGGTAATTGATGTGTTTGTGAATGAAGTAGTTGTTCATTTTCTACTTCTGCCAATTTTTTATAAGCTTTACTGTAGGGATTGTTGTCCATAATGTTATTTAGCTCTATGAAAACAGTGGGTAAGCATTTTTTATTTTCTTCCATCTGCATACGTTGGTCAACAGCTTCCATTGTATCTAGGACATATAGTTGAGCGAATTTTCTTTTATTTCCTTCCTCTGGATGTAAATGGGAAGTGCGATGATAAATTTGTCCTTGGACTTTAAAACAGTAAGGACCATGTCCTGGTACATTAGCAGCTAATGTTGCCCCCATGGATGCAAAGGATATGGCACTATTGTAGGATCTTATGTTTGTCTTAAAATTTTTGTAGTTTGGAAAAGTAGGTTCAGTCATAATATTTTGTAAATAAATTGGAAATTCTTTCCTTTCTGGAAGTTTGAACTTGCCTTTTTGACAACAACTAATAAATTGTCCATCTCTGGGTCTCTCCTGTTTAAAATAATAAGCCTCACAAAACTGACATTGAGTAGTCATGTCCCCATAACTATGAACCTCTACTGCTAAAGACTTGAGTAGAGGACAATTTGCAAAGCATATAGGATTTTGACTTTCATATTCATCAGGTGAAATGTCATATAATGTTTCAACAACAGGTTCTAAATGTTTTGTTTTTTTCGTTGCTTTTCTTGGTATATGTTGTATTGTTTGAGGTAAAATGTCATGTAATGTTTCATGAAACGGTTCTAAATGCTTTGTTTTCTTTGTTGCTTTTTTTGGTATCTCTTGTATTTTTTCTGGTAAAATGTCATCTGATGTTTGAGCAACAGGTTGTAAATGCTTTATTTTCTTTGTTTTTTTTTTTGACATATCTTTAATTTCTGCAAGTGACAGTCTTTTGCTTGCAATTCTTTTGCGTTCTTTTTCTCGTCGAATTTCCTTCTTCTCCGGTGTCTGCTGGCTGTCTGCTCTCTGTCGTCGTTCTCTAGCTTGGCGTCTTTTCTTTTCTTGTTTACTCTCGTTATCAGCCATGTTAATCTGTAAAAATAAAATAATGTACCATTAGTTTATTTTGAGATGTTAAGTTGTTTTTCATGACAAATAGTTATCAATAGTGTGTTAACATTTTATACTTAATCAATTTCAATGCGGTCAATTGAATAAAAGTCTAAATAAGGCCATCAGATAATTATTTAAAGAAATTTTTATTTATTAAACATGTATCCAAAAGCAAGTGTTTCAGTAACTAAAAAGGTATTTTAAAAAAGATGTTATGTCCTTTTTTACAGCACTATTCAATTTGTCAAATGGCAATTAAATTAGGGTTTAGGACTGGAATGTTACAATGACAAATTGTATAGATTCTGTGTTTTTAGACTTTTTTGGACTATGCCAATTTATTTTTTAAGTTTACATTGAAGTTTGTATTTAGTGTTAAAGATTATTGGCCCTAAAAGACAAATAAGAGATAGATGATAGATATTACTTTTTATACTGTACCTTGGTTGAAGTTTGATTTCAAGCAAAATTCTTTGTTGGTTCTGTGTTGAAAGCCTTCGTCCGATGGTCTGGTCCTGTGTTGAAAGTCCTCGTCCGATGGTGTAGTCCTCTGTTGAAAGTCCTCGTCCTCTGGTGTGGTCCTCAGTTTCAACTCCTGTTCCGATGTTCTTGACGCAGTATCTGTTATAAAATAAAAATGAAAATGTTATGTTATTTGAATGTCTTTGTATTAATGAAAAAATGGCATTATTTCTGTGTTTTTCTACAATCCTTTTTGGTGCGCCACAATTTTGGTATGCTTCTGTAGGCTATTTTCTAAGGCTTATAGGTGGTTAAACAATAAAGAAGAATATTAATTAATTTTTCTCTTTTTTTACTTGTTATACTGTACCTTGGTTGAAGTTTGATTTGAAGCAGAATCTTTGTTGGTCCTGTGTTGAAAGCCTTCGTCTGATGGTCTGGTCCTGTGTTGAAAGTCCTCGTCCAATCGTCTGGTCCTCTGTTGAAAGTCCTCGTCCGATGGTGTAGTCCTCTGTTGAAAGTCCTCGTCCAATGGTCTGGTCCTCTGTTGAAAGTCCTCGTCCGCTGGTCTGGTCCTCAGTTGAAACTCCTGGTCCGATGTTCTTGACGCAGTATCTGTTATAAAATAAAAATGAAAATGTAATTTTATTTGAATGTATTTGTATGAACTAAAAAATGACATTATTTCTTTGTTTTTCTACAATCCCGTTTGGTGTCCACCACTTTTGTTATGCTTATTTAGGCCTTTTTCTAAGGCTTATAGATTGTTAAACATAAAATAAGTATCTAAATGTACTTTGGTATGTGTTTGTGTGAGTTTTCATACAATCCTGTTTGGTGCGCACCACTGTTGGTATGCTTATTTAGGCTTCTTTCTAAGGCTTATAGGTTGTTAAACATAAAATAAGAATGTAAATGTAGTTTCCTATGTGTTTGTGTGAGTTTTCATACAATCCTGTTTGGTGCGCACCACTGTTGGTATGCTTATTAATGTTGTTTTGTAATGCTTATAGGTTGTTAAACATAAAATAAGAATGTAAATGTAGTTTGCTATGTGTTTGTGTGAGTTTTCATACAATCCTTTTGGTGGGCACCAATGTTGGTATGCTTATTTAGGCTTCTTTCTAAGGCTTATAGGTTGTTAAAGATTAAAATAAGAATTTAAATGTAGTTTGCTATGTGTTTGTGTGAGTTTTCGTACAATCCTGTTTGATGGGCACCACTTTTGTTATACTTATGTAGTGTTTTTTCTAATGGTTATAGGTTGTTAAACAAAAAGAATATAAATGTAGTTTGCTATGTGTTTGTTACAATCCTGTTTTGTGTGTAGCAGTTTGTGTGTACCATATGTTGCATACTTTGGCCCTCATTCAATTGCAGTTTGGCCAATTCAATAGGGTTCTAAATGTGCTTATTTGGAGCCCTATTGAATTGTCCAAAATATCAATTGAATGAGGGCCTTTGTTTGCTGGATTTGTTATATTGTGAGGGCCTCATTGAATTTGGTTTTTTCAATAGGGCTCTATATAAGCACAGAGCATATTTTTGAACAGAAGTTTGTAGTGAAATTGAGCCAAATGTGCTTATATAGAGCCCTATTGAAATGGGCAAATCACATTTGAATGAGGCCCTCAGCCATTAAACATATTTAGGTCCTGAATCAATTGCGTTTTGACCAATTGAATAGGGCTCTATATAAGCACATAAAATATTTTTTGACAGAAGTTTTTAGTTAGTGAAGACCTTGATTGTGGTTAGAAGTTCAGTAACTAAAAATGTCTGTCTAAAAAATCTATTATGTGCTTATATAAAGCCCTATCCAATTAGCCAACTCACAATTGAATAAGGCTCATGGTTCGGTTCTTTTTTATACTTAATACTGTACCTTGATTGAAGTGTGGAATGACAGAGGGTCCCCTCCTGCCAATCTTAATCCGCCGGTCTTCTTGTAGTGTCTGTTTGAAAAATAAAGTGAAATAGTGAATTATAGAATTTTTTATTTGTATTTAACAAAGCATGGCCTTTTCAGGATTTAAAGTATTTTTGTATCTTACCTCTTCTTCTTTGTTGGTGTTCTTTAAAAGGGCTTGTGCTTCACAGTGTACGGTGCAAATTGTTGAGAGACGCTGTTGATGCAGAGTCTGTTTGAATATTAAAAAAAGTTGAAAGATTGAGTTTTAGGTGATCTATTAAATTGCAGTAAATTAATTTCATTGAAATATACTTCTGTAATTAATTTGAATTAACATTATTTTTTGGTGGGGTCTACACACATGTCACATACATGAAGCACATTTCCATAGTTGAAAGTAATTTTTTTGTGTGCGTGTGACATATAACTATACATGAATCATATTTTAATTGTTAAATTAACCTTATTTTTATTTTTGGCCAACATACATAAATGTGTGTGTGACATGTGACTATAGATGATACACATATATGTGCGTGTCACATATCAGTATACATGACTCATATTTTAATAGTATTTTAATAGTCCCAACTTATTTTTTTGTAATGTAATTTAAATGTAGTTGTTTAATTAGTTTGTTGCAGGGGCAATACACATAAATGTGCATGTGACATGTCACTATACATTATACGCATAAATGTGCGTGTGACATGTCACTATACATTATACACATAAATGTGCGTGTCACTTGTCAGTATACATTATACGCATAAATGTGCGTGTCACTTGTCAGTATACATTATACGCATAAATGTGCATGTGACATGTCACTATACATTATACGCATAAATGTGCATGTGACATGTCACTATACATTATACACATAAATGTGCGTGTCACTTGTCAGTATACATTATACGCATAAATGTGCGTGTCACATGTCACTATACATTATACGCATAAATGTGCGTGTCACTTGTCAGTATACATTATACGCATATATGTGCGTGTCACATGTCAGTATACATTATACGCATATATGTGCGTGTCACTTGTCAGTATACATAAACCTCTTTGTCTTCTTTCATTTTTTTTTTTGATGTCCTGTCTTGAAAATAAGTAATATATTATAGCTTACCTCTCAGTTGTAATTTGCACAATGTAAAGTAGTAAATTAGGAAAGAATTATCTTCTCAAGTTTTAGCAGCAGTTATCTCCGAAGTCACTCTGTTCATCACCTGAGGAGAAATGTATTTTTCTCTGTCAAATAGACAGTATTTATAAACTTGTAGAACATTCTGGAAAGTTAGACCGTTAGAACGTAATACGCATGCGCTATTTGCGTTCCAGCTTACAATTTGCGTTCCATCCGCCATTTTGTGCGTAGTAGTGGTTAAAATGGTGTTTAATATGAGTGTGATCCGTTCCGCATAGTATGTGTTTCATTATTGCGAGTAAGTGTAGTGTAGTTACGTCTGGAGCCTCGTTTTCGTTTTGTTCGGCGGCCATTTTTTCTCTCGCTTAGCCGATTTTCGGTCGTTTAAACTCTTTGTTTTGACTTAAATGGACGTGTAAATGAACTTTTGGAGGTGCCGGATGCCCCCCCCGTGCTGTAAGTAAGCTTTTTATGTGTTTGTTGTGTTTATTTCTTGTGTTTGTGATGTTTTGATGCGCGGCGGTTGGAATAAGTCTTTCGCGGCCGTATTTTTTTCCGATGCGGCCGTATTTTGTTGCGATGTTGCCGTATTTTTTTGCGATATACGCAGTTAGCTTTTACGTGTACGACGCAGTGTATTTGTTTCTAAGTCGTGCGTATGTGTGTTAAGAGCGTGTGAAGGGCCTTTTTTACTGTTTTTTTGTTAAGTCTTGCGTCTGTGTGTCTGGGTGTAAGCGGGTGTGAGGCGACTTTGAGTTTTTTTTTGTTATGAAGTTGTGTGTGTGTGTATGTGTGTTAACACAGCCGATGTTGGGATGCTCCCACCACCGCAAATGCGGACCCTCGCTTCGCAAGGATCCGCATTTGCGGGGACGTTGTTGGGTTTTTGTTGGCTGGGCGGTTGGGTTTATTCTGTTAAAAAAGTCGTGTGTGTGTATGTGTGTGTTAACACAGCCGACGTTGAGCCTCCACAACCGCAAATGCGGGCCCTCGCGAAGCGAGGGCCCGCATTTGCGGTGAACTGCGTCCCTCGCTTCGCGAGGGACGCAGTTCTTGCGGGCTCGCTACGCGAGCCCGCAAGCGTGAGCAACGACTCGTACGCTCACAACTATATATGTGATTTATACATTTACGGAGTGTATTTGTGTGGGAAATAGGCATTACTCCATGAATTCCATTATTAAACACTTCTTAAAAGTAAGTTGACTTTAGGGGAATATGCACTTCTCAGTCTTGTGTAGGTCACTGATCTTCATTATAATAACAATTATTCAGCCAACACAGAAAACCTTGCAGCAGTGAAGAACAGTGAGCCTAACACTTCCCAGTATTCAGTTCTTAGTTGAATTGGAGTTATATTAAAGAGTGAATGTAGAGCAGCACCTTTTAGTGACCTTAGCTGCCAGTCCCATAAATAATTTACCTCCGTTCTCACATCTCACCTACCTCCAAACCCATGATGGATCTAATCCTAAAAGTCAATTCCTGTTATTTAACAGACTACCTTATAAAGAATCCATCCATGGTAGTCAATAGGAACCATTTCTTTATAATATCCAAAAAGAAAGAAAAAGGAGAAAATAAATAAATCAAAATACAACTGGGATTCAGCTGTAGAACAACTGAGAAGAAAAATGAGGGTCATCAAACAGACTGGCTGAGAATTGTCAGCTCCAGCTAGCGAGTTGTCACACTTTCAAAGTCAAATATGTTTGTGAAATTATCAAAGAAAAGTAAATATATAGTCGCACTCAAAAATATTATTTATGTCATATGGCCTATAATTAAAACTTCACCTTTATTTTAATCTCTGTTTGGTACCCTATGTATTAGTGCATCGATGAACACAATCTTGCACAACTCTATATAAAACTTTTATAATATTTCCAATATAACGATGACAGATTTACTATTATTAAAATTACAGGATTGTTTGATTGACAGCGTGTTATCTACCATAACATAATGTGTATAATCATATACTAATTAGCATTAAATAGATGATCCAGTCCCTAGCATGTTTTACCGTTATTGCTTTCTCAAAGGAACTTTCAGTCAGGGACTCGCGTGGGTTGTTATTTAAGGCCCGAGATTAAGCACACATCAAATGTTTTACTTGAATTGTTTTTAAAATAGCCGTGTACTCTTTTACCAGAGTCTTGGAATCCTTCTATGGACCAGTATACATATGGCAGGCAGGGTTAGTGATGTATTTATGCAATATTTGGATAATTAATATCTTGTTCTATCCACTTAAACTATTTTATACATGATACATGATACTACCATGCCATTGATAAATCCCTGTAACCACTTAGTTTAACTGTGGTTCACCTGTCATAATTATATGGGTATTTATTACATGAATCATGTGTTCTAACAAGATTCTGTTTGTTAATTCACTTATATTTAATATGGTGCCCGGTATTGTTGTAATATTTTGTCCCAAGCTAAAATAAAAATTATATTTGAATATACTTTAATAAAAAATATATTGTAACCATAGGGTCATATTACATCGAGGGTATTTCTTAGTGCTAATATCTGTATACTTTCAATATTTCAGTTGTATCTATACATCAACACCTATCATTTGAAAAAGCATAAGTATCTATTGAGGAATAGATTGTTTTTAATTGTTTGGTCTCCAAAATAGGAATATAACAAACTGTTAGAGGACACTATCCAACTAAACTTAGCATAGCCAATATTGTTGTGATCCCTAAACATAGATCTGATGGCCATTTCACAACAATACAAGCAGGTCCCCTTTATAATGAGAGTTTGACCTTTGGAAAAGCTGCTTGTATTGAGACGAAATGGACATCAGGTCTATATTAAGAGATCATAACAATACTGTCTGTAATAGTTTGTAATATTCCAATTTTGTTTGGATCAATGCATGATTGATCTTTTGATCATCTTTGGAGTTAGCAAAACCAACATTTGCAATGTCCGGATTGGGGTTCAAATATGGCGGGTCTGTCTAAATTTGTTTTTAAATGTGTGGATGATATTTTTAAGTTTTTGGGAGAGTCAAGAGATCTCTTCGATAAAATTGGGTATCTAAAGGGAACCTTTCATGCCAAAGTGGGCATGATAAAAGTCAAAAATGGTAGGGACTTAGGGATCTATTCAGGAGATGGACCCAAGGCTTGATAACAAGGCTGCAGGAGTTATTTGAACCCCACCTGGACTGTACAAAATCCTACAAGAAGATGCTGTGAAACTGTTGCTTGCATTATGCCAACAAATGTGGACAACTCAACAGTGGCCAGTGGACTGGAAATGGCCAGTCAACATCCCAATCCCAAAAAAGATAATGACAAAGACTGTTTCAATTATTGAACAAGTGTACTGTTTAAGATCCTGTAAGCTTGGCTCCAACAATAGATGGAACTACCAGATTTGCAAGCAGGATTTCTCTGAGGCACAAGAGATAAAATTGTCACTGTAGCAAATGTGGCAAGTTCTTAGGGTAACAGACTATCTCATCTGTCTCCTGACGAATCTGTATATAGATCAAGAAGCCACGATCAGAACCAAACATGGAATATGGAACAACCGAATCATTCAAAATTGGGAAAGGAGTACAACAAGGTTGTATATTGTCCATGGGTGTAGGTACTGGGAGGGGGACAAATCCCCCCCCCCCCAGATTTTTCATTGTGTGTGTTTATGTGTAGCAGTTGTGTGGTATTTTTATACTGTACACAGTATCCCCCCATATTTCCTTTGGCTCCTACACCCATGAGATTGGTACCTTACTTATTAAAATTATATGGGGAATACATTATGTGTAAGGTCGGGCTAGTCAAATCCAAAGACAGAACCAGTATTGCTGGGAGAAATATCAGCAATGTTGGATATGTGGTTGTGCTCAATTCTTTATATCCTCTGTATCAAAATTATAAAATCTTATGGTTTGTTTCTTTAGTCAAAATATTTCTTGATATTCAGATGTTCTGATCACAATTTTTTTGCCATGTTTCATTATCTATCTCTCTTTTTAGTATAGAGTTTAACCAATATGTATATGTTAATGCACTATTTGTATTTAGGTTCTTAAGCATGTTTTCAGAATTTATTGAATGAAAAAAGGTCTTGAAAGGCCCCATAGACCACTACAGGCCTCCTGGGGTTGGTGGGAAGGGCCACTTGACCTGGCAGGACCGGGGTATGTAATAGGAGGTGGCTAGCTGGGGGAAGGAACCATTTATAGGGTATTTAGCACCATCTTTGCCCCCAGCTAGCCAGATGTGAGGATACCCACCCATCCATTCCTAAAAAAATAAAATAATAAAATAATTATAAATAAATAAAATAAATGCACATTAAAACAAATTACAACATGGCAGGTATTTATCTAGTTGATTGTAATAAGTAGTCATTTGTTCTGGGTATATGACTTAAGTCTGTAATATATGTTAACTGAAAATGTATTATATTGTTGTCACAGCAGTGGATTGTGAGAGGAGTTGCCGGGACAGTGGTAAAGTGGGTGAGATCCTACCCTACAGTTGTATGGCTGTTGCACCACGGTAGGCCCTGGATGAGGGTTCAGGGCGCAGGATGTACTGTCTCTGACCAGGCTCCTCCCCTCACTTGGTCATTGTTAAATAATGGATTGATATTGTTATGTTTATTATGTCATTTATGTGTACCAATAAATGCTGTGGCTGGTTTCCCTCCAATAAGTGGTCTGTGTCTAATCATCATATCCAATATGTGATTTGTGTCTAATCTTTATGTGTAGATACCAACTGGGCCTTGCTTAGGTAATGCTCAGCAAGTTGGAATCTACAAAGCTTTTTATGTAACCAATCAGCTTTGTCAGTCAGCCATCTTGTGTACATAGTGAAAGATTTGTATTGGTCACAATAATACTGGAAAATGTTTATCTAGTTACATATACTAAGTTATTGGTAAGTAAATTTTTTAAGAACCTTTAAGCTTGTTAAAGATTTGTCTTATTCCTTCTATTGTTTTAGAGCTTAATAAATGCTCACAATTATTTCAAAATACAATGGCAATTCTTGCTTCCAATTTTTGATTTTGATATATGTTCTCTTTAAATTAGTTTAGTTTGCTGTCTTGATTTAACCTTCTGATAGCAGTTAT
Organism: Discoglossus pictus; assembly: GCA_027410445.1. Lineage (NCBI taxonomy): Eukaryota > Metazoa > Chordata > Amphibia > Anura > Alytidae > Discoglossus > Discoglossus pictus. The sequence goes on from CM050167.1 coordinate 51,461,899, forward strand.
TTCTCAATATAATGACAGTCTTTGCCCTGCTCCAGCGTATATGTTCAATAATTGTTATATATTGAGTATAAGATAAAAACATAACTTTAAAAGGCATTCATAGCCAAGCAAATAATAATAGCAGAGCGTTTCTAATGCTGAAGTGATCTGGACTTTGATAAATCATTTCCAAGAAAATTCTCAGGGGCAATAATTTTAATGGGCTCACAAGCCATTATTTTAATGCAATATGTTAAAAAAAAAACTATTAAAAGCTTTTGCCATGACCTTTGTGATTAGCGGACAAATAAAATGGCAGGGTGAAAAATAAAAGTAATATATAAGAAGGAAAACTATTTGTATTTGATTTTAACCTTGTCCTGCTGTTAAAGTTTAAATGTGTTTATCTCCAGCAGTGATGGGTTAGTGCTTTGTTTTGTACCCTTAACCCTGTAACAGTTCTCATTAGTAACTCAGCAGGAAGGTAGCTTGAAATCAATGGTAGTTGGAGCTCAGCCTATCTTAAGGCTTCTGCATGATTTTCTAGGCCCTAATTCCATAACACTAAAATGGTGCTGTCAAATAGTTGCTTGGTTACTATGTTCAGGAAGAAAAAAAGGAATACAAGAACGAGAGATCATGCTTTTAAGCTATATGGTAGAATATTTATGGATAATGTGTAATAGTACTTTACATAACTGTAGGGCATACTGTTATCCTACCAGGTAAGGTGGTAGGACAAACGCAATAAAGGCATTCAAGCATGCCAAGAATATGCATAAGGCTGTTCTGTGGCTATATAAAGCCAATGTTTTAATATAGATAGAATAGGCAGGCTAGGTGGGCCTATTGTTTAATTAATATCTACCTCCAAGTTTCTGTTTTTATGTAAAGGCAGCTAATTGAAATTACCAACGAAATACCAAAATATATGCAATATCTACTGAATCTATCTTTTTTTAATGCAAAACAATACAATTTATACAACTGACATTGCAGCTCAAATATGAATATTTTCTCCAAGATTATTACACAATTCAAATTAGGTGTAAACTGCCGAGCCATTTAAGTATCAACACACCAATATTTGAAGCCATACTTATCCTCAATAATACTCTTCCAGATTCCCATGAGCTTACACCAAACAAAAAAATCCATAATTTGACTACGATATTGATACAACATTTAAAACTAACAAGACACAGAGGAAAACCGCAATAGAACTTAAGTCAAGATGCCCCAATTGTTCAAGGAATGAATCAAACTAGCTTTTTTTCATTCATCTCAATCTTTAACATATTTCTTCCATAATTTCCATTTAGTTAAAGACCACCTAGATATTCCTATTTCTAAATGATAATTTTTAATTACAGCCATCTTGATTTAATTCCAGCTTGGAACGCAGGGTCATTTCCACTTACGGGCTACAAGTAGTTTAGCTGAGCTCATTATCTGGAGAATGAAAGATTTAATTTCTATGGAAAGATTATCTGGGAGAATACAGTATGTAGCAGTGCAGCTTCTGGAGCAAATAAAATGGGGATTTTAGTTAACTCTGAGATTTCTTCTGAAACATTCTTTCCATAGTGGTTGCATTTTGGGACACATTCTAATCATTGTAATTGTTACAAGGGTTGCTTGTCCTTAGTAACGGTGCCTGTGCACTTAGAACAATTGGTCTCCATATACACTTGTGCCTTGAATCTGTTCTGGGTAAAAGATTTTCCTCTGGGGACTCTGTATGATGCTCGTGTCACTATTTGTTGTGTTCCTCTGTATCAGCTGTAGTGCTGCCCCCTCCGTCAGACACTGTCCACAAGAGTGTCATTGATATGTAGAAAGACAAAAATGGGGGAGGGGGAGAAAGGTGGACCAACCTCTGTTGCAGTTCATTTGGGTAACCAATGTCTGTTATATATTTCAGATATGAAAAAGATCGGACCCTCACCTTACAAGGCCTCAAGGATGTGAGGTACTAGAATCACTCTCATCTGATTGTTCACTCTGGTCAGGTGTCTAGTGGGTCTCCCAATTCTCTGTATTGCTGTTTGATATACAGTGATGGAAAAAAGTATTTGATCCCACTGCTGATTTTGATCGTTTGTATTTTAACAGTGAGACAGGATAACAAGCAAAAAAAATCAGAAAAACACATGTCAAAAAAGTTTTAAATTGATTTGCAGGTATTTGACCCCTTCGACTTAGTAGTTGGTGGCAAAACCCTTTTTGGCAATCACAGAGATCAGACGTTTCTTGTAGTTGGCCACCAGGTTTGCACACATCTCAGGAGGAATTTTGTCCCACTCCTCTTTGCAGATCCTCTCCAAATCATTAAGGTTTGGAGGCTGATGTTTGTTAACTCGAACTTTCAGCTTCCTCCACAGATTTTCAATGGGATTAAGGTCCGGAGACTGAGGCTGAGTGTTTTGGGTCATTGTAATGCTGGAATACCCATCCACAACCCATTTTCAATGCCCTGGCTAAGGGAAGGAGGTTCTCACCCAAGATTTGACGGTATATGGCCCCATCCATCGTCCCTTTGATGAAGTGTAGTTGTCCTGCCCCTCAGCAGAAAAACACCCCCAAAATCATAATGTTTCCACCTCCATGTTTGACGGTGGGGATGGTGTTCTTGGGGTTATAGGCAGCATTCCTCTTCCTCCAAACACGGCAAGTTGAGTTGATGCCAAAGAGCTTGATTTTGGTCTCATCTGACCACAACACTTCCACACAGTTCTCCTCTGAATTATTCAGATGTTCATTGGCAAACCTTAGACGGGCCCGGACATGTGCTTTCTTGAGCAGGGGGACCTTGTAGGTGATGCAGGATTTCAGTCCTTCACAGCATAGGGTATTACCAATTGTTTTGTTGGTCACTATGGTCCCAGCTGCCTCAAGATCATTAACAAGATCCTCCCATGTAGTTCTGGGCTGATTCCTCACTGTTCTCATGATCATTGAAACTCCAAGAGGTGAAATATGGCATGGAGCACCAAGCTGACAGTTATTTTGTGTTTCTTCCATTTGCGAATAATCGCACCAACTTTTGTCACCTTCTCACCAAGCTGCTTGGCAATGGTCTTATCGTTTGTCCCTGACATCCTTGGGCAGCTCTTTGGTCTTCGCCATGGTGGAGATTTTGGAATCTGATTGATTGATTGCTTCTGTGGCCAGGTGTCTTTTATACAGGTAAAGAGCTGAGATTAGGATCACTCCCTTTACGAAAGTACTCCTAATCTCAGCTCGTTACCTGTTTAAAAGACACCTAGGAGACAGAAATCTTGCTGATTGATAGGGGATCAAATACTTATTTCCCTCATAGACCTGCAAATCAATTTATAACTTTTTTGACATGCTTTTGTCTTGTTTTTTTGTTTGTTATTCTGTCTCTCACTGTTTAAATACACCTACCATTAAAATTATAGACTGATCATTTCTTTGTCAGTGGACAAACTTTCAAAATATTTTTTTTATTTTATTTGGGGTATATCAAGTGTGAAATGCCAATATCTTAAATTATTCCAAAGGGTACTATACAGATCAGTAGCTTATTGCAAAACCGCATGCTCTCAGTATAGAAAAGAATACACTGTATATACTTGAGTATGATCCGACCCGAGTATAAGCCGAGGCACCTAATTTTACCACAAAAAATGGTAAAAAGGTATTGACTCGAGTATAAGGCATGGGTGGAAAAGAGGGTCCTTCCCCCCTTATTGTCCTCCTCCTCCCCCCCTTATCATTATCCAACTCCTTCTCCTCCTTCCCCCTTATCATCATCCTCCTTCTTCTTCCTGTTTTCGTTCTCCCCCCCTTATCATCATTCCCCTCCTTCCCCCCATTATCCTCTCCTCCTCCCCCCTTATCATCATCCTCCTCCTTCTCCTCCTCCCCCCCTTATCATCATCCTCCTCCTTCTCCTCCTTTCCCCCCTTATCATCATCCTCCTCCTTCTCCTCCTGCCCCCCCCTTATCATCATCTTGTTTCTCCCATAACCTCCTCCTTACTATACTCTCACCACTTCCTATCCCCCTTCCTCCTTACTTGCTACTATGCTCCGATGAGCTGATGCTGATCCTGATGTCGCAGCACGTCTTCCGTACCGGCATATGCTAATGAAGTGACGCGCATGTGACGTCACGTCATTACCATATGGCGGTACAGATGTACTGCGGCGTCAGAATCAGCATCAGCTCATTGGAGCATGGTAGCAAGTAAGGAGGAGGATAACGGGGGAAGGAGGAGGATAGCGCGTGAAGGAGGAGGATAATGGGGGAAGGAGGAGGATAATGGGAGGAAGGAGGAAGATAAGGGGCGAAGGAGGAGGATTGTTATTTTGTACTCGAGTATAAGCCGAGGGGGGCTTTTTCAGCATAAAAAAATGTGCTGAAAAGGTCGGCTTATACTCGAGTATATACGGTATATAGTAGTATCCAAGAGCTGAGTATGTCAGATATAGTATTATAATCCGTTATTAGAGGAAAAAAATATATAGAAAAATATATGAATAAAAATACAAATATAACTGGATCTGATACAATGGAATTGCAATAACAAAGCTTGCATTAGAATAATTAAAACTCCATGAGTAATTAATCAAAAGATAATAGTTGATTCAATATGGTTGATAGATGCATTTCGTCACTACTCATGTGGCTTCTTCAGTATTAAAAACACCCTTCCATGTAAGTTCCTGAGCTCATTTGCAGTGTATACCAGGGCACATTCTAAAATGTGATAGTTATGTAAAAGTAAGCGGAGATGCAATATAAGATGCATTTAAACGTTCTGTGTTATATTTATTAAAGCAATGGTTTGCTTTTAAATACGTATAAATATAAATTATTTATGTTTCTTTATTTTTTATCACTTGTTTAACAGTTGCATTCCCCAATGTAGTTATGCCCAAAGGATTTCCGTTAAATCCATTATGTTTCCTGGAAATTTTAACCAGAGTGGGTGGAACCTTAAACCCTATGTATAGAATAATATATTAAATGTGCTAAGATTCTGAAAAAAAACAAACAAACAGAAAACAATCCTTTGTGCAAAGCAAGGTTACCACAATCCTTAAGTAACTCTTTAGTTCATACAGTTGGTAACCACAGCTCTTAGCTCTCACTTTCTGATGAGATGGAGCTGCAATAATGTTATTACAATTGTCATTACCAAGGAGACACAGTAGCAGCAACCCCTGTGGAAATACACGTTTCACCCACTGTAGGGTTTCTTCAGCAATGTCTGTGTAACCTTGTTTGTATGGAAACTTGTGTGACTGAAGTGGTTTCATTTTTTATGATGTATTTGCATGCATGCTTTAAGTGCATTTAGCCTTGTATTTTTGGAAAACTAATAGTTCAAACACCATTATGGTAAATTAATATCTTTCATAGCAGTACTTTGAGGCCAGGGGTAGACAATGTTGGTTCTGGAGAGCCAAACATAGGCCTTCATTCCATTTCTCAAAGGTTAGATTTATGTATATGATGTGATAGCTTGGTAGTGATTTATGAGTTAACTTCAATCTGTTCTTTTCTTATGGGAGTCATGGAATGGAGGACAAAGCCTTGGATTTTAGTATTTCCCTACTGTGCACATACTAGTGAGTTCCTGCCTCAGACATTGCCTCATCTGTATGCCGTAGTAAAATCCTGGAATCTAGGACTAAATAGAGCACTCCCACCCCTCATATTTTTATGATTTATTTTATGTCGGCATTAGAATTATTTTACTAAAAACGAACATATGGATACAAGGTCATAAATCATATAAAAGATTATGTGACAACGGTAAAAACAAAACTCAAAGCATTTAGTCACCAAGGAAACGCTGAAAGTTTGAAGAAACATTTTAAACACTTGATTTAATTCTAAAAGCTCCCAATGCTTATTTTGAACTCATTAAAATATAATTATAAAATATATAGAATTCAGTCATACTACTAAATTCACTAAGATCAGTACATTTTTAGTCATAGTACTAAATTCACTAAGATTAGTCAATTTAATTGCTCTTCATTACAGTTCCATTCATTGTATTTGCTGAGATTATTTTATTTGAATGAGTTCTGCCATGCTTCTTCTAACTTTCCAAAATATGTGTATGCTTCTTTGTCAACCTTCCATTATATGAAATAAGCAATTTGTAATAAAACTGTAGATATTGGTTCTTATTTATTGTATTTTTATTTATTTAATTATTTCACATTTATTTATTGCTTTTATCTAATGTACTTTCAATGGTTACACGGTTTATGATAACATAGATAATTACAATACAGATTTAAAAATACAGAAGAAGTAGATTTAATGGCTCTTCATTACAGTTCCATACAGTTGTTTTGGGAGAACAAAAGTATTCCTCAGAGATATCTGTCCCTGGCCAAATTACCAATATACATATAGTGTGCACACCTTTGAGAAATAATACACCAACACAAAGTTCTGGTATAAAGCTTTCTCTCGCCTCCAGTTTATTACGTCAGTCGTCATTTATATAGTTTTTAATAATCAGATAAAAGTTACAACTAAGCAAAACATCAGGTTTTAATTAAGCACTTCATTGGTTCTAAGGTGTCCGCTTTTACGAGATCTTGGACAGGTATTGGGTGAGGAGTTTTAGGAAGTCTTCAGGACTCATCCCACAAGGGATGAGTCTATCTTCCTATTGGTTCAGAAGTTGAGACAAAGGGAAGATGGAGCTCTCCTTCTAGTGTCCAAGGTGTGGTAGCTGTCGTTATCCTTGCTAGAGCGGAAGTAGTGCCACCGGCATCTTGTATGCGGAAGTAGTGAATCCTCCATCTTAGAGTTCCCAATGATTAAGCATTTATTAATAAAACTTTGGTTATACGATAATACTGCAAAGATAAGATATATAAGTAGGTGCACGAATACAGTTATGCATTTTGTACGGATCCCAATCCATAACACAGTCATAGGACTAAATTCACTAAGTTCAGTAACTTTTATGACTCTTCATTACAGTCACATTCATTGTATTTGCTAAGATTATTTTATGGTAATGAGTTCTGCCGTGCTGCCTTTAACTTTCCATCTATTTTCTTGCATTGCCATTGTAGCAATTGCAGTTTTTCATGTATGGCAATCAACCATGAAGAGTAATTGTTAAAGTTAGACTATAGTCCTGTATTTAGAGCATACTCTTCTGAACTTCATTTGAGAAAGGACTAACTGTTTTCAAAAACTAAAACAAAGTATATATTTTAATTTATTGCCTTCTATATGCAATTATACTACAGTGATATCTACCATTTTGTTTTCTGTTGATCTATTACTGAGGTAAAAGGTGACTGAATACTAAGGAGGCTTCTATCTGCACAATTGAAAATGGCACCAATGGAAAAGTCAATGCTTTACAAAGACACACCCATCCGAAAGAGCAGATGAGAGAATTAGATCAATTATGGAAGTGAAGAATAATCGCATATAAAAGTGGAATATTTACACACTGCTGTCTAAAACACGCGACCGGTTCCAAGTTTAGTTATTAAAATGATCATACAGAAAAAAACTGAACCGCAGAAGCATTTTAATATTCACTACAAAATGTAATTATAATGTTGGTAAAATGTTTTTTAAGCTTATATTGTTCATTTATCTGCTGATTTCTATATTAATAGAAGACAGAAATAAAAAGTGAGTGGGAGTGAGTGTGTAATATGAGTTGTAAGTCTGAGGTCCCTCAGCATTAATTGTTACTGAGTGCTTTTTGAGCCTATCCTGATAATGTGTAGTTAGGAGTCTGACAATGAGTGTGAGTGAAAAATTGTGTGTAATATATGCTGTAATTCTGGTTTAGTCCATTAGGAAGACACCCAGCACTATTTGCCTGCCCTATTATTATTATTATTATCTTTATTTATATCGCACCAACATATTCCGTAGCGCTGTAATAATGTGCTGTCAGGAGGTCGCCAGACATTAGAAACCTAGCACTGTCTGAACCTGCCCTGATATTGTGCAGTCAAGGGCTCATCCTACAGTAGACACCCATTGTTTTATCAATATGCAGTGAGTGAGTGATCGAGATTGTGTGAGCGATAGTGTAAGGAGGTCTTAGGTCACCCTAAAATATCTGACCATGTCCTGATAAAATGTGATAGACAACCAGCACAAACTGAGCATGTCCTTATAAAATGAAGTCAGGAGATCACCATAAATCAGGCATCCACTACTGTTTGAGTATACCCTGATAATGTGCATTCAGGAGGTGACTGAAATGTCTGAATCAGCCATGATAATGTGCACTACTTTAGACACCGGCTACCTTGTCAGACTTTCTCAGTAAAGTGCAGTAAGGAGGTCACCATAATTTAGATAGACACACAGTGATGTCTGAACCAATCTTGATAAGATCACTCCTACATTAGGTTGATACCAGCACAGTCCGAGCCTATCTCCTAATACTGTGCAATGAAGGGGTCAACTTACATTATTGGATCCTGTTTTTATCTTCTGGATGTTGTTTTCCCCATATATGATGGGAGAGTTTGCCCCTGGATACAGAATAGGAGGAGGGGGCATTTGACCGGGCTAGGTGCTGGGGGAGTGTTAAAGGACATTAGGGGTGGAGTGTAGGGAGAGTTTACAAATAGAGGAGTTTCCCGCTCTTTTATTACACAAGTGCTGTGACATCGTGTTTGCCTGCCCTCCCTCCCTATAGGTTAGGCATTTGTCACAGCATGTTGCGGGGGTGCTGCATTCGCCTTAGGTTGGAGCTCATTAGTTGGTAAGGTATCCGGTAATGGTGGGCTCAGAGGTCCATTTGGGCACAGGGTGAGCTCCTTCCGTTGGCGGCTGTACAGCTACCTCTTGTTAATTGTTATGTTATCATTATGTTATGATAATAAAGCTGTGGCCTGGTTATACCCCAATTTATGTGTTGTGTATTCATTGGGTTATGGGTTTTAATATTTAACGTACCATATATACTCGAGTATAAGCCGAGTTTTTCAGCCCTTTTTTAAGGCTATAAAGGGCCCCCTCAGCTTATACTCGAGTCACTCTCCCCCCCGTGTCTCTCTAACCCCCTGTGTCTCTCTAACCCCCCCGTGTCTCTCTAACACCCCCGTGTCTCTCTAACCCCCCTGTGACTCTTTCCCTCCCCACTCCTCATCCTCAACCCTCCCTCCTCATCCTAAAGTGAGGAGCAGGGTTTAGGATCAGGAGGGGTGAAGTGAGGAGGGGGTTTTAGGATGAGGATGGTGGTTTTAGGATGAGGATGGGGGTTTAGGATGAGGATGGGGGGGTTGAGGTTGAGGAGGGGGTTTAGGAGGGGGGCTGAGGAGGGTGGTTTAGGATGAGGATGGGGGGTTGAGGTTGAGGATGGGGGGTTGAGGAGGGAGGTTGAGGATGAGGAGGGGGGTTGAGGAGGGGGGTTGAGGAGGGAGGTTGAGGAGGGAGGGTGAGGAGGGAGGATGAGGAGGGAGGTTGAGGAGGGAGGTTGAGGAGGGGGGCTGAGGAGGGTGGTTTAGGATGAGGATGGGGGGTTGAGGTTGAGGATGGGGGGTTGAGGATGGGGGTTGAGGATGAGGAGGGGGGTTGAGGTTGAGGAGTGAGGGGTTGAGGAGGGGGTTGAGGATGAGGAGGGGGGTTGAGGAGGGGGTTGAGGATGAGGAGGGGGGTTGAGGAGGGAGGTTGAGGAGGGTGATAAGGGAGGGGGGAAGAGACACAGGGAAGGGAGAGGAGGGAAGAGACACAGGGGGGAGAGAGTGGGGACACACGAAACGGGCACACAAGAGGGGGACACAGAGGGCACAAGAGGGACACAGGGGGCAGCACATTTCCCACCTTCTGCTTATACTCGAGTCACTCATTTTCCCCAGAATTTTGTGGTAAAATAGGTGCCTCGGCTTATACTCGGTCGGCTTATACTCGAGTATATATGGTACCTTAGTCACATATGCTTTGGTCAATGCTTAATCCCTTATTTATAGAACTGAATAAGCTATTACAACTAGAATATATAAACAATAAAATCAGATGGATAAAAGCATTGATTAATGTTCTCTGATTGGTAAAGTCTAATTTTCTCATAAAATCACTTCAATGATGTCACCAGTTTTGCAGAAGCAGAACTGCACACTATGATGATATTCAAGCAATGCAAACAACAAACTAAATATATTTTTTAAACATGAAAAACCTATATATTCATTTGAATATGCATTGTGGCCCATGCTCACAATGAACAAGTACCCTGTAATGGAAAGCTGAGCCTGATTTCATCTATATTAGATTTGCAATACATTTTCTTTTCTCAGGCATCTTCTGCTCAACTTCTAACATTACTTGATGAGATATACATGGCAGTGTGAGTTGAAGAGTTTTGATACTGGTGACATTGCTGACTTTTTTGCAAGTAAATCTACTTTTTTTTCCTTTAATAAGTATGCCATGAGCACATTTGAATTTTGTATACATCTGTCACATAAGACGCATTATAATAATAATAATAATTTTTCAACTGAGTAAATTACTGTAGTTTTACTGTGGCTTCAAATTAAAATGTTCTAATTGAAACCGGACTTCTTAGCATTGCAAAACAAAGCAGACTGTTTATCACATTTTACTGCAGTACCAAGTAGGTCACAGAAGTTCTGCAACTTCAGTAATTTATCCAGTAAGAAATAACCAGAAACATTAAAGGACCACTGTACAATGAAAAAAAAAAGATTTGTTTGAGAACCATGTGTCTGACTAAGAACATAATTAAGCAGGGAAAAAGTCATACAGTTAGTTTTTAATTAGAAAAAAAGTTCAAAGCCTCTGCTGGAGCCTGGAGTCCACCATTACACTTTAGCGGAAATGTGTATATAAGAGTGTTAGGAGAGTGGTGTTTACATTTCTTGAGAGCAGTTTATGCATGTGGATGCAAACTTTTTGCTTGTGAGGAGTAAGTAGTGTGGTGTCAATATCAGTCTTATCCAATTGTCTAAGACTACTGACCTCTCCCTGTTCATTTCTTCTCCAACCTTCCCTCCACTGATAGATAAAAAGACACATACACAATGATCCTGCTGTTAGGAAGTGATGTAACAAACATAAAATGGGTTCCTACACTTATAACCAGAATCTTCAAATAGTCTTATTTTCTCTTAATATGTTTTTTTTGTCCATGGCTTCCTCAGTTGCTAATATTGTTGGTTTATTACACCCTTTGTTTTCTGAACAACAGTGTCCCTTTATCAGGCTAACCCCAGTGTTGAGTTCTGGATAAATAATACTGATTACAAGCATGGAGAAAGCACCCATTAAATATATTTTCTAGGAACATGAAGTTGCTAGGATTTCAGATGAGAACCTGATAAGAAGCAATGTGCTAACTATACTAATATAACTTGCCTATGTGATTAAGTATACGTAGGAGATATCTATTTGTTTGCTAGCACTAAACGTTATACACCCCTTAGCCAGAATACCATTGTGTCTTGTTACCTAATCACACAGTATCCAGTGCTTCCAGAGCAGTCCTTTGTTTTGTGATACAATGCTTTAAAATATGTCAATTCAATGCATCTATCATATAAGCCAACAAAGTTGATATCTATCTAAATATATATATATATATATATATATATATATATATATATATATATATATATATATACAGTGCATTGCAAAAGTATTCACCCCCTTGACATTTTAGCTATTTTGTTACATAATAGCCTTAAATTCAATGTTTTGTTAATCTGAATTCTATGTGATGGATCAGAACACAATAGTCTAAGTTGGTGAAGTGAAATTAGAAGAATATATACATAAAACAATTTAAAAAAAATAGAAAACAGAAAATTAGCATGTGCGTATGTATTCCCCCCCCCTTTGTTATGAAGCCCATAAAAAGCTCTGGTGCAAACAATTACCTTCAAAAGCCACATAATTAGTGAAATGATGTCCACCTGTGTGCAATCTAAGTGTCACATGATCTGTCATTGCATATACACACCATTTTTTGAAAGACCCCAGGGGCTGCAACACCTAAGCAAGAGGCACCACTAACCAAACACTGCCACGAAGACCAAGGAACTCTCCGAACAAGTAAGGGACAATGTTGTTGAGAAGTACAAGTCAGGGTTAGGTTATAAAAAAATATCCAAATCTTTGATGATCTCCTGGAGCACCATCAAATCTATCATAACCAAATGGAAAGAACATGGCACAACAGGAAACCTGCCAAGAGACGGGCGCCCACCAAAACTCATGACCAGGCAAGGAGGGCATTAATCAGAGAGACAGCACAGAGACCTAAGGTAACCCTGGAGGAGCTGCAGAGTTCCACAGCAGAGACTGAAGTATCTGTATATAGGATGACAGACAATAAGGCGAACGCTCCATAGAGTTGGGCTTTATGGCAGAGTGGCCAGAAGAAAGCCATTACTTTCAGCAAAAAACAAAATAGCACGTTTTGAGTTTTCGAAAAGGCATGTGGGAGACTCCAGAAATGTATGGAGTAAGGTGCTCTGGTCTGATGAGACTAAAATTGAACTTTTCGGCCATCAAAGAAAACGCTATATCTGGCGCAAACCCAACACATAAATCACCCAAAGAACACCATCCCCATGTCCATGTTTTTCAGCAGCCGGGACTAGGAAACTGGTCAGAGTTGAGGGAAAGATGGATGGTGCTAAATACAGGGATATTCTTGAGCAAAACCTGTGCCACTCTGTGCATGATTTGAGGCTAGGATGGAGGTTTATCTTCCAGCAGGACAATGACCCCAAACACAATGCTAAAGCAACACTTGAGTGGTTTAAGGGGAAACATGTAAATGTGTTGGAATGGCCTAGTCAAAGCACAGACCTCAATCCAATAGAAAATCTGTGGTCAGACTTAAAGATTACTGTTTACTAGAGCAAACCATCCAACTTGAAAAAGGTGGAGCAGTTTTTCAAGGAGGAATGGGCAAAAATCCCAGTGGTAAGATGTGGCAAGCTCATATAGACATATCCAAAGTGACTTGGAGCTGTGATTGCCACAAAAGGTGGCTCTACAAAGTATTGACTTTAGGGGGGGGGGGGGGGGGGGAATAATTATGCACATTGAAAAACCTTAAAACTAAACAGGCATAAAGAAAAGACAATAATTACATCAGATAACATAGAATTTAACTTCACTTTAACTGTACTGAGAGGACTTGAGGGCCCAATGCGATGGTGGCAAGAGAAGAGGTTATTACTTGGAACTTTGGTTTTTATAGGCACAGGATACAATTTGGTTTTTGTAAGCAAAGGCTGCACATTTGCTCTTACAGGCACAGGCTGCACATTGGCTTTTACAGGCACAGGCTGCACTTGGGCTTTTACAGACACAGGCTTTACATTGGCTCTTATAGACACATGAAGCACATTAGTTCTTACAGGCATCGTATGCACAATGTCTCTTACAGGCACAGGATGCACAATGTCTCTTACAGGCAGAGGATACAAATTAGCTCTTACAGACACAGGCTGCACTTGGGCCCTTACAGACACAGACTGCACCTGGTCTCTTACAGGCAAAGACCGGATACAGAGTGTCGCAGGCTCGTTGAGTTCCAAGGAAGCGTAGAGTTCTGAGCAATTGATCAGATCAGTCCCACATGTCAAGTACCGAGCAAGCATCAAGTTCAAAGTAATTTCCCCCTGTGAGACGCACCGAGTACCGAAGGTGACGAAAACCGGAGCTGACGGGAACCAAGGTACCACTGTATATATAAATACAAATTCAAGGTTATACTCTTATTTGCCTTCAAATATATATATATTTCTATGTGAGAAACGCTACAGACACCTAAAGGGTTAAGTTAAAATCCTGTACAGACAGTTTTGTATCAACACTCCCGTGTAGCTGAAAACTGCTTGAGGGTTGGATGCTGCAGTGAATGTTTATAGAAAACAGGAAAAATATAATCCTGCCCAGAAAATTCCTTGTGTCTGAATGGAGATGATTGCTTCATCAGGAATAAACAGCCATGTTATTTCAAACTAACACTTGAAGGTTTGGTTCTACAAAGACAAATCATCAAATGAATGATGTGAGATGCTCAAAACAAATATACGTGTTATTTTATTTCCTTCTGTAAATCATCTAATTATTTAAAATCCAAAACCACACAATTGTTTTTACACTCCTTATAAGTGCAGTATCTTGACCTTTTTCAGAAAAAAAATAAACATTTAAAAGGATTTCATTTAGAATGCCACTGCAAGAGTCTAATCAGAAGAAAAGAGGTGTGAGCAAATCACCTTCCCCTTTTTGAAAATAATATTTTTATTAGTTTTAATTATTTATTTTCATTTATTCAAATGATGAAACAAACTATAAGACAACTGAGGGCTCTGCGGTGCATGGGCAGTCAAGGACAATCGTTCCCCTGGTTAACCCATTCACGGTTACTGTGTGTGATTGTAAAATAACTAAAAACTAATAATTGACTCATACCCACCCTATACAGTCTACATATGTCCTATGTTTTATACTCTGACCTACCTGAATATATCACAACCTTACATATCACGCAGTTATCTTTGAGCTATCTCTCTACATGACAAACAATTAGTACAAAAACTACAATACATACAATACTTCCTCACTAAGCCTCATTTTATAATAAAACAAGATACTTCCACAACTACTGCTGAGTGTAAGTGGAGAAGATCATGTACTCGAAATGACTTACTGTACTATAAATTCAGTTAATACTCCCTTACACCTCAGAGCTTCAACACTTCCTCTTATTACCATCTTCTCAGCCCATAATCTCGCAAACCACTTCAAAAATAAAATAAAAGTTATATCTACAAACCACTCCATAGAAACATTGTCTCTGCTTCTCTACACCCCAACAGAAACACTTTACACCTGCTTTACATCAGTAACCGAAGATGAATTATCCAGTTTTCCCCTCATCTTACTATATGCTCAGTTGACCTCTTTCCTTCACATCTTGTTCCATACTTCTCTGCCACTCTAATATGGTCTCTTTCTCATCTCTTCAATCTCTCTCTGCCACTGGCACATTTTCATTATTCTTCAACCAGGTCTTCATCAAACCCATTCTAAAGTAGCACTTCCTTGATCTCTCATGCCTTTTTAACTGTGGCGCTATGTCGCTACTCAGACTACTTTCACACTACTGGAATGGCTAGTCTTCAGCTGTCTTACTAACTTAATTCCAACATGACCTGTAATTTGGTTTTCGTGCTCAACTAAATCTGCACTCTCCTAAATGAACGGGTCACTTTGCCTTATTAATACTTTATCCCTATGACAGAGTAGACCAACCAGTCCTCCTTCAAATTTTATATTCACTAGGCCACTGTGTCACAGTTCTTTCTTGGTTTGATTAATATCTCTCTAACCTCCCCTTCACTGTCTTCTACTGGGCATCCTCTCTCCTCCACTACTATTGTCAGTTGTGGTACGTCAATCCTCTGTTCGGGGTTATTTGCTTTTCTAGATCTACACTTCCTCTCTTAGCAAACTAATAAGGTTGGGTTTGGTTTCACTACAATCTTTTTTGCTGGCGATACCCAAATCTATTTATACACACCCCTCCTTGTTAATGCTCGTCCTGGATGGAGTCTCATCACCTAAAAATTTGCACCTATAAAAGATGACAATTATTCCCCCATATTGTCCATCATCTATATCTCATCACTTACCAAATTCTGGTGTCTACACCTACAGGATATCTCCAAAATATGCCCCTTCCTCATGCGTGTCACCAAAGATACCCTAATCCATGCTTTCATCATGTCCCAGCTTGACTACTGCAACTCCATCTGAAGTGGCCTTGCAAATCCACACTCCGGTCTTTCCTGAACACTTGTGCCTGGCTCACCCACCTTACCTAATACTCATGGTCTTCTGCTTACCTCTGTGAGTCTCTACACTAGCTCTCAATCTTATCAAGTATATTCAAAACCCTAAGCCTAACTTGCAAAGCCATCAACTCTTCTGAATACATGCTTAGCCAAAGGACTTCTCTAGAGCCAACCCCATTCTTTGAATTCCCTACCTTGCTTCATCAGACACCCATCTACTCAAATATTCTTTAAAAAACACATGTTCAGAGAAGCATACTGCTTACTTCCATTATGCCAATAACAATTATATATAAGGCTATCTTTGCTGGTTCTCTCACATCTCTCCCTCTCTATAATGTCCTTATCTTATGTCTCTGTCATCACAATTACCTCTGAGATCGTATCTCTCATGAAAGTAGGGCTCTCGCCTCCTACATGTGTACAAATGTGTTACTGTGTCTTATTGAAACTGTCTTCAAATATATATAAAAATATTATCCATGGCTTATTGTTTCCATACTACTACAGAATGGTGGTCCTCTACAAGGAAAATATAATAATAATAATAATAATAATAGATATATATAAAAAAAAAAAGCATCTTACTTTACCAATTTTGCAGCAATCTAGAAAGAAAACATTTGGGGAACTAGGATGGACAGAGTGGCAGAAACATAAGAGTGGCAGAAACATAAGGGTAGATTTACTAAGGATTACATGGACTACAATATGCATCATCTAGGCTGCAATGGAAAATATTAAGGGAACACGTGTGAAATAAGACATTGCATCATTCAGCAAACTTGTATATCTTAGTTAATCTGTCTGATAAGGATGGTTTAAAGATTACCCATTATGCATTTCTGTGTTATAATATCTCAACATGATATTCAGCTCCTTGAATGGAAGAGAAAGGAAGAAGGTCAATAATTACGTTTTTACATTGTGTGTATATATATATATATATATATATATATATATATATATATATATATATATATATATATATATATATATATATATATATATTTATATATATATATATATATAAATATATATATATTTTTTTTTTAACTTTTCTTAAGAAATGTCTTTAGTTGATCAACCATTGACAGGGTGAATGCTATTAGCTACAGCTTAATCTACTAAGCATGAAAAACAAATATTTATGCTACATTTTTCATGGTTATTTGCTTCCACCTCTCATTAGACAGCCTGGAAAACCTGCTAACATGCCTGATAATTAAACAGTTTCCTAGATACATTTTTTTCCACACATTTTTCAAGTCAATACACTAAATGGACAGTTTTTTTTTTTTTTCAGGGGGTTTAAATTTCCATTAACCCACTCAATGATATGAGACCCTTGATGCATAGCAACCACATCCTCCCCTTTTTACTGAAGGGTTTAATTATGTTTCCAGCAATTGGTTTGCAAAATGACTCTGCAGAATGGAAAATGTGCTGTTTTTTTCTGAGGGTTTTGTAGTGTTCCCTTAACAGGTACTTATTTAAGTCTATTGATTTTTTTGAGGTTGGATACAGATAGGCCTAAGGCTACATGTTTGTATAATGTAGAGATGAGCCTTTATATCTCTGAGAGTTGGGGATAGAATGACCACCCAGTTACAATGGTCTGTATTATGCCTCTTGTTTATCTCATAACATTTTTACTTTATCAGCGTACTGCTGAGTGTCATTCATTCAGGCCTACTGGGGGCATCAAAACCACAGAGCCTGAGAGAAAACAAAAGGAGTACATTGTAATGATAAGGGACACTGGTACAGAAAGCATACAGGCGTACAAGCTTATCTTAACTTAAAAAGAAAATATTCCTTTATTTTTGTTAAAATGAAAAATGCTCTTCTGTGCAAATTTTACAGATATTTTTTTGTTATGATGCAATGCAATGGACATGTATAATATTCAGTCATGCACACTAACACAGGTCCTTTTCCCAAAAAAACTTACAAATACATACATGTTAGTTTGAGTATTGCAGTTGTATGCATGCTGAAATTTGACACAGTACAAGTTGAGAATGGGAAAGTAAAACTCTTAGATGTTCCGCTTTGGCAGATTAATTTCTTGTGATACTGCCTATGTTATTGAAATAACATTTTATGAGCAGCATAGGAACTGGTGTGTGTGTGTGGGGGGGACAAATCTCCCCACCCCCCAGATTAAATGAATAGGAAAACAAAAAAATAGCAAAATTAAACTTAATCATGCAAAAAAACAGAAAGCAAAATTAAACGTAATCATGCTAGATCCACCCCTGCTTCCTGTCCTGGGTGTAGAGTTGAATTATACCCCCAGATTATTTTGGGCTCCTATGACCATGTAGTCATCTAGCATCTTCAATCTATTGCGCTGGCATTTTTGTTAAATTAGTATTAGTAGGATAAGTGTGCTAAATATATGTTTAGGTTTCATAGCCTGTGCTGTATATCTCCCATTTGTCCTTCTTTTGAATGGATATTACCCTGCCTAAAGTCTGTCTTTTGAAGGAAAATCCCATATATAACGGCAGGCCTTACAATGAGTCACATTCTCTGGTTCCTCCTGTTGCTTTCTATCAAAGTCCCTTCCCAGAGGGCTCTTACCCATTTGTTGGCTCGTGTGCGTTACACTTTTTACACAAGCAGTAGCTCTGCCACTGATCCTACTCACGGACTATCTTTTCACAAGAAGTACCAAGGTACATGCTATGACTGGATGCACACTGTGTAGAATTTCCTGTTCACTTGTAATATTACACCAAATAAGGCAAAAGACACAGTTCAAGGAACCAACAAAAAATTAGAACGTCATAATTCTTACAATGAGTATGTATAAGCAACTATAAATGCGAGAAAACATTTAGCTAGAAGTTAAATATAATATAGGCTAATAGGGCTAGCCCTTTAAAAGACATCTATTTATATTTCATGTGGGTTTCCTGATATAGATTACCCCTTGAGTACTGGGTTCTGTTTTACCCGGTATGTTAGATTATGACACAAACATTATAATAAGAAATATATTTTTTTTTATACATTGCACATATGAGCCTATGGGAAAGTTAAGCGTCAAATCTTTAGTGCTTTAGTGTCAGTTTAACTGGTGTGTCCAGGTTTCGGCAATGATTCTGATGTTCCCATATTTATGATAAATCAAAAATAATAAGATGCCATAGGCTATTCAGATTTGTGTGTATCCCATGCCCCCTCACAACTCCTCCTTTGCACTTGTCATATAGCAAATCATAGGTGTATGTTGATGTTAATGTATACATGCAGTATGTTAGAAAGAGTTGAACTACTCACATGCAGAAATATCACTATATATCACAACATTTTTTTTGCATACCCACACATTATTAAATGACACTGCACAGGCATCTTCAGCCCTTGAAAACGTGCTCCTCTAGGCATGGACCAGGACGGAAACAACACCTGATTACGGTAAATTGGAATAATATGTGACCAATGTGACCAAACACAATGTAGACCATTTAAGTGTATGACGGCAAGACCCGAGGTTCCTCCCCTGTTGGCTGTCTGTGTGTTATGCTATCATTATGATGATGTCATGCTGCTAGCACAATACCCTGAGATCTAGCATGGGAGTGGGCCTATAAATGGCTGTGGATAGAGAGGTACCAGTCACGGAAAACTAATGCACACTGTATGTAGATGATCAGATCACCCTTATGATGATCAGTCACTTTTATGTGAAATGATGCTCTCCCATAATAAATTAAGGATCCTCATTATTATAAAACTAGTTCCCTAAGCAGAGTGCCTCTAAACCTGAAAAAAAGTATTAGAGAGCCCATCCTTACAGCAGACAGAGTAGGTTTGTGAAACAGTGCTACATACATAAGTTATAATATACATTGTAATATATAGAAAAGGAGCAAAAGTAATGTTAGTGATGTCAGGATGTGTTCTTTTCTTCATGTTTCATTGCATCAAAACCAAATGCTCCAAAATAGTAATACAATGAGCTAAGACCAAATTTGAAAGAAAATGGGGCATTAAAGTGGCACGAAATGTAGATGCACTAAGACCCACTAGTACGTCACCGGTATAGTTTTTCCATGTACTGGTGTCATGTTAAAAGTATTTAAAGAATGCTTTCTGTTCATTTGTAAATCGATACAGTGTTCAGAAGGGGGAAAAGGAACCAGGTAAGAAGAGTAACTGAGAAAGAGAATACAAGACAATAAGGGCCATTGTAGTTTAAATTCAATTGTTTGTAGAGGATGTTACAAACTAATAAGCGGTTTTCTAAGCCTTGATCATAAAAACATTTTAGAGAATATGTTACTTTTAAATAGTCTGTGTATAGAACAAATATTTTCTATGCTGGCTTGGAGTCTGATGGGTATGCTTATCTGTCAATGGAGGGAGGGGTTTTATAGGAGGGAAAAGGAAGAAGGAAGAGGTTTTTATTTATATCATGGAAGTTTTTAGTATGCGACACCAACAAGAATAACTGCAAGCCCTACTCAGAAATATAATGCCCCTTTCACACACACATACACACACACAGCCTTCATGGAACTGATATAGATGTCTCTGCAATCCAGCACAGGCATCATTTTTCTAATTAAACACAGCTTTATAACATTATCTGTGTCTTATTATGTCCCTTGTAAGTTCAAATAGTTTTTTCTTGTTTTAGACATTCAAATGTGAACACAGGTGTACTATTTATTTACTGTACTACTGTACGGTGGAGGGCTTCTATCACTCTTTTGCCCACCATATATTAAATGATTGTTGTGGTGGACTACCTATTCAAAATATCCACTACACAAGCTAAGGATCTGGCCCCACACTGATGGTATGCAGTAACCTTGAAACGGCTCTAAGCGGGTGGGATTCCTGGCTTTTGTATAATCCAACCCTAGCTTTGCTCAAAGCTATTTGATGGTTATGGATTGCAGGAGCGTAGCGTTTGTGGGCACATTTGCATGTCCCTGCCAAGGTTCCCAGAATGCATTGTAACAACTGTATTTCTCGGAATTAACTTGTTTTAGACATTCAGATGTGAAGAGAAATGTACTATTTATTTACTCTATACAAATTCACACTTGAATGTCTAAAACAAGTTAAAAAACTGCTTCTAGTTTAGCATTCCGAGAAAAAAACGTTTTTAAACTGCATTCTGGGAAGCTGAGCTGGGACATGCAAATGTGCCCACAAATGCCTCGCTCTTCAATCCATAGTCATTATCAAACATGGCTTCCTTGTAAGCTTATGCATTCTGTATTACACAGCTTTAATGCAAAACCAAGGTTGGATTAAACACAAGCTGAGTATCCTATCCATGTACAGCTGTTTCAAGCTTACTGGCTATCATCAGCATGGAGCGGGATCTCAGACATTTCATCATACAGCTGTCTTTTAATTTAAAATGTTAGGTAAACATATTTTTTAATAATAAAAAATACGCCAAGAAACAGAAAGTGTAAGATATCAATTATAATGTAACTTTCAAAAGTATATTAACTTAATATATGTCAACTCAGTGATTTTGACTCAATCACTAAAGTACTGGATATACTTGAGTATAAGCCGAGTTTTTCAGCACATTTTTTAATGCTTAAAAAGTCCCCCTCGGCTTATACTCGAGTCACCCTGCTCCCTGCTCCTGCTGCTCTCTGCACGTCTTCTGGCTGTGTCCGCCCGGCATATGCTAATAATGTGACACACATGTGATGTCCCGTCATTAGCATATGCCTGGCGGACACAGCCAGAAGACACGCAGAGAGCAGCAGGAGCAGCTATTGAAGGTAAGAGAGGGGAAAGGGAGAGGGGGGTAATTGAAGAGGGGGAAAGGGATGAAGAGGGAGGATGAGGAGAATGATAAGGGGAAAGGGAGGGGGAGGGAAAGAGACCCGAGGGAGAGGGAGGGAAAGAGACACAGGGGAGGGAGGGGGGGAAGAGACACATGGGAGGGAGAGGGGGGAAGAGACAGGTGAGATCTTCATAGAGGGGGGACACAAGAGAAGGGCACAGAGGGCAACAAGAGGGGGACACAGATGGTACAAGAACGGGACACTTCAGGGGAAACAGGTCACACAAGAGGGGGAAACAGAGGGCACAAGAGGAACACAGGGGGCAGCGCTTTTCCCACCCTCGGCTTATAATCGAGTCAATAAGTTTTCCCAGTATTTTGTGGCAAAATATGTGCCTCGGCTTATACCCGGGTCGGCTTAAACTCAAGTATATACAGTAAATCACATTTGTATAATTAAGAAGTCCTAAAGGACGAAGCGCGTTGTAATCCACAAGAACCCCTTATGATTGTAGCATGATTTTTGTTTAACATATTAATTCCACTTATATGGATATATATTTTTGTACTATTAATACATTACTTTAGTTTTAGCTTTAGCATCTTGTGTTTTTGCTCTGCTCCATCTGTCCTACCCCCTTATTTTTTAGCATAATGAAATTGGCTGGGTTGGTGATCTTGAAACTCATTACCTTTAGGGCTGCTATCACCACACAGGCTTTTCGAGATCTTATACGATACAAACTCTTTGATGAATTATATTTCTGACTGTGCTTATATAAGAAAAGGATTATATAGCCTTACTACCTAAAAAGTTAGGCACAAAATAGAGCAATATCCACATCAGGTTCCATTCATCTTTATAATATAAAAAAAAAATCTGCATAAAAAATTACTATAATATATTGTGCTAAGAGATACATGTAAACATTGCCTCTCCGAGGAATTTATTCATTAAAGCACAGCAGCCATTAGCAATCGTTAATAGTCATTTAAGTGAATGACCATTAGTGATTGTTAATGGCTATTATCATTTAATGACTAAACATTGTACTTTTGATTTACTGGAAAAAGCATAATTCTGCAGTCTAACAAGAATTATTTTTATAATGTTTTCTAAAAACTAAATAGGACAGTTCATATCTGTCAAGTTCATTAATCTTTTTAATTGTTGTTCCCCTGTGTTCCAAGCGCCTAGGAACTGCTGACAGTGATTACACTCAAGTAAGGACACAGCGGCAGATACTGTGGGGAATGGATGCAAACGAAAAATTAAGGAAGAAGCTGGGGCAGATATACTAAGACTTGAAGAACTGGCAAGTAAAGCGATTTCAAGGTTCACTGCCCAGTCACGACATAAAGCAGAGCTGCATTTAATTAAATGTCCTTATCAAAGTGTTCAATAAAGGCTGGACTGTGCTGTAGTGAAGCCTATACCACCTAGTATAAGTAAGTATGTATTGTAATGTATACCATATGTTATAACATAAAGTAAAAAAAGGATTTCCTGTTATGAGAACGTCTGCACAGGCGGCAGCAGAGGAGACGAGCATCCGCTAGATGTCTATGCCAAGATTTTGCTGCCCTAGTCATAGCTTTAGGGTTATGGTAAGGGTTAGGGGGTTAGGGTAAGGGTTTAAGCTTAGAAATTGTGTACGATCACAGCTGCGCATACAAACTGTGTACAATTTTGGCAGCGCCATCTAGCAGCTCCTCGCTAAAACTGCTGGAGTACTCAAACAGGAAAGATCTGTAAAAACCAAGGATACACCTCTAACTATCCCCTCCACTCTGTCCATGACGCATGACCCATCATTATCTTTTCCAGTGTTATCTACTGAAAACTCACCTACCCACACAAGTTTACATCTATGACTCCTAATGTTAACTAAACAAACTTTCCTATAAGACAGGGGTGGGCAAGATCGGTCCAGGAGAGCCGCACACAGGCAAGGACTTGAGGATGTACCTGCTGTGTACTGGTGAGTGAATCACTTCTTCAGTCATCCTGATTGACTCACCTGTGCACAGAAAGGATATCCTCAAATACAGGCCTGTGTGGGGCTCTCCAGGGCCTTACTTGCCCACCCCTGCTATAAGACACCGAAAATACTTCCTTTCCATTGATTCTACCTCCTGACCAGACCACTATCACAAAATCTCTTTCCCTTTCTCTGAAACTCCCTATGTACTTAGATTACAAGCTGTCACAAGATAAGGGCGATTATCTCTTTCTGTACTAGTATGTATTCTTTGGTGCTGTATGTGTTATGTACTGTACATACTTATAGTACGTATAAGTACTATAGCTTATAAATAAATAATAATAATAATAATAGGATGTACCATCGGTCAAGAATATTATTATATAAGAAGCCTTAAGTTTATTTTGGTAAGTAATTGCAGGCTATAAAAGTCATGGCTTCTATCTTTTTGAATTTTTGAAATACATGTATATTTCACTGAGAAATCAAATCTGTGTTTACATATGTAATAGACTGCCCACAGTCAGGACTGCAGCTATAGCTCAGTGTAGTGAGCAAAAGAAAAAAAAAGGGTTAACCCTTAACAAATCCATCTGTGCATAGCATATATAGCTTATAAATAAATAAAATAAAATAATAATAATAATAATAATAATAGTATGTACCATCGGTCAAGCATATTATTATAAAAGAAGCCCTAAGTTTATTTTGGTAAGTAATTGCAGGTTATAAAAGCCATGGCTTCTATTCTATTATTCTTGTGGCAAATAATGCATAGAGAACTTGTTTATTAGACCAAACATTACAGGTACATATACTGTATTATTGCGGATTATTAATTATAAAGAGACTTGGCCATTTATGTGTCAGTCAATCCTTAGGGAGAGAGTGTAATCAAATGATGGCCCCTTGCTTACTGTGCCTAGGGAGGTTAGCAGCTGCCTACTGACTAAGCTTAAAAGTGGGGTTGCTGGTTTTCCAGTACATATTGTCTGACGCGGAGGCTGCACAGGCTTCCTGGATCAGCACGTAGCGTTGTGTGACCCAGCAAAGCCTGTGAGGCCGTCAGCCAATCAGCTGCATCGGGGGCATGTCGTGCGGCCGCGTTTCGCGCCGTTTGTCACAGCAGCGCGGTCTCCCGACTGAAATCCTACCCACCCACCCTGTTAATTTGGTTGTTTGTAAAAATGAAAAATGTAAATAGTTATATGAAAAAAAAAAGGTTTTGTATTCAAGGAATTTATGGAGAAGTGGCAATTTTGGGGTATTTTGCTATGTTTATGACTTGGCGGGAGACACTGCACCCTGACCGGAAGCCGCCCCATCAGTCCACTATTAAGTTATGTTTGTCCCTGGGCGTGTGTTGCTTGCTTTCATTTTTGTCTTTCAAACATAACAATAAAATCAAAAATGTGTTTTTGATGCACTGTACCTTTAAATTATTTTTAGAAACACCTTAGCAATTAAAAAGAAATTGCTCCAAGCGCCACTTAATTCAGCACAATTTGGACCACATCACAGTATCTCCTAATAGCATATTGAAATGATTTTTGAAATACATGTATATTTCACTGAGAAATCAAATCTGTGTTTACATATGTAATAGACTGCCCAATGCCAGACCTGCAGCTACAGCTCAGTGTAGTGAGCAAAAGAAAAAAAGGGTTAACCCTTAACAGACCCATCTATGCATAGCATGGAATGCTGGAATCACCTAAACAGGTCAGTTATGGGTTAACATGACGGTGCAGTCCTGAGAGCAGGGGAAAACTGCTATCAATCACTCTCTTCACCGCGCGGTTCATCGATCTGCCAGTAGGCAGGATATACTTTCTCAAGTAAACAGACTTAAAACTTTAGATTTTTCAGCTGCTATTTGAGTAATTAAAAAGAAAATCATTTTATCCTACAATCTTGTGTTCTTTTACACCATGAAGAGCACTTAGAGTGAGGTAAATGGCCCTACAATAAACTATATTAATTTTCTCATATTGTTTACTTTCAATGCAACAAAGATAAAACTAGCACTACCTATGACTGGGTGCAAAGGGACGAAATTATCTAAGAGGTGACCCTGCTTTGAACGCTGTTACATGCGCTGTCTCCGTGTATAAAAGCTCTATACACTGTACTTCCATTGTACTGTACTTCACTCCTAAAAGCAGTGTTATCACTGGAATATAATGAAAACATTGGTGTCAATGAAGCATTAAACATCTCCACTTCTCTGTTGGATTGAGCAGGCCCCCTCATGCCCCCCAGCCAAGGATCTGCCATGCCGAGGAGAGGTCTGTGAGGGGAGGAAATTAGAGCGTCTGGGGATGAAGTGATCTGGAAAGAGATGTACTTGGGAAGTGAGTAATGGAAATGTAATTGGGTATAGTGTAAAAAATACACTGACTGATAGGACTATGCCTGCGCTGGACAGAATGAGGGAAAAAAGAAGTGACTGAGATGCACAGATAAGAACTACAATCTAGACGCACTCAATCACGTTCAGGAGAGCAGAGAGGCGTCTAATGACCGCGAATGCTCCGTGCATTGGAAAATGTCGGCTGAAATCAAAAAGGAATTTGTTGGGTTTTCATAATCAGTAATTAACCCTAACAAGATCAGTATTCGCTTTGCTATAAGCATTCTCAAAGTTTTCATTAGCACAGATAATAGTGGTTCAAACACAAGAAAGAATTTATGGTATTTCTGGAATTTGTCAGCATAGACTCTATGGGCCTCATTCTATTATCGGCCGTAAAATGGCCGCAATGCTGCGATTCCTTGCGGGGGTTCCGTTACCTTGCAATTCAATTATACGGCCTCCTCTTACGGCCGGCCGTAAGCTCAGAAATCTTTAAAGTCAAAAATAAATTCAAGCCTGCACTGTACAGCTCTGTAAATGCTAGGGATCATATTGCGGGACATGAGGATTAATATCAACCCCATCTCAAGCTTGCACATCAGCCCAAATCCGAGTTTACATTAACTGTTTATTTTCCGGCCGCAGCGTGGGTGTGTCTGAGGTGCTCCAAGCTCTCTGGACTTTTTACATGGATATTTTACATATATAAAAAAAAATTTTTTTACGGATTTGAGTATAGGGGAATGTTGTGCTATTTTTGCTAACACCTACAATCACTTTATAGTCTTCTCAAAGTGCAGGATGGCTTTAGTTGGGCTATATTATGTGCTTAATTGGTGCTAGCGGGACCTTTTTTCTGCAAGTAAGCTGCGGCTCGGTTTTAGCCTTGCAGAGAGGTTTCCCGGAGCAATTGAATAGCAAATAGGATTTTCTTGCGGCCGAAACTCTTGCGGCCGTTTTAGATCAAAGGCTTTCCTCCGGCGCGATCGGCCGCAAGGGATAGCAAGGCGCCGGCCGCAAGCCTGCCGGAATCCCCGGCCGGAGGGGAATAGAATAGCCGAATAGCTTGCGGCCTGTCCTTGCGGCCCCACATCTCTTACGGCCGATAATAGAATGAGGCCCTGAGTCTGCCGTGTTATACCATAAAAACACATAGGAATGATGGCAGACAGAAAGCGCCCATATAGGCTGCCAATTCTATATATTTACCTTGGCTTACTTAATCATGTGCATGGCTGTATGTATATCCCAGGCATGCTTTAATCCATTTTTGTCACTACTTCATTCACTGGAAGATTATCCTACTTGTGAACCACCCTTTGCCACTGCTTCCTCACACTCATTGTGTGATAAGCAGAATATGTAAGGCAAAGCCTAAGCTAGCAGGCACCTCTGTGAGTTGGCACCCAGTTCTTTGCGTGCCGACAAACGCATGCCGTATATTGTGCGCTGTTTAAAAATGTCTGTCAAATGCACACCATTAAAAGCGCACAAGAAAACAATGTGGGAGTACTGGAATGCCCTGAACCACCCTAACCCTAAGACCCCTAAGCCTAACCCTAAGACCCATAAGCCTAACCCTAACCCTAAGACCCGTAAACCTAACCCTAAGAACAATAAGCCTAAACCTAAAACTCATAAGCCTAGCACTAAAACCCTACGCCTAACCCTAAAACCCCTAAACCTAACCCTTAGACCCCTAAGCCTAACCCTAAAACCCCTAACCCTAACACCCCTAAGCACATCTTACCTAAGTCTGGCACGCACTTGTCGTGCGCACAATTGTCGGGCACGCAGTTTTTGGGGGGGCGCGCATTTGTCGGTGCGTTTATGGCAGCGTGCTTTTCTCCTGCGCTTAAAGGACGAGTCGCACTGTGAGTTATATATGCTTTGGCAGTAGCCTAAAGATAAAATCAAGGAACAAATAAAAAGAACGTTTAATGTATCATCTATTAATTACAATTATATGTAATCTTGGCCATCTCCATTTTTGTCTTATAAAGACCTCCTTAAGTACCATGTATCAGCTTCCAGGGCTTCTATCTGCTTGAAGGGTAGATAAGCAAAGTTGGTTGTCTGTAGTTTAAAAGTGCCAATAGCAGTCCCCTTGGTGTTGATGAGTTAATCTTATCTTCCGAGATTCCCACCTACTTGATAAGAACCAATCATACTTAAGGGTAGACCTAGTGAGACAACAATGGAGGCAGTCATGACTGTACACAAATAGCGTTTTATTATTATTATTATTATTATTATTATTATTATTATTATTATTATCATCATCATTATGCTTTATTTTTAGAGCGCCTACAGATTCTGTAATGCTAGTGGTACAATAAACAATGGATAGACATTTACATAGGTTATGTTGTTGTTTAGTTGTTCAGTCGTGTCCGACTCTCTGTGACCCTATGGGCTGCAGCATGCCAGCCGCTGCCCCTCTGAGTTCTATCAAGCTCATGTTTATTGCTTCAATTACCTTATATATCCATTTCCGCCTCCTTCATCACCTTCTTCGCGTGACTTAAATTTTTCCCAGCATTAGAGTCTTCTCTAGGGAATCATGTGTTCACATGATATGACCAAAATGTTTCAGCTTCAGCCTCATGATCAATCCTTCCAGTGAACAGTTTGTCTTGATTTCCTGAAGTACTGATATATTGTTTCTTATTGCTGTCCAAGTACTTTTCTTCAACATTTCAAAGGTGACAATTCTATGCCGCTCAGAACTCTTTATAGTCCATCTCTCACATCTGTATGTTACTACTGGGAATACCATAGCTCTAACTATGCAGACCTTGATTGATAGTGTAGTCTTTACTTTTTACTAGCTTGTCATAGCCTTCCTCCCTATAGATTAGATGATAGATAAAACAAGACAGCACATCTGGTTTGGAGAGTATCTGGAGACAAGAGATGAGATGTAGAGAGGTGCGGTGTTGTTGAGGGCTTTGTAAGTGGGTCTAAGGATTTTGAAAATAATCCTTGAGGAAATGGCGAGCCAGTGTACGGACTGGCATGGGGGGCAGTAGATGATGAGCGTTGGGTGAGGTAGATTAGTCTGGCAGAAGCATTCAGGATAGACTGGAGTGGGATAAGTAGCCCAAAATACAATAGAGTGGCAATTGTCATTTAAAGGTTGTTTTTATTACCTTAATAACTACAGTGTCCCTTTAAGAAGTACTAGTTTATACAAGTCTCAACACCCTTGTTGCTTGCAGTAATTGTTGGGTGCATTCTTAGGGCACATCTTTTACATGATTCAGGCTGCAAGTTAGTCTCAATATGACCAAAGTTTGACTCAAGATATTGCAAATATGCGTAAAATTACTGTATTTTAGGAATGGACTTATCACAGAAATTACCTCTGAAAATGCTTTCATGGTCTAAAATTATTTCAAAAAGGCAATACACTGCGTTAATAATCAGTTTAGCAGAACTATGCATTAATATTCAGTGAATAATGGCACAATTCCACATATATAATGTTAAACCATCACATTATATCTAATTTGAATAAACCTTGACAGAAATCAGTTTTATTTAAAAGAAAACCTGAAAAACATAAAATATAAAAAAAAATGTGTTAATTTGGATAAAGAGTGAAGTTTACTTCAATTTTATGGGCTAGTTTGTTTTATTTTGTTTCCTCACTTTGTAATCAACAAAAATAAAATGGAGGTTAGATTGTACTACAGACAAAAGAACACGTTTGGTCAATATTTTTCTATATGCTCTTTTGAAAAACTAAACTTGATAATTGGCAAAAGATACAAAAACAACTTTTAAATTTGTAACTTTAATTTTCCTTTCTATGCTGATTTTGCTTACTACTTTTTCAGGAAGGTATCTCCTTTAAAGCTAATAAGCTTTCTATAAGTCCCATTGAAAGCATTGCATTTTTAGCTATCACTTTCCCGTTGTACAGGTAAATGCTTTCTCTCTATGCAGAAGCCAAAATGGCAGATTCCCACATCTCTGGCCCGTTGCCTTGGGTTTCTGATGGACTCTGCCCTTTTTTTCACTCCTCACATATAATCAATAACCAAATCATGTTGTCTTTGCCTAAAAAAAAACTCAAAAATATGCCACTATCTTACTATCTTACAAAAGATGTAAATAAAACTCTAATCAACTTCTATCATCTATCCCTCATATCTCATCATTTCCTCCACATCACCCTTCTGTTTCCACTCCAATCCATAATGAACACACCCCCCTAATGAACGTGTTGCAGATGCTCAATGATCAGTGTCTGCACCACCTCTCTGTCAATCACTACACTGGCTTTCCATAGCATCCAAAATAACCTGACCCTAACATATAAAGCCCTTAACACGAGATATCCACCTTATATCTCCAAATACTCCCCAACAGCCCTCATACCCTTCTTCTTTCCTTCACTCTTGTCATCTCCTCTATCTTAGCAAAGAGTCAGAGGCGTTCATCTGAGAACAAACACTTAATTACGCTTGTTCTATAGGCTTGAAGACCTACTCAGGAGAAACGGCAAACCCCAGATGTACGTTTCAACCTCTATGGGCCTCATCAGTGAGGTGCAGCTACGCTCCTCTAACTCCCACCTTACAAACTTTTTTTGAGCTGCCCCTATTCTATAGAACTTCTTGCCTCTCTCCACCAGACTCTCGTCCTGCCTCAAAATCTTCAAAAACTAAAGTAAAAACGCATTTGTTTAAAGAAGCTTATCACCTTCAGCCTTAACATCCTAAAACCGCATACTCTACCAAAATGCTCATACACAGCCCATAGTCACTTCCACCACTTGCATCAGTCTATGCCTTGATAACTGCCGACTTGCATCTGCCACCCTCTTGTCTCACACCCCAACTGGATCTTCTAGATGGTCCTCTCTTTGGAGTAGGACCTCAACTCTGCTGCACCAAGCGCTCTGCTGACCCACGCATCTTGTATTTATATTGTATTGTACCTGTACTTGATCTTCTACTTACCTTAAAATGTATTTATACCAACTGCTCTTTATTCTACTTTGTAAATAGAGCAACACAAATAATAGAGTAACCACAATAATAATAATAATAATAATAATCCAACAACAGCACGATTGCTTATAAAACATAATAAATTAGAGGCTGCATTTCTTCATATTCTAACAACATTTTGCCTATTTTCAAGACTATCCGTGACCTCATGGACCTCAACACATTGTGCTGATCCACTTGGTGTCCATGGCAGAGATATTGGAGTGGGATGACAATTCTTTCTCCAGTGGACCACAACATACAGCTCCTGGTATTCCTAGGTGGTCTCCCATCCAAGTGCTGACCAGGCCAAACCCTGCATGGCTTCATGGTGGTTTGACCTCGTGGCTCCCAGACTGGACTCAAACCAAGGCCATATAGGTGAAAGCACCAAATACTAACCACTGGACCACCAGGGAACCCATTCAAGTATAGTTCTTCAAATAATTGAACTACAGTGGTCCTTTAATATGTCATAAAACCTTCTTAAAGAACACAGGTCCAAATGGTCCCTCCATCCCCTGCTAGTTCTCCAGTGAAGAATCTCATGAGATTCCCATACTACTTTGAAGAACTACACTTGAAATTCGGTAACATGTTTTTAGAAGGTAGAAAATGATATGTCCTATAATTTGATACTTTCATATGCAGTTATACTGGTGCTTGTGGAATCTGCCACTTTAGATCTCAGGGATCTACTTCCTGAGCTGCAAGAATACTTTAAATACACAGGAAGTTTGAATCTGCTCAATGGGAATTTGAATACACAAGTGCTAGTGCATTCATTAGGTGACATGGAATATTCATTAGGTTAGTTTACAAGAACACATTCTGTTGAGGCAGAAGCTGCAAGAAGCAGGCTCAATAAAAGAAATGGAAGCCTGCAGGAAAGAATAAAAAGAAAAAGGAAATTATATTTTAAAAAATCCCATAATCCAATTGTAATATTCATAATAGCGTATAGAACACAGGGGTCCTTTAATCCTAACTACTATCTCTTAATATTTGGATCGGGCCTCCTTGTAGGGTAGGTTTTTGCACCAGTTTTCAATATCTTAAAATAATTTAATATACTGTATATGCTTATTTTGATTCCACTATTTTTAAATGTTTTAGCAGATAAATAAAAATGTTCTTTTTCTACAAAATCCCCAGCAGTGGATTAGTCTGTAAATACAGTGTTGTTGTTTAGTCATTCAATCATGTCTGACTCTCTGTGACCCTACAAACAGCAGGAGGTCAGGTATATATTGTGTCTGGTTGTGCTGATTCATAAGGTTTTCTTGATACTGGAGTGGGTTGCCAGTTCCTTCTCCGGCAGACCATGATTTGTCAGACCTCTGTGCTATGACCTGCCCATCTTGGGTGAACATACATGGCATAGTTCACAGCTTTATTGAGGTACACAAGCTCCTTCACCACAACAAGATAGTGATCCAGATTCTCACAAAAAAGCTACAGTGCCTTGCAAAAGTATTCACCCCCCTTGGCATGTTTTGTGTTTTGCCTCACAACCTGGAATAAACATGGATTGTTTGAGAATTTGCATCATTTAATTTACAGAACATGCCCACAACTTTGAAGATTTTTTTTTTCTTGTGAAGCAAACAACAAATAGGACAAAATAACAGAAAAAGTCAATGTGCATAACTATTCACCCCCTTAAAGGCAATACTTTGTAGAGCCACCTTTTGCGGCAATCACAGCTCCAAGTCGCTTTGGATAAGTCTCTATGAGTTTGCCACATCTTACCACTGGGATTTTGCCCATTCCTCCTTGAAAAACTGCTCCAGCTCCTTCAAGTTGGATGGTTTGCACTTGTGAACAGCAATCTTTATATATACCTTTTGGGAGTCTCCCACAAGCCTTTTCGCAAACTCAAAATGTGCCATTTTGTTTTTTGCCGAAAGTAATGGCTTTCTTCTGGCCACTCTGTCATAAAGCCCAACTCTATGGAGCATATGACTTATTGTCGTCCTATGTACAGATACTCCAGTCTCTGCTGTGGAACTCTGCAGCTCCTCCAGGGTTACCTTAGGTCTCTGTGCTGCCTCTCTGATTAATGCCCCCCTTGCCCGGTCCATGAGTTTTGGTGAGCGTCCGTCTCTTGGTAGGTTTGCTGTTGTGCCATGTTCTTTCCATTTGGTTAGGATAGATTTGATGGTGCTCCTGGGGATCATCAAATATTTGGATATTTTTGTATAACCTAACCCTGACTTGTACTTCTCAACAACATTGTCCCTTACTTGTTTGGAGAGTTCCTTGGTCTTCATGGCAGTGTTTGGTTATTGGTGCCTCTTGCTTAGGTGTTGCAGCCTCTGGGGCCTTTCAAAAAAGGTGTGTATATGTAATGACAGATCATGTGACACTTAGATTGCACACAGGTAGACATCATTTCACTAATTATGTGACTTCTGAAGGTAGTTAGTTGCACCAGAGCATTTTATGGGCTTCATAACAAAGGGGTTGAATACCTACGCACATGCCAATTTTCTGTTTTCTATTTCTAAAAATTAGTTTTATGTTTCTCATTTCACTTCACCAACTAAACTATTGTGTTCTGATCCATCACATAAAATTCAGATTAAAATTCACATACAAATTTAAAACATTGAACTTAAGGCTGTAATGTAACAAAATAGGTAAAAAGTCAAGGGGGGTGAATTCTTTTGCAAGGCACTGTATATTGGACATTCTCGTTGACTTGCAATAGAAACATTTTTTTCTTGGTTTATTAAGTTTTCAAAATGTTAAAAACAAATATTTTACATGATAAAAAAACACTTTTCTATCATATAACAGTCTTTAAATGTTTTGTTTTTTTATAATTAAGACTTGATTCAGGCATAAAAGCTTTCCTCTGGTAGCAAGATATTTCCTGCTAACACTTTTCAAGGAACATGTGACTCACAAAATGTTTTCATGCAATTTAGAAGAGCAGGTTCAACATTACATTTTTGTCTTATTTTGCTTGAAAAATAAGTGCTGCAAAGTTTAAAAGTTTAATTTATTCATGCTGTCTTTGCAACTGTCAGGTTGAAAAGATACTTTCAGTTTATATTTGGTTCAGATAAGGAGCCTCATTTAATTGCAAGACCATAATTACCTGTAAACCAACATTTTGGATGCTGGTTAAATTTTTTCTAAACATTTAGATATATTCAATTGTCTGTAACCCATAATTACAGGATCACAGCCTGTGCATGCAAACCATGAATTTGTAAGTAGCATTTCAGGGGGGCATGATTATGTGATCTGGCAATAATTAAGCAAGCCCATAAGTTACTTTTTAGACAGAGCCAATAGTAAATGAGACAGTTATCATGACGTCTGTAAAACACGGAGGTTACAATTAACCTGAAATTGTAGGATAAGCATTAATACACGCAAATAAGTAATGTCCGACGATCGCGTTGCATTTAAACAATCTTGAAATACATTAAAGCATCTGTTTGAGTCCATGTGGGTGGCCTGACATGTATTACTTCTTAGACAAAGCCAATAGTAAATGAGACCATCATTATGACGTCAGTAAAACATGGAAGTTACACGTAATCTGCAATCGGAAGCTAAGAATTAATTAGTGCCAATAAGTAATATTTGCAGATCGGGCTCACAATTAGGCAATCTAGCACACTATAAAATGCATTAGAGCATCTGTTTTAGTCCATGTGGGTTTCATGGGATGTATTAACCTCTTGAGTCCTGTAATCGATATTACTCAGAAATTACAATAAAAACAATAGTCTATATACATCGCATATTTGTGGGTTTGAGACTGTTGTGCATTTAATTCTATTGTCTTTCCATGCCGTCCCATGCTTTTAAAGTACAGTATTGTGTGTTTAATTGCTGTTACAGCTCTAATAAGTGTTTGAAAAAGCTGCGCAAGTCCTATTTAGTACTCGTAATATTTTTGACAGAAACATGATACATTTTTCAGTTGCGGATTAGACTTTATTTGCGAGCTAGAGCTATGAATCTAATACAATATCGATTTTGTGTAACTTTTATTATTTAGAGCTCGTAATATTCGAGCTGTGCGAAAACCAATGTAGCGCTAGGGCCGGGTTTGCGGGTAGCTAATCGAGTATGTGGTAATATTTAAGTGTGTATAAATTGTAGGAATTGGGCAATTGAAAAGGGCCCAAAGTGATATTAATTTAATGTGTTTACTGCCACAGACCTTCATTTGAATTCTCTGGCTTATTTAAAAAACCTGAGAGCCTGTCAAAGTATAATGATTTTTCTTTTAAATCAGTGCCTGTTTACTTGATTACTTCTTTGTGCAGGAATGTCTCGGTATAGAATGTATCTGTTTGCCATTTAACCTAAATAATATATTTATCCTAAATAGAGCCACACTCAGATTTGCATACACACACACACACACATATATATATATATATATATATATATATATATATTAATAAATATATATATATATAGAGAGAGAGAGGGGGGGGAGAGAGGAGACAAAGAAAATGGGAGAGAGGAGGAGATTCAGCGGTGGAGAAAGAGAGAGAAGAGGAAATAGGAGACACAGAGAGGAGGGGGGGGGGGCAAGAAGAGAAGTAGAGAGAAAGAGAAGGAGAAAAAAAGAGGAGAACCAGAAGAGGAGAGAGAGAGAGAGAGAGAGAGGAGACAAAGAGAATGTGAGAGATGAGGAGAATCAGAAGAGGAGAAAGAGAGCGAAGAGGAAAAAGGAGACACAGAGAGAAGGAGAGATGGGGGACCAGAAGAGAAGTAGAGAGAGAGAAAACGAAAAGGAGAAAAAAAGAGGGGAACCAGAAGAGGAGATAGAGAAAGAGAGAGAGAGAGAGGAGATGGAGAGATGAGGAGAATCAGAAGAGGAGAAAGAGAGAGAGAAGAGGAAATAGGAGACACAGAGAGAAGGAGAGGGGGGGGGGCAGAAGAGAAGTAGAGAGAGAGACAAAGAGAAGGGAAAAAAGAGGAGAACCAGAAGAGGAGAGAGAGAGAGAGAGATCCCCTTATTTCTCTTTCCTGCACTATATGCTCCAGAACCAGTGGGTTTACTCTCCTATATAGACAGTGCAATTTAAACATGGAACATGGTGTACTATCTTTTCCTAGATCTACAGGTCACTGTTTAGTGATCTACCAGTAGATCATGGTATATATCTTAGGTACCACTTTCATAAGTTAATAACAATTTGGAGGGAAAACGGAAAGTGTAAAAAAATAAGTGTACATGAAAATGGAAAATTGGAGAAGAAAAGGAGGGGATTGTGGTAGAGAAAAGGAAATGAGAGAGGGAGAAGTGCAAGAGAAATGGTGAATAAGAGGGGTTAGTGGAGAGATTTGAGAAAAAAATTAAAAGAGTAGGTAATGTAATGATGGGGTATTTTATCCCTGCTGTTGTTGTTTGGTAGTTGAGTCTTGTCCGACTCTCTTGACATAGATACTGGAGTGGGTTACCAGTTCTTTCTCCAACGGGCTGCAATTTGTCTGACTTGCCCATCTTGGGTGACCCTATGTGGTTCAGCTCACGGCATCATTGAAGTATTCAAGTCCCTTCTACACAACAAGGTCCCGATCCAGAAGGGGCTGTATTCCTCTCCATTAACTGAGGTCAAAGTGACCTCAAGATGTTAATCACAGAAGCAATTCTTTATTTAGTTTTATTACTTGTCTAATGTACTGATATTTATGGAAATAACTTCCTCCTTAACCTTATAGGACTATGTGTACTATCTACTAACATATCAAGTAATATAATATAATATTATATATATAATTTTGTTTTTCCCCTTTCTTTCAGTTTTTTGTGGCCTGGACCCTGCCTTGTTTTTTTTGTTTGTCAGCCCATCTATAAAAAAATACATCTCAATAATATAAGTAAATGGACAAAGATGATTTTTTTCAGAGTGGTGGCATTGTCCATTCACCCAGAAACATTCAATTTAATTAAAAGGGTCTTGGGAATAAAGAGTGGTAAGAAGTCTATGATAATCACTTTTAAATTATACAGACTTATCATTGTCAAATCCTTCTATTAAATTGCTTATCCATATTAAGAAGGTTGCAGAAGATCTATCACATCTCACTGGAAACAATCACTTATGCTGCCTTTGTATAATATGATACGTAAAATAACTAATCCTCCGGGAATGGAGTATTTAACAGATCATATACATGATGCTATGATGTCTTACCTCCTCATACGGGAGGCATATGGATCACACTATATATAATGGATTTATATACATATGGAGAAATTACACAGTTACGTCATTAAATGTTTTTTTGTTGTTGTTTGCTCTAAGCTAAAATTTCTGGTACACAGACACCTGGATTTCTTTCTTTTTTTTACAAATCCTGAATAATAATATTCAAATGACTCTTAAATGGGCTATTTATATATACTGCCACGAGATATTTATCAGCAATATCATTAAAGCCATGTAAATGAGTACAGCTTGGTATATATTCACCTGGAATAATCGTAGTGCAAATGAACTGTATTTATCCAAATTATGGTATTATAGTGAATTATTTATCACCTGCTTGAGGGTGGCAATATGTGCTTGTTTATGTATTTTACACATACATTGGAAATTTCCAA
>CM050167.1:52104404-52421904 GCA_027410445.1 Discoglossus pictus
GTGAAATAAATAAATAAAAAAAAAAAGAATGGAAAAGAGAAAAAAAAAAGAGGAGGGAAGGTGGAGAGGGAGGGGTGAAGCATTGCATTACAACTTGATTGGTAAGGAGTTGAGCTTCCTTGGAGAGACCAGTGATAGGAAGACCTAAAAGGGCCTCCACTGAGTTCTGAGGTAATCTAGTACCCCATAATTTCTCATAGTGTCATATATTCCTGACCAAAGGTGAGCAATTTTGTGGCAGTCCCAAAGTATGTGTCTTAATGTACTGGTAGAATTGTAACCTCTAAAACAATTTCCATACAATGATGGATTTAAAAGTTTTAGTCTAGCAGGAGTCGGGTACCACCAAAGGTTAGTTCTGTAAGAATTCTCTCTCAGAATTAAATTAAGGGAGGATTTTTGAAGCATGTTTATGCATTTTGTTCCATTGCGAATTATCTAAGGTGGTGTTAAGTTCTACCTCCCAGGAGTTCTGATGATGGAGCTTAGATGGTCTGTACTGATCTATCAGATAAGTATAGATGATGGAGATGTTTTTATTGCCATTTTAATTGTATATACAACATTTATCAAATGGGGTTTTGCTAGCTGAATTGTTAGCTTTTATAATACTAGAAATATTTAAATGAATTTGAGCAAAGTTGAGCCATTCTTAAATCGGTACATTATTCTGTTCGCAAAAAAACGTGGATGACCACTATTTGAATTGCACTTAGTACGTCTGAAGCAATATTAAGTTTTTTTTTATCTAGCCACCAAGATGTGCATTTTTGTTCATTGCTATATCTTTATGAGGTAGTCATAAAGGAGTGAGCCATGAAACTGCCTCAATCAGAGGTTTCCTCTTATTCATTTGCGGCCAAAGAGTTATAGAATGAGTCACACTGCTGGGAAGTAGCGAATGATTGAATTTATGATGTAAACTTAACCAAAGCATCTGGTTATTTAGAAGGTTCTGTTCTTTAAGAGTATGGTTTTTGATTTTTACCCACACCCGTGGATGTTCTTTATTGAACCACTTGGTCACGTGGACCAGTATGAAAGTATATTTTAGTAGGTCTGGAAGGACTAGACCACCTTTATTTTTAGAAGCTACCATGGTGGTTTTGTTTATTCTAGGCTATTTGTGAACCCAAATAAAGCTGGAGATTGCCCTCTGAAGGGTTGGTATATCTTTCGTATTAATCGCCGCCAGGATTGCACGAAAAAGATATAGCAACTTAGGGAGTATGTTCATTTTGATAGCATGGATCTTACCCAGCCAGGACATTTTGCATGTGGATCAGGTATTAATATCTTTGAATATATTTTAATGATCTTGAGATAATTTGCATTATATATTAATCTAGGATGCTTAGGTATATTGATACCTAGATACTTGACATGTTGTTGAACCCATTTTCCCACATTTTTTGATACATACACTTGTTCATTCTTGGTTTGCTTTTGTTTCAATAAATGCTGTTCTGCATAAGGCATATACTTGTCTATAAACTGATAGTGAACTCAATAAAAAAATGTTTTCAAGACATTGTAATATTTTTGCTATATCCTAATTGCAGGACATCATGATTTATGCTTTCTATTTACCACTGTGCGCGCTGTAATTTTTCTTTTAACAGTCCGCCAAAGATACCAAGAGTTCTATCTTGCTAATGCTGTGTTGTTGTTTAGTTATTCAGTCGTGTCCGACTCTCTGTGACTGCATGGATGACAGCACACCAGACACAGCTTATGTCTGGTTGTGCTTATCCGTGAGGTTTTTGTGGCAAAGATAGTGGAGGGATTTGCCAGTTCCTTTGCCAGTGCAGCACCATTTGTTTGACCTCTCGGTTATGACCTGCCCATTTTGGGTGACCGTACATGGTATAGCTCACAGCTACATTGAAGTACATAAGCACCTTCACCACCACAAGGTAGTGAACCAGAAGGGGAGCTAATGCTGTAGTTATGCTTATTCTCATTTATGTTACTGCATTCTTACTGGTGACATCACATAACCAAATTAGATATACGTACGCAGGTATTTTTTGCAGATAAATTGGCAACTACAACATTTGCAAGATGAATGTCTTGCTTTCAAGTGTGGTCTGTTAATATCAAAATGATTGCACAGATCATGGAAAAAAGATTGTAAATCATAATCATAAAAGTTTTATTGTTGTTGTTGTTCGGTTGTTCAGTTGTGCCTGACTCTTCATGGCCCAATGGACCGCAACATGCCAGGAACATCTTGTGTCTGGTTGGGCTTGTCCATATGGTTTTCTGAGCAAAGGTACTGGAGTGTGCTGCCAGTTCCTTCTCCAGTCGACCATGATTTGTCTGACCTCTACTATGACCTCCCCATCTTAGGTGACCCTACATGGTATAGCTCACAACTACATTGAGGTACATGAGCCTCTTAACCACAACAAGTTAGTGATCCAGAAGGGGAAGTTGCATTAGCTCTTTATTTTTTTATAATGTATTAGCACAAGAAAATATGCTATAAAATGGAATATTGACTTCAGTGGTAAACATTTTTATCTAACTTCAGTGGTGCTTTTAAGTAGGTCAAATTGGGCATTAGGAATGAAGGCCTAAAATAACCTTTGATCATTGTTTATTTCTGATTCAGTATAAGGAAGTAGCTGCCTTGTGTTTTCTTGCTTTTATGGAATTATTGTGTTCCATCAAGCATGCCCAATAGGGACTTAGTCTTAAAAACTGTTCAGAATCTTTCATGTTAAAAATATTTGCAGGCTGTCAACGATAACAGACAAAGAGCAAGACATGCAATTCTTCCCCCTTAAAAGTGTCCCATCAATGATAACAACTACTTTGAAAAGAAGTGAGTATACTGGATGCGTTTGTCTTTCAGAACCATGTCTCGCAGGTAATTCAAGATACCGTAAAGAAAAAACGGCTAATGAACAGCCCGCTGAGTTCCTCTAGCAACATTTTCTCATACTTAAAGAGTTGTTTGATGGTGTCAGTGGAAGGAAAAAATCTTAAGACTTTCTCTAGGTGTTACCACCAAGAGTGTAAGTCATATTTTCTCAAAACAACATCTGACAAGTTTGCCAATCAGTTCAGCACATTCTTCAGCAAATTTCACTTTCAATAAAAAATTCACAGAAAAAAACATATTTTTTTTTTGTTTTGATCATACAATAGGATTTGATTTGTTAATTTAATAATTAATTAGCAAAAAAAATCACTATTTGAAAGTAAAATCAATAAAGAGCTTGCAGTTGAATTTTGGCATGCTAGCTCCATCAAATTTGTTTATCTCCACACCCTATTTGGTGTCAAGGGTTTGGCGAGGAGATCTGTTGTCCTAATAGGAGTTGTGTTGCAACCACAAGGAAACAAACTGGACTAAAATTGTAGAGTGCTGAGTGCATCTGCTCTCCACCCCTGGACACTTAATAGGGGTGGAGAGAAGCAGATCAAATGCAGCAAGCACTGCTAAAGGTCAAATAAATTTTTTAAAGCTACACTGAATTTTTATTTTCAAACACTGTTTATTTGGTTAACCAACTATTTGATTAATAAATGAAACACTGTTGTATAACTACTGCAATTATTAATTAAATAATTATTAATTAATTAATTAAATAAATCAAAGAAACCATATTGCATGGCCATTTAGAAAATGTGTTAAAAACATGGTGCATTTATGAATTCAGAAACAAAAATAAAAAAACAATAAAACCTCTATTTTATTTTGTTTTGTATGCAGACATGCTACAGTGGAATCCAGAATAAAAAAAAAATAATAGAGCCTCAGTTTAGAAAACAAAATGTAACCCTGCACCAAAGAATATTTGTATATATTAAAGCGAAAAGTATAAAGGTTGTGTTTAGTTCTGATTATTAAAAAATATTTTGCATATTAATGTGTTTAGTTTTTCAAAAGAGCATAATGCAAAAAAACTGACTACTGTGGTCTTTTAAAGCACCACAAAAGTCACCATTTGTGCTCCATATCATCAGTTAGAGGGAAAATCATTTTAAAAATGTCTTTACTTTTTTTAAATTGAGCAAGACTTGACTAAGATATTGTCAATTTTAGTTTAGCCCTTG
The DNA here is from genome assembly GCA_027410445.1 of Discoglossus pictus. Classification (NCBI taxonomy): domain Eukaryota; kingdom Metazoa; phylum Chordata; class Amphibia; order Anura; family Alytidae; genus Discoglossus; species Discoglossus pictus. Next base: position 52,108,473 of record CM050167.1, read on the forward strand.
AAGCCCTCCCACAAGAACCAGCATAAATAATGAGGCAGGGGTCTGTAACTGTTATACATTGTACTATGGATTTATATGATATATATAATTGATGTATGGTGGCACAGTTGTAAGTATCCTTTTTTAAATATTTTTTTTCTTTGATAAGTCATGGGTTCAAATCCCCTGCCTTTCACTTGTTTTTTTGTTTATTAAAAAAGTTACTTATTTATTTATGTGTATGTGTGTGTGTGTGTGTATATTTATATATATACATATATATATATATATATATATATATATATATATATATATATATATATATATACGTTTTTATATGCGCCAAGGCTGAAGCTCCCCGGTATAGCAAAATAACTATTCTCTCCTCCAGAGTGTCGCAACTCGACGGGGCGAGCTTGAACAGGGGAGCACATACAACAGTAGAGGAATATATATATATATATATATATATATATATATATATCAGTCATATGTGTGTTAATAAATACATTAGTTAATTAAGTGGAAGATATTGAAATAGAACCAATGACTTACTAATGAAAGCATTTCTTGAAACTCATTTACCACTAGACCAACACACCATGCTTTTACTATGTTTAAAATCTAAAATAAATTAATTTTTTTGAACAAGAATATGTTTTTGAATAATTAAGTGAACTGTGAGCTAGTTATTTAAACTGTATATATGTGTGTTGTATTTGTGTGTGAATACAACATTTTTAACATAATTATTATTTACATGAACAAAAACCAAAGACAAATAGAACCCTCTACTGACATATGCTTTATTATGTCAACTAAAAATATATGTCTGATTTTTAAAACATAAAAAAAAAAAATAAGTCTTTGGGTAGAATCAAACTCAGGATCTTTAGTTCTACAAGCAGCTGAATTACTGACTGAGATATTTCACTAGCTATTGCCTTTTTTTGCTAGAATATGACTAAGTAGTTACAATGTGCCAGTCACAGCTTGATTTAATCACTGAAAGCTTCTGCACCTGAATCTAATTAATTAATCATTGTTCTGCGCAGTACAGAGCTCATTACTCATTCAGACACAGTTAACTCACTGAACAGCCAGACTTCAATTGATCATAACTCCACCAATTCAGCATCAATTTTCAAAATGAAAACACTTTTTCACTATGACTTTACACCCCTTAATGGTGCAAAACACATACAGGGGACTTTTGGGGGGGAAATTAAATACATTCACAATTACTGTAATATTCAGAGTACTACAGTAAGTAGATATTTTCTTTTTAAGGTTTAATTCACAGCATTTAACTATTTATTAAGTAAAGCACAAAATGAATGGTTTCTAAAAGAAATACATGTATAAAACACCCCAGCATTAGCTGTAAATAACATGGAAATCTTGAACCATGCAATCTCAACAGACTCAGTGAATTGTCTAAAACAGGTATATATGCTCAGTGCTGCATTTTGGCTACATTGAATTGATCCCTACCAATGTCAATTAGCTTCCAGCATTTCCAATCAATACTTTAAAATGTCAACATTTAAAGCCCAGTGTGAGTAAAGCTGGAGATGAGAGAACAGTTAGTTGGAGAAAAGTCAACAAAGTTGACAAAAAAAAGACGAAGGCTGTGGAAAATAAAATGGAAAGTAAAGATACTTGCTAGCAAATAATTACAGGCTATCTATCTATCTATCTATCTATCTATCTATCTATCTATCTATCTATCTATCTATCTATCTATATGTCATTATATCTATTGATTTATATCTATCTGTATATCTATATCTCTGTCATTATATGTATCTATCTATCTATCTATCTATATGTCATTATATCTATTGATTTATATCTAACTGTATATCTATATCTCTGTCATTATATTTATCTGTCTATCTATCTATCTCTCTAAATCTGCTTATTGGTTATTATCTACATTCACATCTATGTAGAAGGGGGCAAATGGGCTGTAATGGCAATCCTCCTCAAAGAAAATAGAGCAGATGGAAGTGCCACAAATCGCATTGCAGTCGAGGCAATGCTTTGTGAGTTTCCTCTTTGTTACTTTATTTATCTAGTATACATTTATCTTTACAGTTGGCAACACCACTAACAAGCCCACGCCCATACTGCTTACTATGAACTCCAACGAACACTGCACAATAGCAGGGCCAGTTTTAATTCACATGTGCTAATTACAAAAGGTCACAACACCCTGAAACCATGCTGGGTTGGGCCTGGCCACTACTTGGATGGGAGACCACGTAGGAATACTAGGAGCTGTATGCTGTGGCCCACTGGAGAAGAAACGTGCAACCCACACCTGTATCTCTGCCATGAAAACCAAGTAGATCAGCATCGTGTGTTACAGTCCATGAGGTCACGGAGATTTGGACACAAACACAACAAAAAATTGCAGCATACATGCCAGGTAAAGGACCACATTTTCTCTTAGTTCCGTCTGAAAGAGGGGAGATTTGATAACATTTCACAGTGTGGTTCTTTTGGCAAATGAAAGTCCTGGAGGAGAATAAACTGCTTTGAATGTATTATTGCTTTTGGTGGCTTGTCCCAATCAGCTCATGTGCAGGAATATAGCTGGATGAGACATACTTATCTACTAAGTAGACCCATATACTCATGGCCTCATGAGGCATTCTTGAATTATGCTTGAATATGCCCAGAAATGCCTATAAGCAATGAAAGACAAAATCATTCTGAGATTATTTACATGTTCGAAACAGGCCAGAAGACCAGCATGTTTTCCTGTGCAGTGTTTTCAATGACAACTGTGACATGAGGCTGTAAACAGCACTCTGACCAGAGGTATAATGGTGGTACATTTTTAACCTCATTTGTATGTCACTACTCAAAATCTTTAGCAGTAGTAGAAACACTGTTCATTGAGGAATTATGTGGGGAAAACACGGCTTCCTGTATATAGTGGAGGATTTTTATAAGCAATTCTGTTTCTGTCTATTGCATACCTTACACTTTCAGGCATACTGTATATATATATATATATATATATATATATATATATATATATATATATATATATTGCCAGAGTCTTTTCAAAAGTTGGGTGGGGCTGATTGGGCAGCAGCTCCCGAGGCCTTTGTGTTGATTTGTATGTGGCCTGCAGTAAAACTTGAAAAAGTATATGTCCCAGATGTGCTCAATTGGATTCAAGTCTGGGGAACGGGCGGGCCAGTCCATAGCATCAATGCCTTTGTCTTGCAGGAACTGCTGATACACTCCAGCCACATGAGGTCTAGCATTGTCTTGCATTAGGAGGATCCAGGGCCAACCACACTAGCATATGGTCTCACAAGGGGTCTGAGGATCTCATCTCGGTACCTATTGGCAGTCAGGCTACCTCTGGCGAGCACATGGAGGGCTGTGTGGCCCCCCCAAAGAAATGCCACCCCACACCATTACTGATCCACTGCCAAACCAGTCATGCTGGATGATGTTGCAGGCAGCAGAACGTTCTCCACAGCGTCTCCAGACCCTGTCACGTCTGTCACATGTGTTCAGTGTGAACCTGCTTTCATCTGTGAAGAGCACAGGGCAAATTTGCCAATCTTGGTGTTCTCTGGCAAATGCCAAACATACTGCACAGTGTTGGGCTGTAAGCACAACCCCCACCGGTGGATGTCGGGCCCTCATACCACCCTCATGGAGTCTGTTTCTGACCGTTTGAGCAGACACATGCACATTTGTGACCTGCTGGAGGTCATTTTGCAGGGCTCTGGCAGTGCTCTTCCTGTTCCTCCTTGCACAAAGGCGGAGGTAGCGGTCCTGATGCTGGGTTGTTGCCCTCATACGGCCTCCTCCACATCTCCTGATGTACTGGCCTGTCTCCTGGTAGCGCCTCAATGCTCTGGACACTACGCTGACAGACACAGCAAACCTTCTTGCCACAGCTCGCATTGATGTGCTATCCTGGATGAGCTGCACTACCTGAGCCACTTGTGTGGGTTGTAGACTCTGTCTCATGCAACCACTAGAGTGAAAGCACCACCAGCATTAAAAAGTTACCAAAACATCAGCCAGAAAGCACAGGAACTGAGAAGTGGTCTGTGGTCACCACCTGCAGAATCACTCCTTTTTTTGGGGGTGTCTTGCTAATTGCCCATAATTTGTCTAATTGCCCATAAAGTTGTCTATCCCATTTGCACAACAGCATGTGAAATTGATTGTCACTCAGTGTTGCTTCCTAAGTGGACAGTTTGATTTTACAAAAGTGTGATTGACTTGGAGTTACATTCTGTTGTTTAAGTGTTCCCTTTTTTTTTTGAGCAGTGTATATATATATATATATATATTTATATATATATATATATATATATATATATACATATATATATATATATATATATATATATATATATATATATATATATATATATATATAATATGTATATATACACACTACAGTATATACATTTGTGGTAATAACTGGTGCTTGGAAGCACACAAATCTAAATAGATGTAAAAAATATAATTATACACAATTCTTGTAATTTTCTATTTTGCTACAAAATGGCACAGCAGACAAATGCTTAAATATTTTCAAATTTTTAAAGGGGCAGTGTACTCATTTTTTTAGTGATTACAGGAAACAACAGTGAACCATCTGTGATCCTTTCTGGGTCACTACCTTGCCACAATGAAGGGGCTTGTGTACTTCAGTGAAGCTGTGAACTATTCCATGGAGGGTCACCCAAGATGGGCAGGTCATAGCAGAGAGGTCAGATAAATCACGGTCCACTGGAGAAGGAACTGACAAACCACTCCATTATCTTTGCCAAGAAAACTTCATGGATTACCTACAGGATGTGCCTGGTGTGCGCTAGTCCTAAAGGTCACTGAGTCGGGCATGACTGAACAACAAAATAACAACAACAATTTTCCATGTTTTATAATGTATATAAATATCTTTTAAATGCATGATGGAAAGTTTTGGCCTACATTTGCCCTTTAAGTTTCTTTTAATCTAATCTATTCTACTTTATTTGGCAATTGTTTTTAAGGCTTACTTAAAAATAAAACTGTTTATTTGCTAATGTGAGAATATTTTGACAAGAGAAACTTTGCAAAAAAAAAAAGAACATGCTGTTCAGCGGCTAGCAAACCTGCTTGAAGGATATATTTTTGGCAAAGAAAACCAAAACAGCAAACAGATCTGTTATTATAAAACAGGAATCCACAAAGTGGCAGATGTAGGATAGAGGGAAGTTGTGAATGCGCCAACTGCTACAGGTCAAGAAAAACTTAACAGCTCTATTAGCGGCGATGACAAATCCCAAGGGATTATGGGACTGGCTAATTAGGAATAACTAACTTGCTCCTCTACCCTCCTCAGTAGGAACATGTCTTTGTTATTATGACAAATTTACCCCTTTGCTCACCTCAGTTGCTCAGGTAATCTCTGAGGATTTTTTTTACTGTAATTATCTTTTTCCATAATTTGTATAGGTTTCCTTAAAGGGGCAGTTTCACCTAAATATACACTTTATGACCAACGCTTACTTTTGAAGTCAGCCAATGATATACGGAACAGGTATATAATGTGACAGGTAGGCATTCTGCAAACATATTAACCATCACTGTCATGGGTAAAATGTGTGATTTATCCAACTTTGGAAAGGGGGTGGTAATTGGCTTTCGGGCCAAGAATGACAGAATTTCTGAAACAGTTTGTGAACTGTCCATGTGCTGCTGTGATTAAAGTGTACCATGACTGGACAAACGGCAACATTGCGAATAAACAACAGTGAAAATGAGGAGCACCCCATGCCATCGATGTCAAAGGTGAACGTTTGCTGAGAAGGTGTGTGAGGGCCTATTGACACACTGCAGTTGAGCAACAAACAAACCAGGGGGCTACCAGACGTGTGTCTAAAACTACAGTACAAAGCACACTGTTGCGTATAGGGCTCCAAAGAAAACGGCGGATCACTGCATTCATGCTGATGAGGTTTTATCATCAGAAACGGCTTCAGAATGCACAACAGTACCGAAAATGGACCTTTTCTGAGGCCTTCTCTGATGAGTCACGTTGTCTGCTCCATCAACTAAACAGATGTTGGTGTGTCAGGTGCGAAACCTCCAAGAACAAACACTCTGCAATCATTGTTGGAAGAACACATGCTGGTGGGGACTGTCATAGGGTCTGTGGCATTAAACTGTGGCATTATCCACCAAAGGAGCAAATTTAATAGCTAACTTTACAAGGGGGTTGAATATATTTTGGCATTGTCTGGGTCAGATCCGGAAAAAAACAACTGGTGTTATCTATCAATATTTGCAGATCAAGTACACCCACACATGCTGACTGTCTTCCCTGGAGAGGATGGGATCTTCCAGCAGGACAGTGCAACACGTCATATGGGCAGAATTATCTGGGGAGTGGTTGGAGGAGCACGGCAAAGACTTCCAAGTACTTCCCTGGCATCCAAATTCCCAGGACTTGAACCCCAATGAGCACCTGTGGGACCACATTAATCCTCCCCCATGCACTCTTCAGCGGCTGCATGTCTCCAGATGCCCTTGCCAACTTTCCAGCATCCTACTGACTCACTACCACGCGGTCTGGCATCTGCCCATGCTGCACACGGCTGTTATTTGGGATATTAGTGATAATAATAATGTGACTGGACTGTGTATATGAACAAGTACACCAATGGAAGGGTAAAAAACAACTATGGGCATTTATTTTTTCTATATTATCTTTTGAATAAGAACCGTAAGTTTCATTTTATAAGTAAATATTCTTTACTGCAGGTTTCCATTTCTTTACCAGGCTGCATTTTGCAGCTTCTGTCTCAAAAGGACTTGTCCAAGCAATTTAGCTTTGCATTAGGCAGTTGTAGCTACACAGATATAAGTTTTCTCCCTGCAAAGTTAATTATTGGAATTAAAATGGTATGTTTCACATTTTAAAACATTGACTTATTTTTAAGTGTATTTCTTCAGGAGATGATTTTAAATTTGTTACTGTGGTCCTTTAAATGCAGGGATTTATTTAGGTTTTATTCTTCCCCCAAGCCCACTGAGATGTATGTTGCCCCATGTTCAAGTTAATGAGAGGATAGGGGAAATGAGAAAAGGGAAGATAATAAACTAATGAGAGGATGGGAAGATGGAGTGAAGAGGGATAAAGGAGGGAAGGGGGAGATAGAATTGAGACAAGAGATAGAGGAGGGATAGACTGGGGGAGATGAAGGGAGGACATAGGGGGTGAAATGAGTGGAAGAGAAAGGATGTGTGAGAAAAATGTAAGGTTTTTCCAAAATGCGTAGTCTTTTGAGAGCAGCCAAAAGTTTTAACATGATCGTTGTTGTTTAATTGTTTCCAACCCTTCGTGGCCCTATTGACCACAGCACACCAGGCACATCTATCATTATGACTGGTCGTGATTATCCATAAGGTTATCTTGGCAAAGATACTGGAATGGGTTGCCATTTCCTTCTTGAGTGGACCACGATTTGTCTGACCTCTCTGCTATGACCTGTGACCCTACATGGTACAGCTCACAGCTTCATTTGTGTATACAAGCCCCTTCACCACAACATGCTAGCGATCCAGAAGAGGTTTAATATTATAGTCTCCCTTTAATTCCAGTTACTGGTTGTGAAGTTTATGTCATCACTCATTAGCCTAACATTTTTGCTAAAGAGCGTTGAAGGACTGCACATGTAATCACTGCACATTACCAAGTTCCCTCAGCAGCCTCAGACATTCATAGCTTGCAGGGACCTCTTTATATCTCCGTTCTCTCTTGTGTTGTTGAAGCAAATTGCAGTTGAACAATTTAACACTCTCTTGGGAAATACATTATGTTCTAAATGCTTTGTTAATTTGAGATTCTTTGATCCAACTGTTCTTTTTGCACTGAAAAAAAAAATGTAGAAGAATTAACATTAGATAAGACATGATTTTTTACCTGCTAACATCTTACATTTAGGCTGAATTCTATGTTTAAAATATCTAAAAATCTTAAAGACATACAAATGAAGACAGGAATCATGTTTGAAAATTATTATTTTTTTACCTTTTTATGTTGCAATGGGTTCTACCATTTAGGATTCTGCTAATCAAGTTCCTATGGTAGAAGACCATGAATTCAGAGGACGTTTCTACCAACACAATGGGAATGTAGCAGCTAAAACTATCAGTTATTTACATAGTTACATAGTTACATAGTTACATAGTAATTAAGGTTGAAAAAAAACTTTCAGTCCATCAAGTTCAACCTTTTAAGATCTCCTCTGATATGCAAAATGCAGATTAGTTATTAATTAGTTGTTAATTAATTGTTAATTCATTCTTAATCAACTATTTATTTATTTTTTTTACTTATTAATTAATCCAAAGGAAGTGAAAACTTAGCCAATCGTCTCAAAGGGGAGAAAAAAAAATCCTTCCTGACCCCAGATACTGGCGATCGGATTCCTCCCTGGATCAATGCTCTCTCTCTATTTATCCAGGATAACCCTGAATTCACTTTTTAATTAGAAATAAATCCAGTCCCCTTTTAAAGTTATCTATCGAATCTTCTGTCGCCACCTATTCTGGTAGAGGATTCCACAGATTAACCACCCTTACTGTGAAGAACCCTTTTCTTTTTTTAAGGTGGAATCTTTTTACTTCTAACCTCTAGGGATGTCCTTTTGTCAGTTGAAAACCTCTTGGCACAAAATGCTCCCTTGACAAATCTTTATACTGACCCTGAATGTATTTATATAAGGTAATCATATCTCCTCTTAGACGCCTTTTTTCTAGAGAAAAAAAGCTAAATTTGTTTAGTCTGTCTTCATAACTTAGCCCCTCCATTCCCCATATTAGTTTTGTTGCCCTCCTCTGTACCTTTTCCAACTCTAAAATGTCCTGTTTATAAAGTGGTGCCCAAAATTGTACTCCATATTCCAAATGAGGGCATACAAGAGATTTGTATAGTGGCAGAACTATATTTGCTTCCCTTGCTTTTATACCCTTCTTAATACATGCTAATATTTTATTTGCCTTTGCAGCTGCTAGTTGGCATTGAGCACTGTTACCTAGGTGGTTTTCCACAAGCACTCCCAAATCCCTTTCAATATCTGATACACCTAGATTTGCTCCATTACGATTATAAATTGCATGACTATTTTTCCTTCCCAAAAGGCACAACTTTATATTTATTCATATTAAATCTCATCTGCCATTTAGATGCCCATTCCTCAATTTTATGTAAATCCATTTGGAGGGAAAGCACATAATTTTTTTATTTAATTACCTTGCACAACTTTGTGTCATCAGCGAAAATGGAGACACTACTTTCCAGTCCCACCTCTAAGTCATTAATAAATACATTAAAAAGGAGAGGACCTAATACTGAAACCTGTAGAACCCCACTTACCACATTAGTCCAATCGGAGTATGTTCCATTTACAACAACCCAGTACTTCCTGTCTTTCAGCCAGCTCTCAATTCATGAGCAGATATTTACTGCAATTCCTGTATCCCTTAGTTTGCACAATAGTCTCCCATGTGGCACTGTATCAAAAGCCTTTGCAAAATCCATAAAGACTACAACCACTGAGTTGCCTTGATCCAGGTTCCTACTAACCTCCTCATAGAAACTAATTAGATTTGTTTGACATGACGTATCCCTCAAAAATACATGTTGACTCCTACTTATAATCCTGTTCAAATAGACATATTCTTGTATATTATCCCTTATTAACCCTTCTAAAAGCTTCCCCACTACTACAGAAGTGAGTCTCACTGGTCTATAATTCCATGGATATGCTCTTGCTCCCTTTTTAAATATAGGTATCACATCTGCTTTTCTCCAGTCATCTGGTAGAGACCTTGTGTTTAGTGAATCTTGAAAAATTAAATATAATGGATTGGCTATTACAGAACCCAGTTCCCTCAGTACCCTTGGATGTATTCCATCAGGACCCGGGGCTTTATTAACATTTATTTTTTCGAACCTCTTTTGGAGTTCTTCCTGCGTTAACCAGTTATTTGGTGAGGTAGTGTAGCCCCATTATGTTGCAGTGTCCCAACCACTGGTACCTCCCTTGTGTATACCAAAGAAAAGAACCTATTTATCTCATCTGCCTTTTCCTGGTCAATAATTATCAGATGGCCTGTTTCACATTGTAATGTTCCTATAGCTTCCTTCCTCCCCTTCTTCCCATTAATATACTTAAAAAATATTTTAGGGTTGGTCTTACTCTCTTTTGCAATTAATTTTTCATTTTCTATTTTTGCAAGCCTTGTTGATTTCCTTGTACTCCAGTAAAGTAATCTCTGTCCCATCTTGTTTGTATCATTTAAATGCCTGTTTTATACTCCGTATCTTGATCTTGAAATCATTGTTAAGCCACATTGGATGTGATTTACTCCTTTTACTTTTATTCCCACTTGGTATATGGGGATAAGTATGTATATTTACTAAGGATTTCAATGTTGTCCATTTATGTTCAGTATGTTTACCTATCAGTTCTCTGTCCCAGTCTATACTTTGTATTGCTGCCCTTAGACAGTTAAAATCTGCCCTTTTAAAATTAAGAGTTTTTGAAGGCCCCTTAAAATTTTGTTTTTTTTAATTCAATCTCAAATAAGACTGTGTTGTGAACACTGCTTGTCCTATTTCAACATTTGATACTATATCAATATTATTTGTGATGACTAAATCTAAGATAGCTTTATTTCTAGTAGGCTCTTGTATAACCTGGGCCAAATAATGATCCCTGCGTGTACTCAAGAACCTGCTCCTCTTAGCTGAACTGCTGGTTTCATTTATCCAGTTTATTTCAGGGTAATTAAAATCTCCCATTATTAGAACTTGCCCATGCTTAGCTGCATTTCCAATCTGTAACAATAATTGTATTTCCTCACTTTCAGCTATATTTGGGGGTTTATAGCATACTCCTACTAGTATTCTTTTGGAATTTGCTGCTCCGCTATTTAACTCTACCCACAAACATTCAACATTATTACTAATTCCACCATAAATATCTTCGCTGACTATAAATTCAGGCTTAACATACAGACAAATCCCTCCACTTATTTTACCATTTCCCCTATCTTTCCTAAATAGGTTATAAACATCCAGTTTAAAAGTCCAGTCATGAGATTCATCCACCACATTTTGGTAATGCCTATTAAATCCCATTTTTCATTAATTGCTAATAATTTTAACTTTCCCATTTTTCCTGGCAAGCTTCTGGCATTAGCAAGCATACATCTTATGTTATAAGTTGGTAGTTTGGTGTTTGCCATTACCTTGAATTACTTAGTACTACCTCTCTATTGACTATACTACCCCTCCCTTCATCTCCTCTCCTATGAGTTGTTAATCCATCCCTTATACCATCTACACTTTCTACCCCATTACTTATATCTAGCCCCCCCACCCCACCTACTAGTTTAAAAACTGCTGTAGAGATTTTACCGAAGTGAGAAGTCAGCCCAGTGCTCTAAAAACCCAACCCGCCCTTAGTGCACCACATCTTTAGCCATGCATTAACCTCCCTAATCTCCTTCTGCCTCCCTGGGCTAGCATGTGGAACTCAAAGTATCTCAGAAAATACTACCTTGGAGGTCCTTGCCTTCAGCGTATTACCTAGTTCTCTAAAATCCTTCTTTAGGACACTCCATCTTCCACTAACTGTATGTACCAAGACCGCAGGTTCATTTCCAGCCCTTCCCAATAATTTGTCTACCCGATCCACAACATGACGAACCTGAGCACCCGGGAGACAGCAAACTGAGTTATATCACTAAGTGCTGCGATTCTCATCTCCAGTTCTCCAATTTGAGCTTCCAGAGAGGCAACATGCTCACACCTATCACAGAGGTATGGACCCTGGATCATCTGTTCCAGTATTGCATACATCTGACAGGATGTACACTGAGTGAGGTTGCCACTGGACTGACTCATAATTATTATTATTGTCTACAAAAATTCAGTTGGAAAAATACAGAACTTTACAGAAGTTTTTAGTTAGTGAACTTCTATCCAAAAGCAAGGTCTTCACTAACTAAAAACTTCTGTAAAAAAAAATATGCTATGTGCTTATATAGAGCCCTATTCAATTGGCCGAATCACAATTTAATAAGGCTCCATATATGGAACATCATCAGATATATTGCATAATCCAATCTGCAAACTCAACCATTTAGTGATACCATATTCTGATATACTGGAGTCGTTTAGCTGTTTGAATCAAAGTTGTACTAAATTACATTTAATATAGCAGTTCTAAGGAAGAAAAATGATTAACTGATTGATACGGTTTATGTGATTTCCATAGACACTCTATTTCATCACATAATAGGTAACATGATCAATGTGATGACGTATATGATGCCATATGCCAAGTATCATTGTTTTCGCTTCAACTTTTGCTATAGGTTTGATACTATCATCATAATAATAAAATATAATTTTGTTAACACATTATTAATCAGCCCATTAATATTAAAAATTTGGAACAACATTTAAAATATGTATAAGAAATAATTAGATAGTGAAATATGCATGGGGGATTATATTATAAATAATGGAATATGCTCAGTGTGGGTCCTACCTGAAGAAGTCCAGAGGCTGGATTGAGATTTAATTTGATCATATTCCCTCATGAGCACTGTTTTACATTCTTGGCATACTATTAGCAGTTTATTGGTATTATTTAGATTTATTATAGGACTATCATTACAAAAGTTTAACTTTTATACTTCTTTTTAAAAGCAGAGTGTGTTAGTGTAGTGGTAAGTGTGTTTTTATCAAATGTTTTCATTGGTTCTAAATCAATGCCTTACACTTTTTTTTTAATTGACTAATGTATTTATTAACACACATAAGATTGAAATATTTAAATTAAAAGTACATTAGTTAAACAAAACAAACAGTGAAAGGCAGGGGAATCAAACCTATGACTTATCAATGAAAAAAAAAACATACAACGCTACACCAAAAGCACTTTATACATAGTGCAAATCTATAATACAATGTATAACAATTACAGGCTCAAACCTAATTATTTATGCAGCTTTTTATGGGATGGCTTCAAGGGCTAAACTTAATTTACCAATATTTAAGGCAATTCTAGATCAATTTAAAAAAAATGTTAACAACATTTCCACATTTGTGTAAGTGATGGTGCAAAGAACATATGTAACTTTTGTGGTCCTTTAAAGGTATATCTAAGTTTTCCTGTTTTTACCTTTTTCTAATCTAACATGTTCTCCTTAAATCAGAAACACACATTACATTGAGTCATTTTATAAACATACAGATTTATTTTATTTACAAATAGAACTTGTTTTCCACACCCACAGAGTTGCTTACATAGGCGCCTGATACCTACCAATAGAAAAACTGCATTTGGGTATGGATTTTATCCCTGTCATTGACCCCTTTTTTCAGGGCTTGGATCCTGGTGCATTATATTGTCACATGGGAATTGTGGGCAGGTGGGTGTGGGGTGAATAGCCCCAAAACATAAGGCCATAGTGTACCACCATGCTTACTATAGTCTTATGGCATATGTCTCTGCCTTACCCTGTATACTATATGTAATTCCCCATTTAATATTACTTCTGTTCTGTGTAATTTTTAAACTTTAACTAAATGATCATGAAACAAAAAAAAGGTCTACAATGAGAGAACCAGTGTTTGTTTGGTCATCTGTTTTGTCCCATTGTTTGCTAGATAAGCTAATTTATATCTGATGTGCTAGACAGCCAGATATGACATGTGTGTATTGGAGGTTGGCCTATTGTTGACAGGTGCTAGACAGAATGCTAATGTTGCACTCCATGTGGAGTCAATCTCCTGTGTTTGTCTGCCATTCCCTATCATTGTTGTATTGTATACACCCTTTCTGTATCTAGCTGCTATAAATATTGCTGACTTTTCAAATATAAATCATGACAATGACTGCTGAGACATATAGCAATCATATGCTCTCTTATTGTATCCTGGTGGCTGTGATACTACCAGACTCCTGGAAGCGCTGATTACTGATGGAGAGACCCTGACAGATAGAGAAGCCAGATATTAGGGTGCTGGTGCCAAGATTTCCAAGAAAACAATGGTCCTTGTGGTTAGTTAACATGTAGTCTATAACAGGTGGCCCTGGGCAGTAATAGCCCCTACCCCTGGATTGTCACAACCCCTTTACTAACCTTCAAGCCAAGAGCGGTACAATGCAGAGATCTACAGAGCATTGTCTGGGCTCCTCCTTGGTTCCTTGTGCAGGAGGCTACACATCCCATGATGACTTCCTGCACAAACTTCCATCACAGATTGATACAATGTATTAGCTGCCTGTGATTGGCCAAAATTAATTATGAATTCTATGCTAATTTTAGCAGGGATTTCTAGGGGTGTTAACACTGAAAATCAACTACTTGCAAACTCAAGAGATTTAGAACTTACTTTATGGTAAGTTTAACAGTGTTCATTTTGGTATTTTTCATGCAAAACATTCTCATACACTACTGATTTACTACTATATACTCAGTGGAATTTATAATCTGAAACATGAAACTTAAATATGTCTTTAAGCTGTGATCCAGGCTGCCATTTTTTTGTTTTGAAAGGATTTTTAAGTAAGAAGTATGGCAACAGAGATCTAGCCTTTAGAAAGTGACATGAACAAATCTGTAACTAGCCAGATTGGAAACATGAATTATGACAGGTAGTTGATATATTTCTGTTGATAGAGCGCAAGGAATAACCAAAGTAAAAATGGCAGAATCACTGCTTAAAGAGAAACTATTCAAACTCTTTAAGGACTAAAGTCAGAGCGTGTAAAATGGTTTCAGAAAGACAAATCACAGTTTGACAACTGTGCATTGCGCAATGGACCGCGCATGCTCATTGGACGGGGTAAGCCGCGAATGCGCATTGCGCTCCTTCCTGAGCATGCGCATAGTGCGGCATAAGCCACGTGTGCGCATATCGCAGAGTAAGCCGCACATGCGCATTGCGCAATTTGCCTGCTCAGACGCATTGTGCGGCATAAGCCGCGCGTGCGCATTGCACATTGTCCCGCGAATGCACATTGCGCAACGGCGGCCCGCGCAGGCACACTGCGTGACAGCGGCCCATGCAGGCTACTGCGCGGCGGCGGCCCGCGCAAGCGCACTGCGCAGCGACAGGGGGAGGAGGGAAGACACACAGGGAAGGATGGGGAAGACACAGAGGAAAAGGGGGAAAGACACAGGGCAGGGAGAAGAGTGGGGAGAGACACAGGCAGGGAGAGTAGTGGGGAAGAGACACAGGGGAGGGGGGAGACACACTGGGGTAGGAGAGGAGGGGGTAGACACACAGGGGAGGGGGGACAGACATAGGGGAATGAGAGGGGGAGAGACATAGAGGAGGGGCAGAGACACTGGGGAGTGAGAGGAGGAGAGATACAGGAGAGTGAGAAGAGAGACACAAAGGAGTGATAGGGGAGAGACACAGGGAAGGGAGACAAGGGGGGTAGTGACACAGGGGAGGGGGGAGACACACAGGGGTGGTAGAGGAGGGGGTAGACTCACAGGGGAGGGTTAGAAGAGACACAGATGAGGAGTGAAGAGGCACAGGGGAATGAGATGGGGAGAGACACAGAGGAGGGGGAGGCACAGGGGAGTGAGAGGAGGGCGGAAGAGACACAGGGGAGTGAGACGAGGGGGGGAGCCACAGGGGAATGACAGGGGGGCGAGAAACAGAGGAGGGGAGAAACACAGAGGAGGGGGGGAGAGACACAGGGGAGTGAGAGGAGGGGGAAGAGACACTGGGGAGTGAAAGAATGGGCAAGAGACACAGGGGACTGAGAGGAGGGGGAGAGACACAAAGGAGTGAGAGGAGGGCGGAGACACAAAGAGTGAGAGGAGGGGGGACACAAAGGAGTGAGAGGAGGGGGGGAGAGATACAGAGCAGGGAGAGGAGGAGGAAAGAGACATAGGGGAGGGGGAGTCACAGGGGTAGGAGAGTAGGGGGGTAGACACATAGGGGAGGGACAAGAGGGGGAGAGATACAGGGGAATGAAAGGGGGAGAGACACAGAGGAGGGGGGAGACACAGGGGAGTGAGAGGAGGGGGGAGAGACACAGGGGAGCAAGAGGGGGAGAGACAAAAAGGAGTGAGAGGAGGGGGGAGACACACAGGGGAGGGAGAGAAGGGAGGAGAGACACAGGGGAGGGAGAGGAGGGGGGAGAGACACAGGGGAGGGAGAGGGGGCAAGAGACACAGGGGAGGGAGACGGGGGAAGAGACACAGGGGAGGGAGAGGTGGGGAAAGAGACACAGGGGGACAGGGGGAAAAGACACAGGGGGGAGAGGGGGTAAAAACACAGGGGGGAAGAGACACAAGGGAGGGAGAGGGCATATGAGACACAAGGGAGGAAGTAGACAGAGGGAGAGACTCGCAATGAGCACCAAAGGCACTCATCGCGAGGCCAGTAAAGTAGAGAGGGAGATGCTCCCATTGTGTGGCAAACAGCATTGCCAGGATTCACATTTAATTGCCGTCATTTTCGGTGGGCAAGTTGTTAGTAATAAAATAGTCCATGATAGAACAAACAAGTCCTTGAGTTCAGGGCGGTGACAGTTGATCTTGGGCAATACAGGCCCTTGCTGGAGGGGTTCAGGGGTCTCCCATCCTGACTCCCATAAGTCAGTCATGACAAATGGCTGTATAAGTGAACAATACTTGCTTACTTAATCACATATAATAGATGTCAAACTCTGAATTGTCGCCACGCTTTGCGAGCCTGTGAAGCGAGCTCGCAAGAACTGCGTCCCTCGTAAAGCGAGGGACACAGTTTGTTCCGCAAATGCGGACCCTCTCGAAGCAAAGGGCCGAATTTGCGGAGGTGGAGTCTCTACGGTGCCTCACACGCGGTTACAAACACCCACACAAGCGGCACTTTACCAAAATAGATACGACACGGGGGGCTTAGAAAAAAAAACATTACGACCTTGCAAAAATACGACCTTAACGACCGAACCGCACGTACCTAAAAACATTAAAAACAGAATAAATACACACAAAAAATACATAAAAAGCTTACCTACAGCAAGGGGGGCACCCAGGACCTCTGCAAGTGAAGGTACACCTCAATTTAAGTAAAAATTCACGAGTTTAGACACACAAAGATCCCCTAAGCGAGAGAAAAAATGGGCGCCGGAAAAAAACAAAAGGAGGCTACAGGACCCTAAAGACGCAAAACACCACCAAGCACATACGGATTTTCAAAAAACCCGTATGAGCTAAAGATACACTTTTAGTAAGGACAGAAAATCATACACACCAACGTACCCCATAGACATTCGCTCCATTTCACAACACTAACTTACACAATGCGGAAGTACACAGCTACACTAACGGCTTAACCTCGCGCACGCAGCATATTTACACTACACACTGCACACATTGCTGACACTTACACCTCAGGTCACCAACAGTACAAATCTACATTCTATGCTGCAGGAACATCAAAACAGATTGTTAGCTCTTCAGCATATTGCTTCCTGCATATATTAATTACAAATAGGTAAAGTATATTCATTTATTAATTATTTCGTTGCCATACAAGAATACATACACACAAAATTTTTTTTTAAAACAATTAGTGCAATAAACACAAAATACATTCACTGCACGCCTCACAACCAATGCAAACGCTGCTGATACTACACAAAATGCACCAGGGGACAGCCTTGCAATAAGCGCAAAAAACACATCAGCCCCGACCTTACAATGACAGCACAAGCCCCTGTAATATCAAAAAAAATAAAAAACAACAGCCGCGCAATGAGCACCGAAGGCACTGATTGCGAGGCATGCGATGAGCGCCGAAGGCGCTCAGCGCAAGCCTTGCATTGAGCGCAGAAGGTCCTCACTGTAAAAACTGTTTTACATTATGTCTAAAACAGCATTCCCTGGCTTACAATTTCATGCCCGTCATTTTTTGACGGTCAATTCAATAGTAATAAATAATATACTGCAAATTGTTTTTGTATTTACTTTCTTCTTTTCCATGTAGTTTGAACCTGACCTGGGATGTTAATTTGAAAAAGCCAAAAGTTTCTGTTCACGACCAGATTTTGTGTTTATGCCCAAACTGAAATGAAGACTTGATGATTTCACTTTGGCATCAAAAGGAAATACAATAGTTTAGAGGCACCAGCTACTCTTCAAAGGACCATCAAACTGTCATATTTGTAGTATCCAGAACATATGTAAATGTTTTTCTAAAATATAAAATAAATACTGGATTTCATTTTTAATTATTGTATTCAATTTTGTTTCTAAATGAGTAGAAACCTGGGAGGAATAGGGGAACCATGGATACAGGTAAGATCTCTATTCATATCAGATGAAATATTCCCACTGCACATTTCCGCTTTATAAATATATATATATATATATATATATAAATAAATATATATATATATATTTATATATATATATATATATATATATATATATATATATATATATGTACCGTATATATATATATATATATATATATATATATATATATATATATATATCTCACATATATCATTTTCAGCATGCGGGGCCTTGCTCGCGTAGCCGTAGGCACTCATCCCTACGACCACCTACGACTTTCGGACCGTAAATACGGACCCTTGCAAAGCGAGGGGCCGCATTTGCGGAGATGGAGGCTCCCACGTCGGCTGCAATCAGGGCGAGGGCCCCCCCAATAAAACATAAACACGCAATGACTAACTACGGACTTACACAAAAAAATAAGAGCCGCGGGACTTAGAAAAAATACATTGCGGACTCGCAAAAATACGACCTTAACGGACAACCCGCGCACAGCGGCAAACATAAAAAAACACACACAAAAATAAAATAAAAACCTTACCCACTCCAAGGGGGGGACACACCCAGGACCTCTGCAACAGCTTAAACATAGAATTCTGTCAAATTGACAAACTTCACACACTCGACAATCCCCTAAGCGAGAGAAAAAATGGCCGCCGAAAAAATGAAAACAAGGCTACACGACCCCTAAAGCCACTAAATTCCACAAACAAATACGTTTTTTACAAAAACCCGTACAACCTACAACATACACCATTACCAAGGACGCTTCACCATACAAACCCGCCTACCACATACACATTCGCCGCCATTTTACACCACTAACTCACACAATGCGGAAGTACCCAGCTACACAAACGGTTTCCCCTCGGACACGCAGCCTATTTACACTACACACTGCACACATTGCTGACACTTACACCTCAGCACCACAACGGTGCAAACCTACATTGTATGCTGCAGGAACATCAAAACAGATTGTGAGCTCTTCAGCACAATGCTTCTTGCATATATTACTTACAAATAGGTAAAGTATATTAATTTAATCATTTATTACATATTTAACTAGCATCACAAAATACATATACACAAAAAAATAAACACTATCCCAATAAAAGCAAAAGACATTCACTGCGAGCCTCACAACGAGTGCCAATGCTGCTCATAGCTCACAAACTACACCAGGGGACAGCCTTGCAATAAGCGCAAAAAGCAGATCAGCGCCGACCTTACAATGACAGTAAAAAAGCGCTTCTGATAAAAAAAATACAACAACCAAGAGGCTCTCAGCGCAAAGCTCGCAATGAGCGCCGAGATCTCAGACCACCACAAAAATTAATGTCTATGGCAAACAGCATTACCTGCCATACAATTTTATTGCCACGTCATTTTTGAAGGGCAAGTCACTAGTAAATTAATAATCAGAGTATTGCAGTATATAGTGATACCTTTTTTACTGGAAAAACGTAATCAGAATATAGCGACAGTATATTTATATATATATATATATATATATATATATATATATATATTTATATGTGTGTGTAAATTAATGATTTAACATATATTTATATATGTAGGGAGGCATACTGCTCCATGGTGCCAAATCTGGTAATGCATGATTAATTTTAATTTTGCTATTTTTTGTGTCCCCTGTTCATATAATCTGGGGTGGGGATTTGTCCCCCACATCCCCCCTGTTCCTATGCACCAGTTGGGTAACATACCTATGTATTTATTTATTTTTATGAAATTTACTTTATTAATAAAATCACATAGAGCTGCATGTACAGTGTAGTGTCTTAGCCTATCATGGACTACATTTCAGCAGCATGTTGCAGCATTTTTTTTTTTTTTTGAGACGTGGTCCCTGACAGGCTGGGACACTGTTCTGCACATCCAATGTGGCCGATACAACTGCCTGCTTGCATTAGCTCTTATGGATAGCTCATTAGTTTACAAAGGCATACCTTTTAAGTAGAAGCTGCAGGAAGCAGGCACGAAAGCCTGCAGAACAAAATATAATTGTATGTAAAAGTGAAAAAATATAAAACATGCAAAGGCTATGATTTTGTTTTCACTTTGTAACAATATTTTGCAGATTTTCATTTTTTTATTCAAAAGACCATAGAGCAATAAAAGTGTCTCCAGTAGTCCTTTAACACGTGCAGCCATCTTGCAGTGCCCTCTTACTATATGCTGTCTGTGCTATTCCTGAAACAATCCTGTGTTTAAATGTCACTCTGCAAGACGATGCTGAGAATTGAATATGAGGAATTTTCTAAATGAATTATCAAGTGTTGAGTCGTATGTATCTTGTTATCACTTTTCCTTCAGCTTCATATATTGCTGGAAATGATGTGCTGGAGCCTGTCAGGGTAGAATGTGAGGCAAATCTGCTCTTAAAGGTGGATTCCAATATTTTATAATAAAAGGTAAATCAATATTTTGCAATTATTTGTGAAAAAATGGTAAGTGTATTTGTTGTGCTGATAATAACTTGCTAGAATACTGTATTAAATTGGGCAGACAGCTAATAATCTGAGGCAGTCTTGGATCTAGAGATAACACTAGGGGGGTTTCCTAAGCATTATGGATGCTGCTTAATTGAGAGTGCAATGGCAATTTTACCAATAGGCAGCCATCTGCAATATACTTCAGTTAAGTGTCAGAGCTAGTGAATGGTGGGGGGCCCCTATGTAAAAAACTATTTTGCCCCCCATATGGTGTCAGGAACCAATTTTTTTTGTTGACAACACCTCTGGGTTTTACTCCATTATCCATTGTATTATATATATATATATATATATATATATATATAGTAAATATATGCAATGTACTGGGACCCTCCTCTGAGAGGGGGCAGTGTGATCTAATTCCATTTTTTTTATATATTGCTATTTATTTTCCCATATTGTAGAGCCTGTCTATCCCTGCCATGGCCCCCATCCCTCTGGGTCCCCTTAGTCTCACCAGCATCCCTATACTGGGCTTCTTAGAGGGGTTCAGGGAAATTATTAGCTGGTTCTTCTTCTATGACTCCCTTGCAGGCTATTTTTTTGCCTGGAGTTGGGACTCCCAAATGACATCACACACACGTGATGTCATTTGGGATTCCCTGAACAGGCAAAAAGACCTGTCGGTGGGGGAGTCATAGGATAACCATCAAGGAATTCCATTGGATCCCCCTATGAAGCCCACAAGAGGGGATGGCCTGGTGAGGCTGTGCGGGCATGGACTGGGGTGGGGTCCGAGGGGGCACTGGTGGTATCTCCACCTCAGCTTCAAAACCCTTGAGCAGCTTAGAGAATTTGGGTGTAGGTGATGCAATTTATGGAAGTTAAAGGAGCCTCTAACTGCACTACACATCAAATTCTGTCCCATGTAAGGATTTCCTGACAACTGGATTGAGTCACAGGATTAGGACATTCTATAAAACAAATACACTTCCCATTTGTTTCACCTCCTTTTTCTTTTCTCTTCTTTTTCTTTCGCTATCAAAAATACTACTGGTCATATCAATCCTAATAAGAGATTTGTTTGCAGGTTGTCATATGCACTAGAAATCTTGGCAGGTTGATTTGTTCAATAAAATGAATCACAGATTATAATTTATTTCTTGCTCCTTCATATGAGAGTGTAATTCAGATGTTCCTCCTTTATAATGATCTTATTTATTATGGCTCAATCCACCTCCCTATAACAAATTCTAACTGTGAAGACAAAACTATAATATTGATCATATTTAATGACCACTGAACTTTACCATAAATAGTTGTGACGGACTAGACTTGAATATTGTACATATTGTAGTAGGAGTTGCAAATACTGAGTTTGTTTTCTTGACAGCAGGTAGGAGACCTTGATTACTGATAGGGTCTCAACTGTTTCCATAGAAGCATTTTTAAAGGCAAAATATAGAAAGTAGCTTGACAGATCCAACAATAGCTGCTTCCTGTACACCATACGTTCATTTATACAGTGCCTTGAAAAAGTATTCACCCCCCTTGACTTTTTACCTATTTTGTTACATTACAGCCTTAAGTTCAATGTTTTGTTAATCTGAATTTTATGTGATGGATCAGAACACTAGTATAAGTTAGTGAAGTGAAATGAGAAAAATATATCCATAAAACTATTTTTTAGAAAAAGAAAACAGAAAAACAGAAAATTGGCATGTGCGTATGTATTCACCCACTTTGTTATGAAGCCCATAAAAAGCTCTGGTGCAACCAATTACCTTCAGAAGTCACATAATTAGTGAAATGTTGTCCACCTGTGTGCAATCTAAGTGTCACATGATCTGTCATTACATATACAAACCTTTTTCGAGGCTGCAACACCTAAGCAAGAGGCACCACTAACCAAACACTGCCATGAAGACCAAGGAACTCTCCAAACAAGTAAGGGACAATGTTGTTGAGAAGTCAGGGTTAGGTTATAAAAAATATTCAAATATTTGATGACCACCGGTGCACCATCAAATTTATCATAACCAAATGGAAAGAACATGGCACAACAGCAAGCCTGCCAAGAGACGGCCGCCCACCAAAACTCACGGATCGGGCAAGGAGAGGCAGCACAGAGACCTAAGGTAATCCTGGAGGAGCTACAGAGTTCCACAGCAGAGACTGGAGTATCTGTACATAGGATGACAATAAGTCGTACGCTCCATAGAGTTGGGCTTTATGGCAGAGAGGCCAGAAGAAAGCCATTACTTTCAGCAAAAAAGAAAATAGCACGTTTTGAGTTTGTGAAAATGCATTTGGGAGACTGCCAAAATGTATGGAGGAAGGTGCTCTGGTCTGATAAGACTAAAATTGAACTTTTCGGCCATCAAAGAAAACACTATGTCTGGCGCAAACTCAACACATCACATCACCCAAAGAACACCATACCCACAGTGAAACATGGTGGTGGCAGCATCATGCTGTGGGGATGTTTTTCAGCAGCCGGGGCTGGGAAACTGGTCAGAGATGAGGGAAAGATGGATGGTGCTAAATACAGGGATATTCTTGAGCCAAACCTGTACCACTCTGTGCGGGATTTGAGGCTAGGACAGAGGTTCAACTTCCAGCAGGACAATGACCACAAACACACCGCTAAAGCAACACTTGAGTTTAAGGGGAAACATGTAAATGTCTTGGAATGGCCTAGTCAAAGCCCAGACCTCAATCCAATAGAAAATCTGAGGTCAGACTTAAAGATTGCTGTTCACAAGCACAAACCATCCAACTTGAAGAAGCTGGAGCAGTTTTGCAAGGAGGAATGGGCAAAAAACCCAGTGGTAAGATGTGGCAAGCTCAACGCGACTTGGAGCTGTGATTGCCATAAAAGGTGTCTCTACATAGTATTGACTTTAGGGAATGAATAGTTATGCACATTGATTTTTTCTGTTATTTTGTCCTATTTGTTGTTTGCTTCACAATAATAAAAAAAAAAAAATCTTCATAGTTGTGGGCATGTTCTGTAAATTAAATTATGCAAATCCTGAAACAATCCTTGTTAATTCCAGGATGTGAGGCAACAAAACACGAAAAATACTTTTGCAAGGCACTGTATGCTAATAATATAAATCTATGTATTTATTGTACATTTTGTCCATTAAAAAGTTGCCATTTAATTAAAATGACGCATATAGGTTCCAGTTATTAGAGAAATATATATATAAATGAATATAACTGCAAATTGTTGTTGTTAAAATGGTTGAGTGGAGGTATTAGATAATGGAGCATAAAACTTGGGTATTTTAAGCATAAATAAAATAAAATTAACCTTCATCTCAATAGGTCTCTATATTTATTCTAACGGTCAGGGTAATACAGAAGAGTATGCCCAGTTGGCATAGATTAGAATTATAGAATAATAAGCCTTTGACAGTTATAAGTCTTAATGACTATTATTTTTTATCAATTGCAATTATATGTAGTTATGTTAAGTTTATTTTTTAGATAACTGGAACCTTTGCCGTGACCCTTTAATAAAAATGGTATTAATTACAAAAATGTCTCTTGTTACAAATATCCCTGATATTTTATCTTCACAAAGAAAAAAAAGCACTGCAGTATGTCATGTCACACAAGCGCCAGGAATACATAAACTAGTCAATGTATATTGAACTTTTTTTTATTTATGGACGCCAATAGACTTGGTCCTATTATAGCAGTATCATCAAGTCTATAATATCAGTACTGGGACAGTTTAGGCACAAACTGCAAACATGTCTAGGATTAAATTGTATATAGTAAGACAAATTTGCCCCCACAGATAATTTGCTGATGTAACACAAACACTAATGTTTTATTGCTGTTGTCAGGGATGTTACCTGAATTGATCCGTTGTACAGTCCTGACTTTATCATTTTTACTGCCATCTCTCTCTCTGTATCACTTCTAGTATAACTTGAGTTTTTCTTTGTGCAGTCTGTAATGCTATTAGATAGAACAATAGTTTACCTGCTCTCCTAAATATTATGTTTTTTTATAGCACTCATTAGAAACATGGGGCATGATTCCCTAAGCTTCTAGCGAAGCAGCAACCACAGACATCAGAACTTTTTCTGGACCTCTACATCATTAAGCTTTTTTTTTCCCCTAGTAACTTCTCATTAATCTTGAGGCTATGTAATAGGATAGAGTTCTATGAACACTAGTATTATTAACTATTACAGTTTTTACTGAGAATTGTTCTTTTCATTGTCTCCCGGGGTCCCACTCAGCCTTACCTACCAATTGAGTCCCACAATACCATAGCTGTGCTCCTTCAACTTCTCAAAGCTTCTGATAATATTAACACGTGCTAGTCACAACATTTCAAACCACATTGTTCTTAGAATTTGGAAGCTCACCTGCCATGGTCCAACTGCTCCTTCTCCTACTTAGGAACCCCCAGTAGCAAATGTTCCCTGCTAGTTCTAATATTCCCTAAATTGGATTACACAATCTAGGTTCCCTGCTGTGCCAGTTTTGCCTAATGTCTTCTGCCTGAGCCAGTGTACTACCCATCTGTGCCTAAGCAACATCAGCCTGTGCCAATATTGCAGACTGCCTCCAGGCTCCCATGACCTTATGCTAGGGTTTTTGTGAACCTCTTGTACTTTGGTATCTACTGGTGCAAGGCATTCCTATGACCACATTGCTGTACCATTACCCCAGCTATCTATTGTCATACCTCAGATTGTCTCAACTTGAATAAACTTTCCATTTCCTTTCCTTACCACACCTGCAATACTCTTCTGCTCTAGGACACAGCTGCTAAAATTCAAAAATACAAGTGAAAATAGGTCTACACACCCCAGAACTGCACTAAAGATATCAATCCACCGCCTTACTTCCAATGAGCTATGGTTTGGTTAGAAACAGTGCAAACATTCAGGATGAACTGAAGATTTATTTAATGATCAATACATTGATTGTCCATTTACACAAATTATGCCCTTTCTTGAAATAAGGAGAGCATGTTTATTTTTATCAATTTAAATAGGTTATTTTATTTATAATAACATATGTCCAAGTGCTGACTTTACTGCTTTGAATATATCAATTTCAAGTCTATGAGTAAGCCGCACCGGTGGCGAAACAATTGTCAGGCAGTCTTTTGGGAGTTAGATTGACCATCAACATATGACATAGATAAAAGCTAAAATAGATGTTAAGATGTGCTTTAAGTATTTAGAAGGTCACAAACCCCCTACCGACAACATATATACGGTTTGGGAATCAGAAAAGTGATTTTATATTATTATTCCTCTACCGCAGTTGTTGTAAACAAAGAGTTGATGTTCCAGTTGTGAGGGGTTTTGGATTTCTGTGGGCAGGTCACCTATCTCTTTTTCCTCCTATATAATGATAGACTATTTAGTAAAATGTGAGGCTTCAGCTGGTGAGCTTTCAAGATAGGAAGACCCACTGAGGTCATAGGCCTGCTCTCCTCACTATCACTTCTTTGCTGGATGTAGTATTGAGGTTTGGACTTGCATTTGCTAAGCTAGAATTAAAAATATGCCAAGTATAGTTTGTATATATATCTGAGTTCGTTCTAAAGAGGCGTAGTTACTTGGAATACATTTTGTAATTTTAATAGTTACCTATACTTTTTCCTGCATACAAAAATATCCATGGAATTATATAAGTAGGTGTAAAGCACCCAGAAAACTATATCAGTCTATTATATTACCCACATTGTAGTTCTCTAAATTTCCAGCTAAAGCAACTATACAACATTGCCATGTTAATGTTAGACATAATTAAAAACTGCTGTAATGTTATAAATGGATGTATGCTGTGAATTCTAAATACAAATTCAGCAAATTCTCCTTACTTTATATATTCACAATTAACCACCCAATTTCTTTTAAAACAGAAAATTATTTGTATCACATAGTATATATTTTATAAAGTCAATTTTCTAATGTTTTTCATGACTTTGATGAATGGAGGATAAATAGTGTTTTCCACATCAATTTAAAGCTTGACAAAAGATCACAAAATGTGGCTAAACACTCATATGATGGGCTGATATAATCCCCATAGCAAGTTGAGAAGATCCCGCTAAGTTTTCTAAAACTCTCTACTGACTTCATCCATTTATGTTTTTGGTTCATTTATTACCCACCATTGAATTTTTGGTCTAAAACCAGTTTGACATTTAGCACAATTTAGTGATGGCTGCAATGCTTGCTTTAACTATCAGCCCACCTACATGCAGTATCTGCTTTTACTCCTATTCTTTCTCATTACCTAATGTCACACTCAAAGGGGATGGGCTTCAGAATACCAGTATATCAGGCTGCTACATGCAGACAATGACATCCAAATATGAGACACTGGTTGTATCAAGGCCCTCCTATCTGGTTGTGGCCTTAAGTCACAGCTGTGAAAGATGGAACCCATTCATGAGAGAAAACAGGAAGAAATGGGGAGGTTCCAGAAGGTGAGAATCTGTTACTCTTGAGGCTTCTTAGAAGTAAGTGACGCATACATTTTATATGACAAATAAATTGAGTAGTATACAATAATTTAAGTCACCTAGTTAAACCATTTATATACAATAAAAATAGTTTGCCTAAATATCCAATTTACCATTCCCTCTAGATGGACACCATCCCCCCCTGTGTAAGGACCTCAACTCTGTTGCATCAAATTAACAATTTCTTTATTGCATAATATCATCATTGAATTTTGTATATATTATTTGATCTCTCTTTGCATTTATAATTCTATATTACACATAGCTCTACAGAAAATGTTGATGCTTCATAAATTAAGAATAACAATGAAAAGTGTATTGTTACGATAATATACTCTTCATTCACCACCTAAATCTTCTTTTATAGAAACTGCAAATTAAAAATATTATTAAAACTAGCGACTTGCCCATCAAAAATGACGGCAATAAAATTGTAAGCCAGGCAATGCTGTTTGACAATGTGATGCTTTTGTTTCTCTGAGCACCTTCGATTCTCATTGTGAGCCCCACAATGAGCACCTTCCCAGGTCGGATTCTTTTATCCCGCGTTCCTCAATGGCTTGTAGCCTAAGTCCCTCGTTCCTCAACTGCTCATCTCGCTTTGCAAGGCACGCAGGAGCGCCTTTGGCGTTCATTTCAGCCTAAGTCCCACATGCTTCAATGCCTCAACTGCTAGCCTGGCTTTGCGAGGCTCGCAGAATGCCTTTGGCGCTGATTTCAGCCTAAGTCCTGCGTGCTTCAATGCCTCAACCTCTCGCCTCGCTTTGCCAGGCTCGCAGGGCAATAAGCGCCTTTGGAGCTACTGCAAGCTTGGAAGACTTCAATGCCTTAAACGGCTCACCTCGCAAGCGTGACGACAAATCGCAGTTTAACACCTATATATGATAGAAATCAGCAAATGAATGGTAATATTTTCTTTAAGAAATTAAAATGAAATGAATATGTTATATAATTTTTTTTCACGTCAGCCACACTATTTTGTCATACTCACTAAACTATCCAACTGGGAAGGAAGGAGACTGAGAAAGTTGGGGATCCTCAGAATAACTGACCTATCGATAACCGACACGTCCTTTATCAAAGAGTGGCCGGCAGCTACTGCTATGTGTCCAGGCTCATGGAAAGAACACATAGTTATAATTTAGAAGGAATCAAGACAGGCTATTTTTGTTCCGTAAACCTTATATGCTTTCCAACTCAAACATTATCACAATTTTCTCAACAGTATGTTCAGGAAGGAGTGATTTTACAGTCATGCTGCTTTTAGGTAAACAAAGCCTTAGTCTTAGGACAAGCTGTGAGCATCTGATTCATCTAATTTTCAATGACATAATATAGAAGGAAACAGATAGAAAAATATACCAAGGTTATGTTGGTAAAAGTTCCCTGCTGTAATGTTTCCTTTATTTTCTCAGTTTGTCACTTTCAGTTGTTAGGGAAAAAAACAGTTCTATGGGTCATAAGGGAGTAACAGTACCAAATAAAGTCTATCCATTATGAATCAGGCTGCAGAGACATGAACAGATTCCTTCAAAAAAATCCAGCATCCTCTCTTCCAAACGTACAATATGTTATTCTGCAAAACTGGTAGATAAAAATGTGAAATATAATTTGATGTTCTTACATTTAATTGTTAGTTTTTTGGACACATTAAAGTAGTTAAAGAATATTTTATGAACTGAAATTTACTCAAAATACCAAATGTGTTTTTTTTAATAACAAATGTCCCAGTGTTGTGGTAACTGCTTTGAATATATAGATGTCATTTGGGGAGAATTTATTTCAGCCCATTAGCACAAATCACATATATAGTTGTCAGCAGCCGGGCTTGGCAAAATCCGTTGCTAACGCAACAGGGAAACTGCGGGCTCGCAAAGCTCATCCCTACAACCCTGTAGCACTTAGGTGGTTAGCGCCAAAGGCACTCCCTGGGCTGGTGGAGATGAGCGCCGTAGGCGCTCATCCCTACGACGCCACAACACTTTACCATCATACCTACAACCCGCGGCACTATACATAAACACAACACTCAAATAAACAATTCACACTACGAGACCTGTAGCACTTTGAAAAAAATTCTGGAAAAAAAATACATCCCGTAACACTTACAAAAGGAACCCGCCAAATTGCATAAAACAGAATACGAGCCACAAAAAATACGACCATAACGGCCAAACCGTGCACACCGAAAAACACAAAAACCAGACTAAATACAAACAAAAATAAAATAAAAACATCACAAACAGCAAGGAGGGACAGCCAGAACGTCTGCAAGTCATCTTACAAGTCAATTTAACTAACATTTTCACACTTTAGACACTCGAAAATCCCCTAAGCGAGAGAAAAAATGAGGCTACACGACTCCTATCGCCGCAAAACACCACCAAGCACATACGACTTTTACAAAAAGCTGTACGGGGTACAACATACACTATTACCAAGGACGCTAAATCATCCACACCTGCGTACCACATACACATTCAACGCCATTTTACAACACTAACTTACAGAATGCAGAAGTACACAGCTACACAAACGGTTTCCCCTCGTGCACGCAGCCTATTTACACTACACACTGCACACATTGCTGACACTTACACCTCAGCTCAACAACACTGCAAATCTACATTATATGCTGTAGGAACATCAACACAGATTGTTAGCTCTTCAGCACATTCCTTGTTGCATATATTAATTACAAATACGTAAAGTATATTAATTTATGATTTCTTTTATTTAGTAATTAATTATCATTAAAACATACATATATACAAAACTTTAAAAAACACAACAACACACGATCGCTATAAACTGCAAAAGCGATCATTACCAGACACACGATGAGCGCCAAAGCCACTCACCATGAGGCTCGCAATCAGAGCAAAAAAAACCCCACCATTCCTTGACTTACAATTCTATTGCCGTCATTTTTTGACGGGCAATTCACTAGTAAACTATATTAGTCATCAGCCTCACCAATGATATAAAATATACTGGTATGATCTTGAGGTTGCCTTTTGTACCATGAGACTAGTCCGGGACTTAGCTGGTGACAATTCACTAATTGGTTTGGTTGCAAGTACGCATCCTCCCAACAAACCAAGAATTTTCTTATCTCAACACATTTAAAAAATATTTATCACAAAGATAAAATAATATCAACAGCCTCAACAGCCATGAAGCAGCCTCAATGGCCATTATTATTATTAACAATTATATATAAAGTGGCAATACAGCGCTATACAGTTGGGAATAGCTACAGATTCAATTATAGATCCACACATCAGTCAATCAAGTCTGAAAGAGCTCTGCTCATGAGTTCACATCTTAGAGGGGATGGGGAAAGAGGGATTATTCATTAGGGTGGAGCAGTGAGGAAAATACCTATAGAATGTCATATTTTCAATATAACATAGTTTCATTGTACATTAGTTGCCTGGTTTATGCCAAGAAACCAGGGTAGTAGAAGGATACCTCTGCACGGCCAATTAATCCCGGATCCACAGTGAGGGGGGTGGGTTCTTGTACCGGGGGGGGGGGGGGGGGGGGGGGTATTGTTTAACATACTACAGAAAAACATATTGTGTAATATATATATTTATATATATTTGTGTCACTGGAGGGGGGCACAAGGGAGCCAAAACCCAAAAAGTGTTTTCCTTTCCCCCCAATTTTTTTTTTGCACCGGGGCCCTCCATTCATTAGGTCTATTATTGCAAATAGACCAGATGCTTTGTTATAGTAAAAGGTAAATAACATAGTATGAGGTGTTTTATGATGTCGTTGTTAATATGTTGTCTTGGATAGATATAATGTTCTTCAGTTCATAAAGATTTAGAGGTTTGAACAGAACATGATGGGGTGTGGATATTCGTTCCAAGGGAGGGTGGCTGTTCAAGGGAATATGAGAAGGTCCATGGAAGAATAGAGGATGTTTTGGTCTATATCTGGAATTAATCTGAGAGTCAGCAGTAGTGGTGTATTTCTAGCTAGGCCCAGGCCTAGGGCAGCACATGATTCAGTGTCATTGAAAAGTGTGTGCATATATACAGAAATGTCTATATGCATTGATATTTTTGTCTATGTATACTTGACATTTTCTGACATAGGTAGAGATAAAAAATAATATATTGTATATCTTCACTATATGTTATTATTACATAATTTTATATTAGAACATTTTGTTTTTTTGTTTCAGTCAAAGCCTGGCACAAAGAGGTTGGCTAGAGCAGAAGGGGGACTGGGCAAATTCCTTTAATATATAATCACTGTTTCTTGTTATCAGTCCTAAAAGACAGCCCTAGGTAAATGTAATACTGCCTGCTGAAAGGACTATAATATGTTGCCTAATTAATAATGAGATTAGACCAGGGGTGGGAAAGTTCAGTCCTGAAGGGCCACATACAAAACTGAATTTGATGATATCCCTGCTGTGTACAGGTGAGTCAATCACTTCTTCAGTCATCCTCATTGACTCACCTGTGCACAGAACGGATATCTTCAAACCTCAGCATGTATGTGGCCCTCCTTGCCCATCCCTGGATTAGACCACTGCGTATAACTCTCTTGAATGTATGGGGTGGTCTCCAAGGTTGTATATAAATAAATAGGAAACCTGATTTCATCCCTTAATTGAGTTTTTTTACATATATATATATATATATACTAGCGACTTGCCCGTCAAAAAATGACGGTCAATAAAATTTAAATGTTGTGAAATTTGTTTGCATCTCCAAATGAGTCAGCTACATTTGTCCCTTTTTTTTTCTAAAAATAAAAACACATAATTATTTTTAACTTTTTATTTTTTTAACTTTCAACTTATATTTCCCAAACATTAAACTTTGTAACATGCAACTTGTATATGAAACATTTGTGCAACATTTTGTTACCAATACTAACACTTTTCAATACATATTTATCACTAACTGCAGATTATATTAACTTAGAGTAATTAAATTGTTTTAACAATAACATACTTTTTCTCATTTGTAACATATTTGTTAAACTGTTGTTAAACTAAATTAGCATTGAATCCAGAGGAAGGCAAACAATAAAAAACCCCTATTGAAACTTGTCCAATTGTATCAAAGAGGGAAAAAAATAAATTCCTTCCTGACCCCATTAACTGGCGATCGGATTTCTCCCTGAATCAATACTTTGTCTTTAAATAATACATTTCAAATTCTTACTAAATACTTCAACTTTATAGTAACAATACATATTTGACTATACAACATATATATTTACCCAACTTTTGTAAAAACACATATTTAACATATTTAACATTTTAAATTGTAACTTCAAACAATAACATTTAACTTTTGTAAATTATGGAAAAATCAGTGAATTGTTTTTGTGGGGCCAATCATGTAAATATAAAACTTTGAACCCATTCCAATCTGTTTCAGGATATTTTACTGTTTTTTTTTTTTTTCATTTAGTCCATTCTGCAAATATCAGATATATTTTCATAATTGAAATAGTGGTCCCCTGTTTAAAGAGTCCCAGAGTACTTTAATTTAGTACTGGAAGTCAAACCACTGTTCTCTATCTTTTTTTGTCCATTCTTTAGATGTTTTACTTGAAATATTGTTTTTGTGCAATCATATTGAGTCCCATAAAATGTTGGCAGTAAAATGAAACCATTGTCCACTATCTTTCCAACACCTCATAGTAGACAATGTTTTTGGTGTAAACACATCCATCGTCCAATAAATGACCTTGAGTTTCGTTTTCTTCAACATGCACTTTAATTTCTTTTGGATTAGTGCACCTTGAAAAAGCCACATAGAGTTGTCCATGTGCAAAAACTGGTTCCTTTAAAAAAATCCCAACTGACTTAAAAGTTTGTCCTTGGGATTTATTAATGGTCATAGCAAATGCCATGATAACTGGAAATTGTCTCCGTTGAAGGACAAAGGGCAAACCACTCTCACTTGGAGCTAAATCAATTCTTGGTATAAAAACTCGTTCACCTTTATGGGTCCCAGTTATAATTTCTGCATGTATAAAATGATCTTTTAACTCATGCACAATTAATCGGGTCCCATTACAAAGTCCTTTTTTTGGATTCATATTTCGCAATAACATAACAATTGCACCTTTTTTCAATTGTAAAATATGTGGGGGCATTCCAGATGGTGTTAACGAATTAATAAATTCGATACTAAAATTCGATTCACTGTCTTTATCATCTGACAGAATCGAATCTGCACTGTAATAATTCTTTTGTGGTGCATTGATGTATTTTAAAATTTCGTTATTTACATTCAAGGCATCGATATTTTTTTATGTTAATATTACTTTGTTTGCAATGTCTGTGTAATCCTTATTATTAAGAGTGTTTAGGAATATGGCTGATATGAGTGATTCATTGCAAACCATTTCTGATGGAATTTCAATGGTATCATTTGGTAAATGCTGTATTTCTGGATGTTTTCCATCTCCGATTTTAATGAGCCAGTCATTGAATTCATTTTGGCCTTCAGATCTCATATTTAATTCTAATTTGAGATGTGTAAATATTTGCCACAGTTTACTGGTCTTGATACATGTTTCAATGATCTCTGTTCTATTTCCGTGTGGCACAACAGGTAATGTTTGCCTAAAATCGCCTCCTAACAGCATCACCTTTCCACCAAATGGCAACTTATTATCCATCACTTCTTTTAAGAATCTGTCAATACTTTGCAGTGCATGACATGACATCATTGTTGCCTCGTCTATGATAATTAGTTTAGTTAGTTTGAATTTTTTTGCTTGTATGGAATTGAGTCGAATATCTGAGACTGATGTTTCCAAAATGGGAACTGGCAGCTTAAATCCACTATGCACAGTTCTACCACCATCTAACAAAAGTGCAGCAATTCCAGTTGTTGCAAATGGCAAAGCTATCTGACCCTGTGATCGAATATAACTCATCAAACAATTGTACAGATACGTTTTTCCTGATCCACCTGGTCCGTCTAGATAGAAATACCGGTCTTTGACCATTTCATCATCTGTAGCATTTGTGATGGCATGAAATGCTTCTAACTGTAAATTATTTAAAGTTGCCAGTTTTTCTTGGGTTTTTTGTTTTTGAAGCTCAGTGTCATAATCATCAAAATTGATGTCATCTATAAGTCCTGTATCTGGTAAATTAAAACTTGCACAATTTAATCCATGAGCCAACAATATTTCTTGGATTTCCAACAATGTTTTTAACAAAGCTATTGGTTCTCTGTAACGTTTCAAGAAATCTTCTGACATGTTTAATTTAAATGTTTCCCACAAAGTGAAAGCATCAGGTACATTGCAAAATATACAAATGAATGCAAATTGTTGTCTCATTTGCTTAGGCATTTGACATAGTGCTGCTTCTTCCAGACACCTCTCCCATTCTGTATCATCAGCTATGAAATTTTGATGTCTTGCAGCTAATAGGAATGTCTCATAAACTATGTCATTCACTGTACGTAAATGCTCAAAACTCTGTGCACCGGGAACATGTAACAGAAGTAATCTTAAGCTGAAACGTTCAATGTCCCTTGGACTGACGGTATAAATTCGTGGTATGATTTTATGGGTATCTCTTTTTCGTAGTCGCCATAGACCATTTACAAATACATAGTGATATGGTATCTCTATGTATAAAAATTGTCTGGCATGCGTATCCTGACAGTTTAATTTAAACCACGCAGTAAGCGTAGTATCTCTGTCTTCACTTTGATATAATGCAGTTCTTTCATTTCCTTCAGTAAAGCAAACCATCTGACTTTGAGGCAAATGTACAGCTAAACGATAGATAGCATGTGACCGATCATGCATCTCAAATTTCAAAAGGCGCCACATTGCTTCCGGAGCACTCACATACCGAGCATCTAAATAATTTGAAAGTTCATCATGTAAAATTGGATTTTCGTTTTCATTTCCAGCACCTTGTACAACAACAGTAGCTGCATCATATCCTTTGTATATATATTTATACACATACTTAATTGATTTAATCGAAGTGCAAGCTTCCAAATTGATGTGTGCATTGTACTTCATGAGCAAATGTGGATTGTATGGAACGACAAATCTATTATCAACCTTTTGGCCCCGGATAATAGCTGTTTGTCCTTGTGTTCTTTTATACAAAGGATATCCATCACAATTTGCATAAGTTTGCATTTGAAATTGTTTTGGAAATTCTTTAGTACATTTTTTATTTTCCATACATGGTGAATTCGGATTCATCTCTCCACATGGGCCATGAATCATTCTATGTGTAACAATCTCCCAAAGTTTTGTATATATTTCTTGGTCTGGCAATTGTGCCGAAATTACTGAATCCACTCTCTCTGCAGTTTTTAACTTGTCTTTTTCCTGCAGTATTAAAAGTATGTGAGCATGTGGCAATCCTCTTTTTTGAAATTCAATGGTGTAAACAAAAGCCACACATTGTCCAAATAAATGTGCTTTAGTGATGTCATGAATTAATGAATTGAGTTTGATTTTAAATACTCTTGCCACTAAATCTGGTCGGTCAGAAGTAGTTTGTGCCAAATTCAAATTCTCCTTGATCTCTGGCCATTGTGGATTACAGGTGAATGTAATAAATAAATCTGTTTTTCCAAATTTAGTAACAATAGCCATGGCATCATTATACCTTTCTCGCATATTGCGAGGAGATCCTTGGAAAGAGGATGGCAAAATAATTGCTCTTCCAGCTGGAATATCTCTGTTGGCAGCTAAATCTGCCACATAATACATTAATCCACAATACTGTTCTACTCGTAATTTATTTTGTTGATATTTAATAAAATTTAGATTATTGGCTTCAACTTGTAAATATGAATCAATAATCCATTGTTGAGTGAGTTTTCCTCCATGTAAAATTGGATTAAAACAATCACGGATAGCAGTTTGTGCCACTTTATATTCCAGCATGGAAATATTAGATCGAATACGAAGTTTAGTATTGGGATAACTTTCCAATTTTAATTTTGGTTCCCATCCTGGTTCCCCATTTGGAAAGAAAATGGGATATGTCATTGGATCTAAATTACAGCTTAATATATTGATATTAATAAATGGTTGTTCTTCATTGCGTGGATATATTCTAATATCCCGCTGAAAAGGTGGTTCACCATCTTCATTTTTAAACACCATGGCAACCTCATTTACAGTAGGTAAATTATATCTTCTCTGATCAGTGTTGCGATCTCTTTTTAACACCATATTGACTCTTGGTGTAGGCAATTGATGTCTTTGAGCATGTTCCTGTTGTTCTTTTTCAAGCTGTGTTAATTGTTTGTATGCTTGACTATATGGGGTTTTTTTCATAATTTTATCCAGCTGTTCAAAGACTATGCGCAAACACTGTCTATTTTCTGGAAGTGTCATTCTTTGTTCCACAGCTTCCATCGTATCTAACACATATAACTGTGCAAATTTCCTTTGCTGTCCTTCTTGTGGGTGTAAATGCGAAGTTCTGTGGTATATTTGACCTTGAACTCTGAAATAATAAGGACCATGTCCTGGTACATTTTCTGCTAATGTTGCACCCATTGAAGCAAATGAAATTGCACTGTTATAAGACCTTATGTTTTGTTTAAAATTATTATAATTTGGAAATGTTGGATCACTCATAATGCATTCTAAATAATATGGAAATGGGTGTCTTACTGGAAGTTTGACCTTTCCTTTCTGACAGCAACTAATGAAATTTCCATCATAAGGTCTTTCCTTTATAAAATGATAGGCCCCACAAAACTGACAAACCACATTAAGTAATCCACAATAATGAGTATCTACTTCTACTGCAGTAGTAAACACATTATCATGCATTTCTTCAACATAAATATCAGACCCACATTCTATATGTACATTTTTTTCTTGTGTGTCTACATTCAAGTCATTCTGCAAAATAGAATCATTGCACAATGGTTCGGAGAGATGTTTTTGTTTACTTTTACGTTTCTTGGAAGCCCCAACACACTCACTTGCGGCTTTCTTACTCATCTTTCTTTTATTTAAAAGTCTCTGTCGATCTTCTTCTCGCAAGCGTTGTGAAGTCTCCGGTGTCTGAGCATCTCTCCACCTTTGCTTCCTTTCCCTTGCCAATCTTCTTTTGCGTTCAACTTTGTCTTCTCCATTGTCCGCCATGTTAATCTGTAATTGTAAATAGAAATGCAATTATTGTTTATTCTTTGTTTTGTCTACATTTTTTTTCCTTTTTGTACTGTTCGATGAAAGTAGATAAATAAACTAATAAAACATTTTCAATTGTTGCACTTTAGACTGAAAGAAATGAAACCATTTTTTAAAGTATTTTATTGACATATATGAAATCGTAAATAGCTGAACATATCTATCTTTATATTATTAATCCTTCAATTACATTCCTTCTTGATTGAATTCACAGCATACCATCAATTTATTTTTTTTGCAAGTGTTGTAAGCTTCTTATTTTCTTTAAAGATTATTAATTAGTATTGTCTTTTCATTTTTTTTCAAGTTTTGACTAAATATCATACATTAATGACTCAATAAGTACTCTCTATTTTCAACAAAGTCGTACGCACTGCGCAACGCAGCGTGACGTCTCGTAGTTAGACAATTATAATATGTGATATATAGCCTTCTTCTATGCATCACTACAAAATTACATTTTATACCTGTGAGGATGATGTTGATGTTGTTCCAAGGCTGCAAACGTCACGCTGTCTGTTTATTCCCTTGCAGATCCGAATAAACTGTAAAATCAAATAGATAATATTTTTAAACTTTTGCTTCATCAATATCATTAAATGAACGTCAACATACATATATTTGGCTACATTAAAAACCTCCTAATTTTTAATATTTTGACATAGTAATATAATTAAATTTCTGTACCTGTCCAAATGATCCTTATGCTGTTCAATGTGTGCAAATGTCACTATCTCTGTTCATTCACGTAGATTTCCCTGCAATTATACAAAATAGTAATTAATGTATAATATATTACTTCATCTGTATTAATCAATGAGGCTTAACATACCTATTTTTGCATAGATTAAAAACATGAAATAAATATATCAATAAATCAACATGAACACACATATGTAAGCATAGATTCTAAACATACACTCAATATTACTGTTATTCTTTCAATAAGAATCAATGAATCTGTCTTAATCTTAAATTAATGTCTGACTAAATATAACATCAACACATAATCATGTAGCCTTTTTATTTTTTTTTGAGTTTTATTTTAAAATGAGTATGTTACAACTTAATTCTTAAAATAATGTACATTACTAATGAACTAAGAATCAATTACTGTTCATTAATATAAAACTAATGTGTGACTCAATCTAACATCAACATGTAAGCATGAGTATATCAGCTTTTTTTTTTATTTTTGGTTTATTTTATACAAAATATTGCACATTCTTAACCTTTTTTTAAATTAATGATTAGTAATGATATTATGAATGTTAATTACAATTCTTACCCACAGGTAATCACGACATAACACCAAATAGTTCTTAAATTAATGTACATTAATATTTAATGAATCAATGTGTTCCTAATTAATTAATGTACATTATGAATGTTATTAGCAATTGTTTCACACAGGTAATCATGACATATAACCAAATAATTGTTAAATTAATGTACATTAATAATTAATTATTAAAAAATTTTTTATTGTCCTTCTTAATTTTGATATTAATAATTAATTAATTAATTAATGTACATTATGAGTGTTATTACCAATTCTTTCACACAGGTAAGCACAATATTATTTTTCTATTAATTACATTTCTTATCTATTATTTATTAATTAAGTACCAATTTATTAATTAATAATTATAAATAATAGGCACAATATTATTTTTCTATTAATTAAATTTCTTATCTATTATTTATTAATTAAGTACCAATTTATTAATTACTAATTATAAAAAATAGGCACAGTATTATTTTTCTATTAATTAACTTTCTTATATATTATTTAATATGTAATTACCAATTTATTAATTAATAATTAGAAATAATATATTTACCTTTTTTAATATAATAATGCTGAAGCAGTATACTGAAGAGCTCCCAATCTATTGCGATTTCCCTGCATCCGAAAACATCCAGTCAGACTCTCATCACCTGAGGAGAAAGTGTCAGTCCTGTGTGAAATGTGCCCTATATATAGGCTTTGTGACCAATGCATTGTTTTAGGCGGGAAATCCGCAGTTGCGCGAGGCAAATGCGTTGTTCTCTGCAGGAAATTCTATGTGGCGCGAGACAAAGGCGGGAAATCTGTGTTAATGCGTAAATCGGTAATCTCGTTTCGTAAAATATACTCGTTACTGTCTTTTTACTCATTGTGCGGTTAATCCGCATCCTTTATCTCGTTGTTTTTCTAACACATACGTCTGTGGCTGTGTTTTACGCAGTTCGTAGTAGTATAGCCTTGTTTTCATTTTTTTTTGTCTGACATTTTTTTCTCGCTTAGCCGATTTTCGATCTTTTTTAACTCGGCTAAATCGATCTAAATTGTAGTTCCAACTCACTTCCAGACGTCCTGCCTGGTTCCCCATGCTGTAAGTGACCTTTATTTTATTTTTTTTGTGTGTATTTAGTGTTTTTTTTAGTGTTTTTCTTCCGCCGCTTATCTCGTAATTTTTTTCACCTCGTATTTTTTTTTTCTAATTGCTATGAGGCTACGCGAGGCTCGCCTGCAATGAGCGCCTGCGGCGCTCATTGCCAAAGTGCTACGATGTAACGGTGCTACGATATAACGGCTCGCCTTGCAAAGTCGTACGCACTACGCAACAGAGCGGTTTAACGGCTCGCCGGGCGATGAGAGCCTGCGGCGCTCATCGCAAAGTCGTACACACTGCGCAACGCAGCGTGACGACGTCTCGTAGTTAGACAATTATAATATGTGATATATATATATATATATATACACTGCTCAAAAAAATAAAGGGAACACTAAAATAACACATCCTAGATCTGAATGAATTAAATATTCTTATGAAATACTTTGTTCTTTACATAGTTGAATGTGCTGACAACAAAATCACACAAAAATAAAAAAATGGAAATCACATTTTTCAACCCATGGAGGTCTGGATTTGGAGTCACCCCCATTATGAAAGTGGAAAAACACACTACAGGCTGATCCAACTTTGATGTAATGTCCTTAAAACAAGTCAACATGAGGCTCAGTAGTGTGTGTGGCCTCCACGTGCCTGTATGACCTCCCTACAACGCCTGGGCATGCTCCTGATGTGGTGGCGGATGGTCTCCTGAGGGATCTCCTCCAAGACCTGGACTAAAGCATCTGCCAACTCCTGGACAGTCTGTGGTACAACGTGACGTTGGTGGATGGAGCGAGACATGATGTCCCAGATGTGCTCAATTGGATTCAAGTCTGGGGAACGGGCGTGGCCAGTCCATAGCATCATGCCTTTGTCTTGCAGGAACTGCTGATACACTCCAGCCACATGAGGTCTAGCATTGTCTTGCATTAGGAGGAACCCAGGGCCAACCACACTAGCATATGGTCTCACAAGGGGTCTGAGGATCTCATCTCGGTACCTATTGGCAGTCAGGCTACCTCTGGCGAGCACATGGAGGGCTGTGTGGCCCCCCAAAGAAATGCCACCCCACACCATTACTGATCCACTGCCAAACCGGTCATGCTGGATGATGTTGCAGGCAGCAGAACGTTCTCCACAGCGTCTCCAGACCCTGTCACATCTGTCACATGTGCTCAGTGTGAACCTGCTTTCATCTGTGAAGAGCACAGGGCGCCAGTGGCAAATTTGCCAATCTTGGTGTTCTCTGGCAAATGCCAAACATACTGCACGGTGTTGGGCTGTAAGCACAACCCCCACCGGTGGATGTCAGGCCCTCATACCACCCTCATGGAGTCTGTTTCTGAACGTTTGAGCAGACACATGCACATTTGTGACCTGCTGGAGGTCATTTTGCAGGGCTCTGGCAGTGCTCTTCCTGTTCCTCCTTGCACAAAGGCGGAGGTAGCGGTCCTGATGCTGGGTTGTTGCCCTCATACGGCCTCCTCCACATCTCCTGATGTACTGGCCTGTCTCCTGGTAGCGCCTCCATGCTCTGGACACTATGCTGACAGACACAGCAAACCTTCTTGCCACAGCTCGCATTGATGTGCTATCCTGGATGAGCTGCACTACCTGAGCCACTTGTGTGGGTTGTAGACTCTGTCTCATGCTACCACTAGAGAGAAAGCACCACCTGCATTAAAAAGTGGCCAAAACATCAGCCAGAAAGCATAGGAACTGAGAAGTGGTCTGTGGTCACCACCTGCAAAATCACTCTTTTATTGGGGGTGTCTTGCTAATTGCCCATAATTTCCACCTGTTGTCTATCCCATTTGCACAACAGCATGTGAAATTGATTGTCACTCAGTGTTGCTTCCTAAGTGGACAGTTTGATTTTACAGAAGTGTGATTGACTTGGAGTTACATTGTGTTGTTTAAGTGTTCCCTTTATTTTTTTGAGCAGTGTATAACAACAATACAACTATATTTTGGATGCAGCAAGGAGAAATAAGGAGTTGTAACTGGGGTTAGGGTGCATACAATTCTTAATGGTCCAATGGCAGAATAAAACCTAAATACATCCCTGTGCAGCAGTATATACGGTTTTGTAGGTGCAATCTAGCAGAAGAGCAGCAGATGAAGAAATTAGGATGGATTAGTGAGGGGTTCCCTGGTAGTCCAGTGGTTAGGATTCTGTGCTTTCACCAATGCAATCTGGGTTTGATTCCAATCAGAGAGCCAAGAGGTCCTACCACCCTGAAGCCAAGCAGGGTTGGGCCTGGTCAGTACGTGGATGGGAGACCACCTTGGAATACCAGGAACTGTATGCGGTGGCCCAGGAACTAGTAACCCATTCCAGTATCTCTGCCATGAATGCCACATGGATCAGCATGGTGTGCTACGGTCCATGAGGTCAAGGTGAGTCGGACATGACTGAGCGACGCAAACACACATTGAGGGTGTTGTTGCCATTTTGGATAGTGTTAAATAACAAGCTAGTGAATGAAGGTTTTTGCAGTGAGAAACTGGAGTATCCTAGAAGTGCTGTGTAAATGGGATTGACAGTACTGAGTATTTGACATTTTTCATAAGGTTTGAAAACGAGATGCCTTGTCAACTGGTTTTATTTATTATATAAAATTAAATAGTGAATCTAAAATAAGAAGTCAACTATTTAGAACAGGGGTGGGCAAGTTTGGTCCCTCCAGAAATTGCCGTCT
The DNA here is from genome assembly GCA_027410445.1 of Discoglossus pictus. Taxonomy (NCBI): domain Eukaryota; kingdom Metazoa; phylum Chordata; class Amphibia; order Anura; family Alytidae; genus Discoglossus; species Discoglossus pictus. Next base: position 52,151,041 of record CM050167.1, read on the forward strand.
CTGGTTTAGACAAATATACAGAGGTACACATAGGCAGCCTTATTAAATTGGCCAATTAAATAGGACTCTATTTAAGCACATTACATATATTTTTACAGAAGTTTTTAGTTACTGAACTTCTATCCAAAAGCAAGCTCTCACTATGGGCCTCATTCTATTATCGGCCGTAAAACGGCCGCAAGGCTGCGATTCCTTGCGGGGGTTCCGTTATCTTGCAATTCAATTATACGGCCAGGCAAGGATCTCCCCTTACGGCCGGCCGTATATCTTGCAACCGGCCGTAAGCTCATAAAACTTAAAACGCAAAAATAAATTAAAGACGGCACTGTACAGCTCTGTAAATGCTAGGGATCATAATGGGGGACATGAGGATTAATAGCAACCCGCTCTCAAGCTTGCACATCAGCCCAAATCCGAGTTTACATTAACTGTTTATTTTCCGGCCTGCAGCGTGGGCGGGTCTGAGGTGCTCCAAGCCCTCGGGACTTTTTACATGGATATGTAACATAAATTAAAAAATAATTGTTTTACGGATTTGAGTGTAGGGGAATGTTGTGCTATTTTTGCTAACACCTACACTTATCGTCTCCTCAGAGTGCAGGATGGCTTTATTTTGGCTTTATAATGTGCTTAATTGGACCTTTTTCCTGCAAGTAAGCTGCGGCTCGCTTTTAGCCTTGCAGAGAGGGTTCTCGGAGCAATTGAATAGCAACCGGGATTTTCTTGCGGCCGAAACTCTTGCGGCCGTTTTAGATCAAAGGCTTTCCTCCGGCGCGAGCGGCTGCAAGGAATAGCAAGGCGCCGGCCGCAAGCCTGCCGGAATCCCCGGCCGGAGGGGAATAGAATAGGCAAATAGCTTGCGGCCGGTCCTTGCGGCCCCGCATCTCCTACGGCCGATAAAAGAATGAGGTTCTATGTGCCTAAATAGAGCCCTATTCAACTGTCCGAATCACAATTTAATAAGGCTGCCTGTAGTTTTAAGCCCGTATTGCAATGTTTTTACATAAATAACTTTCCAGCTAAGTTTGAAAGGAGTTTCAAGTTTTTATGCTTTTAACTTTTTTTCCAGAGTTCACACATTTTAATAAAAGCTGTTTATCTGACTAGACAATTGGCCTTTCTCCTAATGATTTTTTTTTTGCATTTCACATGTTTTCTAAAGCTTTTCAGCTGTTTATGTAAAGACTCTCTATTGGTTTTTGTACACTTATTTATTACAACAGAAATGTGCTTTCAAACTGCTTAATGTTCTTTTTAAATATGAAAATAATAATAAAAGGGAAAGGTCTTTGACTTAAAATGCTTTAGTGTTTTAGTTGTCATTCCATTGAATAATATTTTTAATTACTATTGACTTTAAAGTGATAGGAAGGTTCAATATATATTTAAAAAAGTATATTTTGTACAATACAAAAAGGATTTAGCACAAATAATATTGTAGTAAATTCCCAGGTTTACTTGCATGCTTTCCAAGGTCATGTTGTTTTCCTTAGTGTCCCCTTCTGTAGACAGGTATAATATAACAGGAATAACTATTTGCTTTAATTATGAATTGATCATAAAACCCATATATAATAATGTATATTACCAATAGTGAATACTAAATTATTTAAAAAATTAGAGTGTCAGCCTAAGCTGTCTACACCTTGATAAAGTCATCAATGGGGAAGGGGTGGGTGACCTAGAAACAGGTCTATAGGGTTTTAGGAACAATTTAATTGACTGATAAATTACAACAAAATCATTCATAGTTAGTATTGATCAATGTTTAATTTCGGGGATTATTTGTTGTTGTTGTTCAATGATTCAGTCGTGTCTGACTCTCCATGACCCAATGGACTGCATTCCAGGCACTATCGTTATGTCTCTGGTTGTGCTTATTCATAAGGTTTTCATGGCAAATATACTGAAGTGGGTTGTCAGTTCCTTCTGCAGTGGACTGCAATTTGCCTGACCTTTTGGGTGACCCTACATGGCATAGTTGTCAGCTTCACGGAGGTACACAAGCCCCTTCACCACAACAAGGCAGTGATCTAGAAGGGGTAGGGCATTATAGTGATTTTTAAAGCTGTGATAAGGGGGATTGTTTGTACTGACTAAGAGATTTATTGCAAAAAAAATGAATATGGTACTCAATGAGATAGACAGAGGCTCACCATCATGAATTCTTAAATACAACTTGCACCTTGTATTATAATACAAATAATGTGTCTTATGTTCTAAACTTAGAATTTATATATGATCTACAATTTTCATTTTAATACATGTGGTGTACTGTTAGTTAGCATTTTTGAAATAGGCATCTGATAGACTGGGCTGATGTATGGTTGTAATGACTGAAAACAATCAGAATTCTGTGTACAGAACAATTAAGAGTAATCCACGGTATGACACTGTCTTAAAGTGCCATTTACCTCACTGTAAGTGCTATTCATATTGAGAAAGAGCTCAAGATTGTATGTTACACTAATAGCAGCTAAAAAATCTAAAGTTTTAAGTCTGTTTACAAACACTGTGTCTCCTGCCTACTAGCTGTAGCATGATTAATAACAGACAGCAGAGCCACATTGTGGAGACAGTGATTGATTGCAGTTATTCCCTGAACTCAGGAATGCACAAAGCAATTAACCCATAACTGACCTGTTTAGGTGATTCCAGCATTTCATGCTCTGCACAGATGTATTTTAATGGTTGACTGTTTTTTTTCTTTTGCTCACTAAATGGAGCTGCAGCGTGGGTCTGGCAAAGGGCATGTCAGTGACTCATGTAAACACAGATTTCATTTATTAATTTCTTTCACATATTTCAAAAGTTCCGAAAAGTATTTCAACATGTTTTTAGTAGACTTTTACTGTGCTGTAAACCAAATTGTGCTGAATTAAGTTGTCAGGGCGGGAGCAAAGCAGAGGTTAGGAAGAAGACGAACAACAAGACAAATCATGTTAGAGAAGAAAATCTATCGGGAACCCAGCACAAGGGGGACAATGGGAAAATTATTGGCTGCAGCTGGTCCCATGGTCATACATAATCTTCCAGAAACCTTACATATTATGGCTCTCTATGGTGAACATGCAGTGTTGTTGAACTGGTTACCTTGACAGATTACTGACCATGTAGGTTCACTTTTGAGTGATGTAAATAGCTTCCCAATACATACACAATTTCTAGTGACAAAGGCTTATGAGGAGGACTGGGAATTATTTAAGACTATAGCTTAATCAATAAAGCAAGTCTGGCTAGACAAAACAGTCATCGATATAAGGTTGCCAAAAATTCCACCTCTGTGTTCAGTGGAAGATTTCACTCCTTATTGATTAAAATAATCTTGGGGAGTTGGGTGCATTTCTAAATAAGTTAAGGGTGTCCAAAAGCAAAATACATTTAAAAGAATCCAATTTTGGTCTAAGTGTATTTAAATATGCTCAAATCCTGTAAGTATCCTAGACCAGGTTGACTTAATTCTTAAGACAAAGTTATTTGGTACCTAAACTTATCATGTACTCGTTTTAAATAAACTCTTGTTTGTGCAGAATTATTGCACACATTTACTTTGAATTGGAACTTACAGGACAAGCGGATCATTCATACCCATAGCACTCTATGGAAAGACTGGATGAGATTTTGAACTGCATCCCTCCACCCTTCTGTCTCTCTCTCCCCCTTTTCTCTACCTCTTCTCTCTCTCCCCTTCTCTCTCTCCTTCTATCTCTCACTTCATAATTCTCTCTCTCCCTTCTCTCTCCCCTTCTCTCTCTCTCCCTTCTCTCACTCTCCATTCCCTTTCTGTCTCTCCCTTCCCTCTCTCTCCCTTATTATTTATTATTATCCTTTATTTATAACGCGCCAACATATTCCGCAGCTCCCTTGTCTCTCACCCCCTTCACTCTCTCTCCCCCTTCTCTCTTTCTCTCTCCCCCTTCTCTCTCTACCCCTTCTCTCTTTCTCTCTCCCCCTTCTCTCCACTCTCCTACTCTCTCTCTCACTCCTCCTTGCCTCTCTCCCCCACTTATCTGTCTCACTTCATCATTCTCTATCCCCCTTCTCTCTCCCCTTCCCACTCTCTCCCTTCCCTCTCTTTCGCTTCCCTCTCTCTCCCTTCTCTCTCTCCCTTCTCTCTCTCATTCTTTCTCCCCCTTCTCTCTCTACCCCTTCTCACTTTTTCCCTCCCCCTTCTCTTACTCACTCTTCTACTCTCTCTCTCACTCCTCCTTGCCTCTCTCCCCCACTTATCTGTCTCACTTCATCATTCTCTATCCCTCTTCTCTCTCCCCTTCCCACTCTCTCCCTTCCCTCTCTTTCGCTTCCCTCTCTCTCCCTTCTCTCTCTCCCTTCTCTCTCTCATTCTTTCTCCCCCTTCTCTCTCTACCCCTTCTCACTTTCTCCCTCCCCCTTCTCTTACTCACTCTCCTACTCTCTCTCTCACTCCTCCTTGCCTCTCTCCCCCACTTCTCTCTCTCACTTCATCATTCTCTATCTCCCTTCTCTCTCCCCCTTCCCTCTCTCTCCCTTCTCCCTCTTTCTCTTCCCTCTCTCTCCCCTTCTTTCTCTCTTTCCTTCTTTCTTTCTCCCCTTCTATCTCTACCCCTTCTCTCATTCTCTCTCCCCACTCTCCTACTCTCTCTCTCTCTCACTCCTCCTTGCCTCTCTCCCCCACTTCTCTCTCCCCTGGCACCCCCTGTACCCACACACACAGCTATCCGACTGGATACCGTACTTTACAGAGATTCTTATTTATGGAGTTCCCTTGTCTCTTTAGTATTAGAAATGTGTTAGATCATTACAGTATACATTGCATCGCACAACCATGGCTTACTCATCTGAATTGCCTAGCCATACTGTACAGTACTTCCTGGCATATAAATCACACAGCAAAGTGAAACCAATATAATTTACTTTGTGACAGCTTAGCCTTATGTAAATATATTTTCCTGAATTTTTTGCTTCACAATTTTAATACTTCCTATTAAAAGGTGTGTCTTACCTGGAGGCAGGTGTCAGCTTCTTCTAAGGACCTATTAAACCAAAACAGACTGTAAAATATATAAAGCTCAAAACTTTTCACCAAGACAGCGATTTTTTTAAACAATCAATAGAAGAAATGCTTTTGAGATGCCCACAACGTTCATAATGTTAGAATTTGTGTGTGTTTGTGGTGTGGAAAGGACATTGATGCAATAGTACTAAATGAAAAATGACTGTAATAAATCCTTGAGGAGGCTATCTTCAATTGAAAGCTGAAGACAGCAAGAGCTGGTGCCTTGTTAACAGAAATGAGCAACGCCGCAAAATCCTTTGCCATCTGTTTTGTTTAACCCTTAAGCCGCCTGCAGAAAAGAGAAACTGCATTAAGCACAATCTTTATTTCTGCAGGCAGGGCCTTTCAAAAACATGTCCTTAACCCGCTGGGACAGGATTTCTTATTGAGCCCGTGGCAGCACACGCATGAAAACTGATATCTGGCAGAAGGAACAGACAAGGATCTCTCCCTGGTTCCTAATTACTTGTCAAACTGAGTGTGCCGCCTGCAGACAGCCGAGCAAAAATTATGTCTAGTAAATTATTCAGTTAATATTTACATACTGAGATCTTTAAACAAGTGTAAAAGTATCAGATCTAGAGAGGTATTTTTAAAGAAATGTTTTCTTCTCCTTATAATGAGGAAAAGACCTACATGACATGGGGAAATCAATTAATCACTGAACTGTGTTACAGTCAAACAGCCTTATTATAATTGCGATTTGGCCAATTGAATAGGGCTCCATATAAGCTCATAGCCTTTTTTTTTACGGAAGTTTTTAGTTGGTGAACTCCTATCCAAAAGCAAGGTCTTCACTAACTAAAATCTTCTGTAAAAAAAATATCCTCTGTGCATATATAGAGCCCTATTCAATTGGTCGAATCGCAATTTAATAAGGCTGAAAGTTTTGCTGCATGCAAGAGCATTGGCAGAGCTAATGAATGGAGGGTGTAAATCTTTCCACTCCCCCCATCATTTCTAATTTTTTTCATTCCCCTTTTTCATATTTTTGTCTCTTCTTCACAGACATATTTACAGCCTTATTAAATTGCAATTCGGCCAATTGAATAGGGCTCTATTTAAGCAAACAGCATATTTTTTTTACAGAAGTGTTTAGTTAGTAAAGACCTTGCTTTTGGATAGAAGTTCACTAACTAAACACTTCTGTAAAAAAGATTTGCTATGCTTATATAGAGCCCTATTAAATTGGCCGAATCACAATTTAATAAAGCTGTTAATGTTTATGTTACATTTCAACCAACCCCTAAATTACTCATGCTCCTTACTCCTACTATGTTGTGAATTTGAGATTGGAACAAAAATACACCCAGACTTATCTAGGTTGTTGTTTAGAGTCTGACTCTCCGTGACCCTATGGACCGCAGCACCCTGGGTACATCTTTCAGTCATTGTCCCTTTGAGCTCCATCAAGTTCATGCTCATTGCTTCAGTGACCTCATCTATCCATCTCCTCATCTGTTGTCCCCTTCTTTGTGTGCCTTTAATTTTTTCCCAGCATCAGAGTCTTCTCTAGGGAATCCTGCTATCTTATGATATGGCCAAAATATTTGAGTTTAAGCCTCATGAACATATTTTCTTGATTTCCTGTAGTACTGATTTATTGGTTCTTCTTGCAGTCCAAGGGACTCTAAGTAGTTTCACCAACACCACAATTCAAAGGTGTCAATTCTACGGAGCTCAGACTTCTTTATGGACCAGCTCTATTTGTATGTTACTACTGGGAATACCATAGTTCTAACTATGCAGACCTTTATTGATAGTTTAATATCTTTACTTTTTTACTAGCTTGTCCAAGCTTGCCATAGCTTTCCTCCCCAGAAGCAAACGTATTTTAATTTCATGGCTACAGTCACCACCTGAAGATATCGTGGATCTCAATATACGCATGAGTAATTTCACATACATTCCTATTTATTATTTACTCCTTGTGGTCTGGCTGTAGTATTTTCAGGCAAAGGCATCTACCATTGATTCTCATGAGCATGTGTAAACCCCAGGGAGCAATTAAACAAAAATAGCTGTTAACAGGGCTTTGTAATGTTAATATTTACAGCTAAAGCATGACACACAGTAAGAAAAAGCGTCTCATATCCCTAGCAATGGCAAGTTGATAACTGAAGTTCTCAGAGTTCAACAGTTTACAGTATATATATTGTTGTCATTGTTTAGTCTTTTAGTCGTGTCCAACTGTCCATGACCCTCTGGACACCAACACCCCAGGCACATCTGGTTGCACTTATCCATAAGGGTTTCTTGGCAAAGATACTGGAGTGGGTTGCCAGTTCTTTCTCCAGTGGACCGTGATTTGTCTGGCCTCTCTGCTATGACCTGCCCATCTTGGGTGACCCTACATGACAGCTTCAGTGAAATAGACAAGCGCCTTCATGTATTTATTTATGTATGTATATATATATATATATATATATATATATATATATATACATACATACACATGACAGCTACTTCTCTCCTTTCAATTTACATTCCTTCAACTCTCATTCCATGTGGGATTGTTGAACTGCTGTTAATATTATCACCTTCCAGTTCGGAACATGAGCTCCTTACATCTCAGCCCTGTTATATTCGTTAATATCAAGATCCATTTATCATCATGTCATATCCTGGTCATTCACTCATTTAAATCCCTGAACCTTGACAGCCTTGCATTTCTATAGAACTACAAACTCCTACTAATGCGAGTCATAAATTATTAGCATCTTCAATTATAAATTACAGCAAAGAACATGGTCATTTTTTGGAGTGGCACATCATGTAACAGAATATTTCCAATCCATCAGGCAATTATGACTGGTGACACAATTCTGTTTTTTTAATACTTTGAAGGCAGTTTCTATGATTTACTGCCCAGCCGGGGTTGACGTAGACTAGAAATGGTATTATATTTTTTCTTTAACCCTTTTTTAATTTCATCCTAAAATGGATCATTAAAACAATGAGCTGTCTGTGCAGATATCTAGTATGATTAATATGTTTCATTATAAAGCAAAGTGACAATATACTCAAATAAATGGACGATATCTGTATCAGATTGGGAAAAATGATGTTCTATTTCTTTTTTAGTATTTTACGTGTGACTGTTCAGTTTGTTCTGTGCTTTTACATTTCTTTAAAGGTACTTGGAAGGTTCCCTGTGCTTAACTTTTTCTAATCTAACACATGCTGCTTATATCAGAAACATACATTACATGGATTCATTCTATACACACACAGATTTATTTATTTATTTTTTATGTTTTCCACACCCCCAGAACTCCTTACATAGGCACAGTGAACCTACCAATAGAAACAATACATTTGGGTACATTTTTTAACACTATACTAACCTTCAAATCAACAACAGTACAGAGATCCACACAACAATGTCTGGGCTCCTCCTTGCTTCCTACACATCACATGATGCCTTGCTGCACAAATTTCCATCACAGAGTGCAACAATGTATTAGCTGCCTGTGATTGGCCAAAACGAATTATGAATTATATGCTAATTTTAGCAGTGATTTCCAGGCGTGTTAACTCTGAAAATAAACTGTTTGATAACTCAAGAGATTTAGCAAACATTAGGGTAAGTTTAATATTCTTTATTTTGGTATTTTTTCATGCAAAAATTGTTTTCATACACTACTGATTCTCCTCTATTAGATGCAATCATAATCCATTAAACTTAAATATGCCTTTAACATTAAAATGAGGATGTGAATATGGTAGAGGATAAAACAGCAGTTTTATTACACTTCCAAAGAGGAGATATACTCATCATAACTCAAATTTGTATAGCAGAGACAAAGACCCATACAATGCCAGATTTCTCAAAAGATCAACAAGGCTGTGACCTATGTAGACAGGAGTTTAAGGAGCCATTAGCAAGAGAGTTCCCTTCAATCATATATCATTCACATATCATTCACATTTCCTGTATCTCTTTTTTCTCTTTCATCACCATCCCTTTCTTTTAACAACGTTTTGCCCTGATTATCTCTCTTTGCTTAGCTATCTCTTCAGTTTAAAGGGCCATTTAATTCAGCACAAATTGGACCACTTCACATTAAAGATCTCCTAAAAGCATTTTTAAATACTTTTTGAATTTTTTAAAATAATAAATTGATACAATAAATCTGTGTTTCCTTGAGTCACTGACATGCCCTCTGCAGCTACAGCTCTGTGTAGTGAGCAACAGAAAAAAAAGAGTTAACCCTTAACAGATGGATTGATAGAATTACCTAAACATGTCAGTTATAGGTTAACTGCTCAGTGCATTCCTGAGTACAGGGCAAAACTGTCATCAATCACTGTCATCACTGCGGCCATGCAACGGTCAGTGGGCTGTATAGACTGTTTGTAAACAGACTTTTTTTGTGTAATTAAAAAAATAGATTATTTTAACATATAATCTTGGGCGCCTTCACACCATGAAGAGCACTTATAGTGAGATAAATGGTCCTTTAACTTATTTTGCTCTCTATGGATTCACTCTATTGCCTATTCTCTCATTTCCTTACCCTCCTTTTCTAAAATTGTTCACTGTTTCTCCTCTTGCTCCTGATTCAAAACAAGGCACACACCTTCCTCACTACTAGAAAATATATTGTCGGAGCAATATTATGTATTGATATTCCAGGGCAACTACACACTTAATTTGACAATGGGCATGTTTAAGCCTAGGTCTTCCATGCCCAGGCCTAGGTTGGTGGCATTTTAGCTGTGTCAATATTTACCACCCCTCTACTGTCTTTCCTCCACCTTCTATCCCTCCTCCTCTCTTATCTCCACTTTCCTGCTTTCCTTGTTCCTTCCTCCTCCTTCCTTATCTATTCCTTCCTTCCCCCTATCCTTATCTCTCCCTCTTCTCTTGTTACGTTCCCATCCTCCCTCTTCCCCAATGATAACACTTTTAAGTATACAGACGCACAAGGTGTATTTTAACAGTGAGAGACAGAATAAAAAATAAAAAAAACAAGAAAAATGCATGTCAAAAAAGTTATAAATTAATTTGCAGGTCAATGAGGGAAATAATTTTTTGACCCCTTGGTCTTAAGTACTTGGTGGCAAAACCTCTGTTGGCAATAACAGAGGTCAGATGTTTCTTGGAGTTGGCCACCAGTTTTGCCCACATCTCAGGAGGGATTTTGTCCCTCTTCTCTTTGTAGATCCTCTCCAAGTCATTAAGGTTTCAAGGCCGATGTCTGGCAACTCGAACCTTCAGCTCCCTCCACAGATATTCTATGGAATTAACGTCTGGAATCTGGCTAGGCCACTCCAGGACCTTAATGGGCTTCTTCTTGAGCCACTCCTTTGTTGCCTTGGCTGTGTGTTTTGGGTCAATACCCATCCCTGTCCATTGTCCCTTTCATGCGATGCAGTTGTCCTGTCCCCTAAGCAGAAAAACACCCCAAAGCATAATGTTTCCACCTCCATGTTTGACGGTGGGGATGGTATTCTTGGGGTTATAGGCAGCATTCCTCCTCCTCCAAACACAGCGAGTTGAGTTGATGCCAAAGAGCTCGATATTGGTCTCATCTGCCCACACCACTTTCACCCAGTCCTCCTCTGAATCATTCAGATGTTCATTGGCAAACTTCAGGTGGGCCTGTACATGTGCTTTCGTGAGCTGGGGACCTTGCGGGGTAGGGTGTTACCAATTGTTTTCTTGGTGACTATGGTCCCAGCTGCCTTGAGATCATTACCAAGATCCACTTGTGTAGTTCTGGGCTGATTACTCACCATTTTCATAATCATTGAAAGTCCACGAGGTAAAAATCTTGCATGGAGCTTCAGACAGAGGGAGACTAGCAGTTATTTTGTGTTTCTTCCATTTGCGAATAATGGCACCAACTGTTGTCACCTTCTCACCAAGCTGCTTGGCAATGGTTTTGTAGAACCATTCCAGCCTTGTGTAGGTCTACAATCTTGTCCCGGATATCCTTAGACAACTCTTTGGTCTTGGCCATGGTGGAGAGTTTGGAATCTGATTGATTGCTTTTGTGGATAGGTGTATTTTATACAGGTAATGAGCTGAGATTAGGAGCACTCCCTTTAAGAGAGTGCTCCTTATCTCAGCTCGTTACCTGTATAAAAGACACCCGGGAGCCAGAAATCTTGCTGATTGATAGGGGAAATACTTATTTCCCTCACTGACCTGCAAATCAACTTATAACTTTTTGGATATGCGTTTTTCTTGTTTGTTTTTTGTTATTCTGTCTCTCACTGTTAAAATACACCGACCATTAAAATTATAGACTGATCAATTCTTTGTCAGTGGACAAACGTTCAAAATCAGCAGGGGATCAAATACTTTTCCCCCCACTGTATATATATATATATATATATATATATATATATATATATATATAGATAGATAGATAGATAGATAGATAGATAGATAGATAGATAGATATAAATCTATAGACAGAATTATATATATATATATATATATATTTACTTTATTTTACTTTTGTTGTAAGGGTGCTTAACATAGTCAGGCCTAGGGCAGCAGAAAACCTAAATACATAACTGAATTAGACTCCGGGCTGTTCAGGTCTAAATCATTTCTATGTTTTTATACTTTTGCTACAAGTTGGTATGCCATAACCCTGTTAAAAATTATCTGAAAAAATCCAGTAACATGCAATACATTTAAATTGATATTTAAAATATGTGACTATAAGTTGTTATTATTGTATTTTTATTACAGGGCAGTGTCCAAGAGCATAGGAGCCCAACAAATGCTGGGAGTGATTGATTTTTAGACAAAAAACTGTGAGCGAATGAATCACATGGAGAGTGTCACTGATCTGCAGTATCACATATTATAATTGGCAAACTGCGAGACGTCGTCACGCTTTGCGTTGTTGCGTACGTTTTAGGCGATGAGCGCCGAGGGCGCTCATCACCTGCGGGCCTCGCTTAGCGAGGCAAGCATTTACGCACGACTTAGGCGATGAGCCAAAGCCGCTCATCGCCTCGCATAGCGGCATTAAAACTCGCAGCCCTAAGGTGATGAGCGTAGTAAGGCTAGCAGTTGAAGCATTGAAAGACGCGGAACTTAGACGAAATGAGCGCCAGTGGCGCTTCTGCGAGCTTTGCAAAGCGAGGCGAGCCGTTGAGGCATTGAAAAATGCGGGACTTAGCCTACAAGCACCTTAGGCTGCAAGCAGTTAAGGAACGCGGGACTTAGAACAAAAATACGAAGAAAAATCTGAAAAATACGAAGTTAACGGCCGAACCGCACAAATCGGAAAACACAAAAAATAAAATACCAAAAAAACATCACACACAGCACGAAGGGACAGCCAGGACGTCTGGGAGTGAGGTTGCACGCAAATTTAAGCCGAATTTGTAGACTTTCGGCACTCAAAAATCGGCTAAGCAACAAAAAAAATGCCGGCAGAATAAAATGAAAACGAGGCTAAAACACCGCCAGCCGCATACAACTTATACCAAGGGACGTACGAGGTACAAAATACATTATTATAAAGGACGGAAAATGCTTGCGAGCCGCTTAACACATAGACAAATGACACCATTTTACAACACTAACTTGCAACTAATGACATTACCAATCTAAAATGGCGCTTTATACAACTAAACCAACTGCTTGCCCTCGCACACGGTGTCTATTTCTACTGCACAAGTGGCACATTGATGACACTTTCTCCTCAGGGCAGCAACAGTTCAACTGTACATTGCATGCTGCAGGAAAATAAAATTGATTGCTGGATATATTAAATAGAAATAGGTAAAGTATATTCATTTATTAAGTAACTAATTAATTAATTATTATTTTAAAAAAAATATATATATATATACTATATATATATATATATATATATATATATATATATATATATATTTATATATATAAATATATATACATATATATATCTGTCTTTGTGATGAGCGACGAACATGAGCATTGCAAAGCACAAAACTGGAAGGACACAAGGAGAGAGCCTCAGAGTAGAAAAAGCTTTACATTTTGTGGCAAACAGCATTGCCATAACTTCACATTTTATTGCCCCGTCATTTTTGACGGGCAAGTCGCTAGTATGTATATATATAGATGGAGGCCAGGAGTCTGCCTGTTTTGCATTACATGTTTGTATAGAGAAAGGTAAGGAGTGTCTAAAGAGGTAGGCCAGGATTGGTAGATTGGAACAGCAGATAAAATGGTATGGGACACCACACATACTCAAGACACAGTGGGCCCTCTCATTTATCATTATACTCCCACCCAGTTCCTACACCAATGGTGGCACTGTGCCTTCATGTTATCTTTTCATCAAAGTACAATATAACCAAATGCCTCAAGTCTGACTGTAAAGAGGCTGCTATATCGTTTCAGTGAGTGGGATCCAATAATTATATGTGTATTTTTTATATGGACACACATCAAAACCAAGTAAAGAACCCTTATGGGAATGACCATAACAACACTTGAATACAAATGTCAACATGCATGAACTTGGAAGGAATAAAAATCTCATGAACAAAAAACAATATGCATGAGAGATTTGCCTGTGAGGCAGCGGTCTTTTTCTCTCAGAGATACTGGGCAAAGACCTTCCCAGTCAAAGCTGCTTGCTGTTGAGAATTGGCTACTTCCCCATGTCCTTAATAAGACTGTACTGATTCATAGTGACAGCAATGGATCCTGTGGAGAAACAGTGACATGGTCTTATAGAACTAATTATGACCCAGGGAGACAAGGGAAAAATACTTTTTGACCAGGTGTTACCCAGCAGGGCACTCCAAGAGTCACACTCCTTAATTAGAAGCCCTACTGTTTGATAATTAGAGCTAACGTGGGGACGACCATGCGCCAGTGAATGACGTAGTGTGAACACCGCCACAGTATACTGTTTGGAGTAATTAGGGTTTAGAAAGCATAGGGAGTACATGGCACTGAGTTGGATGGATTCTGGCATGATACAGCTAGTGGTATAGACAAGACACAAGAGATTGGGCGGGGCCATTCTCTGTACACTAATGAACCTCATTTATAGCGTATCACGGACCTCCAAGGATCTCTAATTTCCAAAAAAACAATAATGTTTTCTTAATTACTTTGTACTTGTCATCGCTCACAAATGAAAACTAAATTGTCAACTTTTCTATGATGATACAGATTACTGTAAAGTAGAGACAGATTGTTTTTTAAACTAAAGAACCACCATAAAAAAATACTGTAATTAAAATATATTATTTTGAAGAAGTTCAGTTGAAACTAAGCAATATATTTGTAAATGTAAAAAAGTGCAGTCTTGAATGTATTACCTTTAATTTGCAATATGCTGCTGTGTAATCTACCATTTTGTTTTTTGCAGATCAGGTGGGGGAAATTTTGAGTACAGAAAATAATTTTATTAAAATGTATTATTTAGAAATACACTCCATCCTGAGAATGTAGCAGGCAGAATAAGATCAGAATAGTACATTGCAAAGTTGTTTATCTTAATGACAACATGATATTGTAGAGTATTGAAACTTTGCCCTTGCTTTTTAAATACATGACAGAAAATTCCCCTGCTCCTTTATGACTTAAAACGACAACCTGACCAACTTTCATAAAACTGATTGTGCTGTAATTATTAATCAAGTCTTTGGAAGCAACACGGTTATTTTACAGGGAGAATCAACCTTTGCATTTTTATAAACAACATACAAAATAATGAATTAGCAAGCAGCAGCTATATTTGATTTTTGTTAAATCTTTTCTTTAATTTGGATATGCTTAATCAGTAAAGCTTGTGAAAAATGATGTTGTGAATAAGCAAAATGAACCCCCTAACAATACATCCCAGTGTTTCCTAAATTAATTATAAAATAAAAAAAATTCAGTCTTCAACAAACAATTTATTTTACTGTACTTTCTAAAATATGTTGCCTGTTAGTTCTTTAAAAGAACATATATGTATGGATCACATACTGTCTATCTATATTTTTTTATGTTTTTTTTAAAGTAGGACTTAAGTGCGTCTAACATATTTGTTAGATGAAGTTATCTAGCAGGTGGATTAATGTATGTATTCTAGAAATGGGAGCTTAAAACAGTAGCAAAGTAGATTAAATATAACTATGGCCTCCAAATATATATTCAATTTAATAAGATACTGGAAAACTTTATTCCAAATTATTATGCATAATAGGGAACCAGATAGGCAGGGTTGTGATTTTGTCTAGGCCCATGAGGGCCAGGTCTAGAGAAGCACATTTTCAGGGGGCAGCAGAGTCATGACCCTGGCAAGATCCAATGGGCTTTAGAATAAATAAACACACTGAAACAGCATTTCTTGGGAAAATTACGGGCCACAGCTTTATTAAAGCAACCATAAACCAATAACCAATTAACATAATTAACATTGTTAAATCACAGCTCAAATAACATCCCGGAGGAGGAGCCCAGCCCGGTCAGTAACCTCACGCCCTGGGCCCGCGCCCAGAGCCTCCCAGTGCTTTCCTAAGCACGCCCATGAGGCAGGGCAATGCCCACTAAGCCCGTGGGCCGGGTGCCTCACCTCCCGCCACAGAGCAGGCGATGGATACCTCCTGAGGCTGTGATCCCCCCTCTTGCTCTCTTAATAAAGCCAAGGCCCGGCTAGCCCCATCCTTAAGCTCTAATTCTATCTCCGTCAGATGGACCTTATCTGGGCGAAAGAAGTCATCGGCGCCTAAGCCTTCGAATTCTTGGTATCTAATGGTAATGAAACCCAAACTCCTTACAAAACTGGCCATCTGCTTGTTTATCTTTTGCCTTGCTCTATCCACCGAAACCGAATCCCTTGCGTTCCGACAAGATCTCCTTTTGATCATTTCGGACCACACTATGAACAAGTCTGGGAACCGTTATAGCCAACACTTCACATCCCTCTTCATCTCTTTCAGCATTTTTCTCATAGGCTTTACCCCCAAATCGTTGCCCCCGGCATGTATAATTAAAATGTGTGGGCTACCGTGATGCTGAGCGTTGCTCTCCAACAGGCCATTCACCTGTGTCCATCTCAAGCCGTGGAACCCGAACCATCTTACTTGCATGCTCGTTTCCAGAAAGCCCAGTTGGACCTTGTAGCCAGTGACTGCGGCTAACCGGTGAACCCAATACATGTAGGAATGGCCGACGATCCACAGTTGTTTAACTATTGCAACACATAAAACAAATTCCAATTAGACAACCCTTTCTGGCCGTTATGTATGACCTAAAATGATGCAACTCCCATCTCCCAATCCTTTTAACCATACTCTCGGGGAGACCTAGCCTTGCTGCCTCCGTATCGGCTCCGATCCAAAACGAATGTGTGCCGAAGTCTGCCGGGTCCAAGCCTAACTGCCGTAAGGACTTCTTCAGCATCCTTTTGAATTGAAATCGTGACAAAGCCTGGCCATTGGCATGCAATAGCAGTGTGCCTGGCCCTGTTGGCCTTTTTTCCAAGTACAACCTCACACTTGCCTGGGGGCAACACTCCATTCCAGTTTTGTATAGGACCACTTCCCTTCCTTTTCCGGCCTGATCCGTTTTTGACCTCCTCAGCCATACCAACACTCTGTCACCCTCCAGACAGATGTCCTCCGCCAGCAGCCCCCCAGAACCGTGCCTGTTTTCCGAGACCAGTTCCCTGATCCTGAAAGCACCAAAGAACGCTAAGGAAAAGGCCGTAGGAAAAAGCAGGGATTCGAAGGAGTCCCTGCATAGCACACACAATGCCTCCCCCAGGTGTAGTAACAGGGAGAAAGTGATCGGGCGCCTCCTATCCATCCGGTGCTTCCCTTTGAACATGCCTTTTACCACCCGGCAAACCACAAACTCCTTTGTTAGGTCCTTCCGTCCTGCCAACCTGAACATAAATGCTAGGGCCGTCAACTGCAGAGCCACCGTTGCCCTGGAAGCACCTCTCTCTGCGCTCCAAAGTAAAAACCACAGCAGAATTCCTATGGCTTTCTCTTCTGAACCCTCGCCACCGGCCTCCTCAACCATGTTGCTCCACATGTTCCACACCTTCCTGTCGGCCAACCACATCTTTGGCGCTACCGACTGCCTGATGTAACCAGCTACCGTAGCACTCCAAGCTCCCAGAGTTCTGAAGGGATGTCCTCTCCTTGATCCTTCGCCGCCGGTGCCAGTGTGCGAAACCGGGTTCCCTGAAACCAAGAAAGGGCATCAACCATCCCTACGTTAAGGCCAGGAATACACTCCTCCCTCACCCAGATATTAGTCCACAGGCAACAAAGAACCAAGTGCCGTATGACCCTTATCAACGGCCCAGATGCAGCTGTCAGGCTATTAACTACCCAGACCGTTTTCGGGCTGCCTAATTGAAAAAGGACCTGCCGGTTCCTGAACCCCCGGCCCACAGATGAACCGCCTTGGTGTTGGCAGACATCTCCAGAACCGTAGGATCTTCTGTAAGCCTTCCTTTGACCCACAATTCAGGCCATGGTGCTGCACACCATGCGCCTCTAAAATAGGCTCCCATTCCGACCACACTTGAACCCGCATAGAGGTCTAGCTGCCCATTCGTCACCCTGCACGGCTGGATCAGGGTGCTCCAATTGAAGTTCCGTAGAAATGCCATCCACACTCGTGCATCTTCCCTCATGGCCCCGGACACCTTTATAAAATGATGCGGCTGAGATATCCCGGCTGTAGCCAACGACATTCTTCTGCTAAATATACGGCCGATCCTACACACGAAATTCAGCTTTCCCAAGATGGATTGCAGCCGCCGCAGTGACACTCGCCATGCGCCTTCCAGGGCCGCCAGTTCTGCAGACAGGTCCAACACCTTCTCCATCGGCAAGCTGCATTCCATCTTGTCCGAATTGATCCGAATCCCCAGGAAAGTCAGATCCGTGGTCGGTCCTTCTGTCTTTTTTTCTGCCAGGGGAACCCCGAAATCTTGACATATCCTTGCAAAGGTCCGCAGTATGAAGTTGCATGTGTCTAAGCCCACCGGTCCCATGAAAAGGAAATCATCAAGGTAATGGGTAATCCCTTGGCAGCCCGACTTGGTTTGTGCTACTTTATGAACCCACGGCAGAGCAAAGTGGAAGGGGAGTGGGTGGTGACCAGAGAAGGAAGCAAAGGATAGGAGTGGTTTCTGATTGGTAGAGAGGGGAGAGAGGAGGGGTTTCTGCAGAGGTTTCTTAAAGGGATGCGTGTAACAGTTGAGCACACATGAGCCTAAGCTGAAGCTGTAGGTTAGTTGTGAGTAGTGTGACAGTCTAATATCCCCCATTTACCCATAATGTCATCTGCAGACATTGACTCTCTGCTAGGTCAGATTAGGGAGGCTGCAGCGGAAAAAGGCCAGGATTGGCTGTCAGCGTTAGTGGCCTCCATCCCCAGAGTTACCCCTGCTAGGGATAGTTCTCCCTCTATGGTTCCACCTACCCCTCCTCCTATTTATAGTAGGGAACCATCCCCTGATATCCCCAATTCCCCCCCTTTCCCTCCTCCTGGATCCCCCCTCCTTCACCTATCTCCCTCTCCCCCAACCACCTCGGCCATCCTACCTCAAGAGGCCTGGCATCGTCCGTCCAGAAGAACCAGGCCTCCGGCAGGACTGAGCCTTGGTCCATCAGCCCCTTCAGTGAGCCAGCCAGTCCCTCCTGCTGGTCTGAACGATGCTGGGCCTGGAGGGAAGTCGCGGGCGAAGAGGCACGCCGGTGAAGCATCTAGCGGGCTGAAGGTACCCCGGCTGGGAGTTGCTGAGAAGGCACAACATGTGGTCTGGCAGCAGGAGCTGGCACGTGGCTCCAGGAAGCTCGGCAGGATGAAAATGGCGCGACCGGAAGTGACGTCAGCTTCACTTCGGCGGCTCGGCAGCAAGGAATGGCGCGACCTTGAAGTGACGTCAGCCTCACTTCCGGCGGCTCGGCGGAGGACGGCGGAGGCCAGCAGGGACGGCGCTGACATCAGGAAGGGTGAGTTACGGGTCCCGCGGGATCTGAGGTCGGTGATTATCACAGGCACTGGGTCAGCCGCAGCAGTGAGGTCTGATGCTGGGTCTGAGAGGCAGCAAGCCCAGGAAGAGGCAGTGCCACCTGGGGGTGTGGACCAGCCACAACCCAGGGTGGTGGGTATGCTCACTCGGAGCAGGGGGGTCATAGGCCTGGGAAGGGAGCTACCTGGGGGGGAGCCAGGGCACTAGAACAGAGAATTAGGAGCCAGCAGCAGACACCCCACCAGGCAGATGGATTATTCAGCACCCAGAGGAGCCCAGGGGACAGACAACCTGATGGGGAGGGGCGGGTTAACCCTGTCACAACAAGGCCAGGTGGTAAGGGGTTACAGGCTAGAACCCAAGCTGGGAATGGGCGCAAAAGGGCCCCACTGGTGGAGGGGCCTGGTAGCCGGGCAAGCCAGGCAAGGAGAGAAGTTTCTATGGAGCCCAGGGCTGTAGTGGCAGCTGCAGGGTATTGGAAGGACGCAGAGAGCGACGAGCAGTGTGGGAGGTATGACACTTCATCCCCAGACGAGAGGTCGGATAGTGGGGTAGTAGATGGAGAAAGGCAAGGCAGAAGCTACTCCCCTGGTAGAACTAGGGTTAGGATCAGGAGTGGAAGGCGGCGAGAGGAAACCTCACAGAAATTACACTGCTGGAGAAGTGGCAGGGATGAGCCCCACAGGCTGGAAAGGGCCTTGGGGGGGAGGCAAGGAATTTCTCATGTGTACCAATCACATAGGTCCTCGGCCTTTTATACAGGTTCACAGATGTCATCAGCACGAGCGGCAGCAACACGCCGGCGGAGTGGCGACAACAACCCATCAAGTTCAGTTGCCGCACGGTGGGATGCTATCCCGGCGGAGTTGTGCAGGAAAGCCGCAACACCTAACTCTGGAGGTGAGTGCCTTGCACACGGCTCATGCACACACACAGCACAATCAATACAAGGAACACAATCAGACACTATAGTGGAGCTCCTGAGGACTGTGTTGTCTAAGTTAGAAGGTGGGAAGTCAGCGGCGCAGGCATGGGTCCCAGCGACCCTGGTAGATGCAGGAAGGGGGCAGGCAGAGAGGGCGGGGGAGAGCCAGAAAACAGGTAAGAGTGACTCGAGATCTATCGTGGTAGCGGATACGGCGCTAGCAGCCCCCACCCTCTGCAGGATAGGCCCTCTGGGAGTTCACGTAGCTCAGGAGCTAAAAGATAGAATATGGAAGCGGGAGTTTATAGAAACATTTTCCTTGCTGCCGCTGGATCAGTATTTTGAGGTTAAGGAGGACTCATCCCGGGATGAGGGCAAAAAAGAGGAGGATGAGAGGAAGCGTAGGTTCAGGAGAATCCCAAAAACCTTTGCGAATTAGTTGCAAGCGTTCGCAATCTTGGCAAGCATAGCCGGGGAAAGGAAGCCAGAATATTGCTGTGCCCTATTCTGCTACCAGGACGAAATAGACAGCATCCATAGGACATACGGGGGGATGGCCTGGTGGGCGTACGACGAACAGTTTAGGCAGAGGATGGCTGTTAGGGAGGAAATGAGATGGGATGATAGAGAGGTAGGCATATGGATGAAGATAGTCACCCCACTCAGAGCGGCTCAGTCCTTTCGTGGGTCCGGTAATAGGCAGCAGCAGGTCCCCAGCTCGGTTAGGAAGGGATGTTGTTTCCTACACAATGAAAGCTCATGCAAATGGGGATCTGCCTGCAGATTCAGGCACGAGTGTTCGGAATGCGGGCATCCACACCCATTGTTCCGGTGTTTCAAGAAATTGAGCGGAACTGTAGGGCAGTCTGAGCCCGCTTCCAAAGGCGAGAACGCTGATCAGGCTAGAAAGGATGCTTCCTTGGTTAAAAATGTACGGTAGGCGTAGAGGGTACGCTAAAAAGGCGGAGTTGATCCGTGATGGTTTTGACGGCGGTTTTTCTATTCCTTTTAAGACTTTTCTTGAGCTATTGTTCGTTCCCCCTAATTTAAAATCGGCAGGTCAGTTTCCCGGCATCGTTAAGGAAAAGATTTCAAAAGAACTAGCTTTGGGACGGATGGCTGGCCCCTTTCGGGAGCCGCCCGTCCCAAACTTGAGGTTATCGCCATTAGGCGTGGTTCCAAAAAAGGAGCCTGGCAAGTATAGGCTAATACATCACCTTTCTTACACCAAGGGGGGATCGGTTAATGATGAGATTGATAAGGACTTGTCGGCGGTTAGGTACACCCCATTTGATCAGGCCTTAAAGCTTGTTCGATTAGCAGGCAGGGGCGCCCTATTGGCAAAGGTAGACATTGAGTCTGCTTTCAGATTGCTTCCGGTAAACGCGGTGAGTCAGCATCTACTAGGTTGCCACTTTCAAGGCAACAATTACGTCGATTTGTGTTTGCCTATGGGATGCTCTATATCATGCGCGTATTTTGAAGCTTTCAGTTCCTTTGTTCAATGGGTTGTACAGGTCAAGTCAGGATCCAAGTCCCTAGTCCATTATTTAGACGATTTCCTTTTTGTCGGACAGGGGGGTTCTCAGGTGTGTGGGGATCTGATGGACGTGTTCATGTCCGTAGCGAAAGACTTCGGGATCCCTATTGCGAGAGAAAAGACAGAGGGTCCATGTACAGTTCTTAGCTTCCTGAGGATTACAATTGATTCAGGGAGGTTGGAGTGTCGGCTGCCGGACGATAAAATAACCGATCTCAGGGCCAGAGTGGAGGAAACACGGGGAGCCCGGAAAGTTACCCTTAAGGCCCTTCAGTCTCTGATAGGAAAGTTAAACTTTGCCTGTCGGATAATTCCTATGGGAAGGATATTTTCTAGGCGCTTGTCGTTGGCGACTGCTGGGGTTAAGCAGCCTCATCACTTTATTAGGGTCACCGTGGATATTAAGGAGGATTTAGAAGTGTGGTTAAGGTTCTTGGATTCTTTTAATGGGAGATGTTTTATCCCGGCAGTTCCCGTCAGCAACTCGGAGATAGACCTTTTTACGGATGCAGCCGGTAGCGTCGGATTCAGGGCCTATTTAAAGGGGCAATGGTGCGCTGAGCAGTGGCCGCCGGAGTGGGTTGCAATAGGGCTAACTAAAAATTTGGCATTCCTAGAACTCTTTCCTATAGTGATCGCGATGTTTATTTGGGGGGATCAGCTTAGAGACCAGCAGCTGATATTTCATTGTGACAACATGGGGGTGGTTCAGGCGGTCAATTCACTGTCGGCTTCCTCTCTGCCGGTGATAAGATTGATCAGACAGTTGGTTCTTAGGTGCATGCAGTGTAACATTAACTTTAGGGCTAAGCATGTTCCTGGGGTTCAAAATGTGATAGCAGATGCGTTGTCCCGGTCACAGTGGGATCATTTCCGGCAGGTGGCTCCAGCGGCGTCCGAGACAGGAATCCCGTTACCACGCCACTTATGGAACATGGGAGCGTGGAGCTAGGGGAGTTGATAAAGAATTTGCTGGCACCAACCACATGGAGGGGTTATAAGAAAGTGTGGCTGGAGTGGGAAGCTTTTGGGGAAGACTTAGCCAGAAAGAGTGGCAATGAGGTAAATGATCTGAGTACCCTCATCGCGTTCATGCTGCAGTGCAAGGAGCGGGGGATATACCCGTCCGTGGTAGGTAGGAAGATAACAGCCCTGGCCTTCATGTTGAAGCTGCAGGGGAGGCCAGACGTCACAAAAATTTTCTGTGTGAGGCAGGCTTTAAAGGGAATGAGACGGGGGACCAAAAGAAAGGATGTGAGGAGGCCTATATCATTTGCAGTTTTGCAATCCTTATATGGAGAAGCTAGGTGGAATTTGCAAATCTGAGTACGAGGCGCTATTGTTTCAGACAGTGTTTTCGCTCGCTTTCTTTGGGGCGTTTCGGATTAGCGAACTGGTAAGCCGGAACAAGACAGTTATGGGAGGTCTTCAGGATCAGGATGTAGAAGATTTGGGTCATTCACTGGTTATATGGGTTAGGCGGTCGAAGACCAACATTTATTGTAAAGGGTCTGCCATTTATTTGCATCCTATTTCATTCGCAGTCTGCCCTTGTAAATTAGTAACTAGTTTCAGGGTAGTTAGAGGTAAGAAGCAGGGTTCCTTCCTAATGCACGAGGATGAGAGTCCTTTATCTCAGTTCCAGTTCATTTCCGTTCTCAAGTTAACATTGGGTAGAATTAGGCTAACACCATCTCAGTTTGGGTCGCATTCGTTTAGGATAGGGGCAGCAACTGAGGCAGCGGGGTCAAGTATGAGGGATGACTGGGTTAAGAGAATAGGTAGATGGGGGTCTAATAGCTTCAGGTCATATATTCGGCCAGAGTTAGTGACTGGTAATTAAGGCTTTCTTTATGACAGGTTCCACCTGGCAGGTGTGGCTCACGGGTCACTCGTATATTTACTGGACCAGGAAGGAGGCTGGGATCAAGGATGGAGGTTTGCAGCTGGGATTCCCTTCAGATCGGGTGTCACTCCGGTGGTTGGGGGTTAGAGGGCTTAAGTGGCACAAGCTGGTGGAGCATATAGCGGGGTATGCCAGAATGTTTGAGGGGCCCGAAGTGTTGTTTGTTCACGCTGGGGGTAATGACTTAGGCAACATGCCAATCAAGGAGTTGATCAGGATAATGAAGCGTGATATAGAGCGCTTGTTGGCTCTCTTCCCAGGTTTGGTGATAGTATGGTCAGAAATTATACAGCGTAGGAAGTGGAGGGCTCCCATGGATGGGGCAACGATGGACAGGTGTAGGAAGCGAGTCAACAAGGCAATGTCGAGTTTCATTAGGAGGCATGGAGGGATCTCCATAAGGCACGTTGACTTTGAGATAGTTGACGTTGAGGGATATTTTATGAAAGATGGGGTGCACTTAAATCCAATTGGGTTGAATTTGTTTATTTATGCAATTAAGGACAGCATTGCAAGGGACATAGCTTCGGTGGCGGAACGCACGTGACGTGCGTTTGTGGCGGTTGTGCTTGCCCTCCTACGTTGGTGAAGGAGGAGGAGCCTCTAGGGGCACGGGGTCCCCTGAGGGGTATTAGGCTAAGTAGGGCGGGCAAGCACTAGTTGGTATATTGGTTAATTAAAAATTGGTTTTGGTTTTACCTGTTAAGTCTAATAAAGAAGCTGTGGCCAGTTTTTATACCCAGATTGGTGTCATGTCGTTATTTCAGGTTTGTTGGGCTTTGGGGATATCCCAGGTATGACGGTAACTGGTCAATGAACCCACGGCAGAGCAAAGTGGAAGGGGAGTGGGTGGTGACCAGAGAAGGAAGCAAAGGATAGGAGTGGTTTCTGATTGGTAGAGAGGGGAGAGAGGAGGGGTTTCAGCAGAGGTTTCTTAAAGGGATGCGTGTAGCAGTTGAGCACACATGAGCCTAAGCTGAAGCTGTAGGTTAGTTCCCACCCTCCCTCCCTCTTGTTTCGCTATCTTGGAATGTTATTAAAAAAAAAAAAAAAAAAAAAAAAAAAAAAAACATGCATAAAAGTTTTGTAAGGTATATGGTACGTGTTTTGTATGTCACAGCCGGGGGGCGGTAGTGCTTGCCCTCCTACGTTGGTGAAGGAGGAGGAGCCTCTAGGGGCACGGGGTCCACTGAGGGGTATTAGGCTAAGTAGGGCGGGCAAGCACTAGTTGGTATATTGGTTAATTAAAATTTGGTTTTGGTTTTACCTGTTAAGTCTAATAAAGAAGGTGTGGCCAGTTTTTATACCCAGATTGGTGTCATGTCATTATTTCAGGTTTGTTGGGCTTTGGGGATATCCCAGGTATGACGGTAACTGGTCATTGAGTGGGCTCTCCAAACCTCGCACAGACGTGCTTGAAACGGCAGTTTGGTGCCCACTTGCAGTTGCCCTCGTTGAATGAGTGACAGACGCCGCGACCAGCTGTGCTCGTAGTGGCAGGGCCTCTAGCCCCGCCTGGGTTCACGCGAAGGGGCGGCATTGCCCGCATTGGTGTCATTATGTTCAGCCAATAGGCCACCACGCCATTCCACCATACTTCAGATATGCGTTCCTGATTTCCTCCATATAGACGAACAGCCCGGGGGATTGTTCCGGGTGTTTTTCTCCTATGAAACAGGCCATGATGGCAAATGCCTGTAACCAGTTGTCGAACGTTCTTGGTACGAGCCTGAAAGTGTGCCTCCGGTCATCTCCTTCCCTGTGAAACCTCTCTGGATTGTCGTTCATCCGTGACATTGGCAACAAGGAAAATATCTCTATGTACTCCCTTCGCCAGATTTTTTCTTTGACGTCCAAAGCAAAATGCGCCCCCAGATTGTCCTGGGCGCAAACGATGGACGGCCCTGCAGCCGCATTCTGCACGTTTCCTCTGCCCCTGTCCTGTTCTGCTCCTCCGGTGTGCACCGCCACGCTCGTAGTGTTTGTAGTGGGGTTGGTGAGCTCCGCTTGGGGCGACCTAGCGGGAAGGGTTGGCTCCGCCCACGCCTTCCCAGCCAAGACCCCACCTATGCACCAACTTCCGCATCGGAGATGGCAATGTTATGGGTTTCTATAAGGGCTTTTAGGGACGACAAGAATTGAGATTCACTGGGAGAGGCTGCATGTACTGCCACCCCCGTCTCCCTGAAATTTGCCAGCTTCTCACCTGATTCTCCTTGCCCTGGTGCGGCTGCCATCCTGGGTGCGACCTGCCGGTCTGGACGAGCGGGCGTCCCTGTACATCTCAACCGCTGTGGGATCCTTTCACCCCCTCTTGTGCAAGCACAGCTGCAGTCGCAAGACCATCTGCTCCGAGACCTGGATCTCCCACTGGCTCTGGGGAAGCATGAAGAACAATCACTAGCTCTCCTGCGTCTATCCCTCGTTATGGAACACGCAGTCCGCTCCCCCCAAAGGAGTACTTAGACTCGGCGGCTACGCTAGGGCGTAAGGATTCCCTTCCGGCTCGGCGGCTTATGACGGTCAATGCTATCCCTACCCGAGTCCTGCCCCTGAGTCACTATGGGCGTCCCTGTATCCATAATGATGTCAGGGATGGGTGAGTTGCGCTGTGGCCTAGCTCTCCTGTCAGGGGATTTCTGTCTCCTGGCTGGTGTTGAGGTGAAAATCAAAGGACTGTACCTGCTCGTTGACTTCCGGACCCTGGTGGGGCCCGACTGCCGTGCCACCTTGGCCGCTACAGGAACCTCGTCGATGACCACCATGCTGTCGTCTGCAGCCATCTCCTCCATCACCTGATCCCTTCTTCCTCTGGTTGTCTCTTTTTTCTTCTCGGCCTCTCCCTTGGCGTTTCGTCGTCCCTGCGACACACCTGCAGCGCTGGCAGTGGGTGCGGCAGTGGGGACCGCAGGGGCCAACCAGTGAGAACCTGTAGGAGCTTTTTTAGAGCTCCTTGTATTTTTGCTGTTCCCCTTGGAGCCTCGAGGCTGATTAGGGGTGTCGCCGGAACCTTGATTCTGCTGTGGGCCATGGGACAAGACGCTGGGTGGTGGCCGGATGTCTAGGCCCTCGCCCACACTTTCCGCTGGCACCGCTCTTTCTGTGGTGGGGGGGATAAGCTCCTGACTCTCAAGAACCATATCCATGCCCTCCACGCTGCTCCTAGCCCTATTGCTCTGATCAGAGGTAGCAAGCTGCTCCGCAAGGCTATCTAGGCTATGAGGCCTGTCCACCTGGCCTAGGCTACCGGTCACTGCAGGCCGGGCCTGTGCCTCGGTGCCCTCAGCCTCCTCCCCTTGATGGCCTGAGTCCATTCTGTCCTGGACCCATCTAACCCCATGGCTCAATGCCCTAGTTCTTACCATGGTCAGCAAGGCCTCTAACTCCCCAGGGTCCATGATAAGCTGCCACCCCACTTGGGACAAATGTGACACCCTCCCCAGGGACCTACAGCACAGGGAATGCTGCTATGGGGAATATATGCTGATGCTGGGAGCCTGGGTCCCTATACCAAGTGACAGGGGAAGGGGAGGGGGGCTTTCTAGTGGGGTGCTCAGGCACTTTAAGGGCAGAGGGTAGGTGTGAGAGGGGTCGGGGGCCAATTATAAGCTGAGGCCCCCTATTTTACTTGCTTTTATCGATAAATGCAGAGAGCGCAGCGTGCAGACCTCAGATCAGATCAATGGCCGGCACGGAGTGAGGAGGAAGCTTGCGAAACGCGCTTAAGTCCCTCCTCCCAGCCAATCAGCATCGCCCAGGCTCTGCGTCAGACCCGGTGTGCCTGGGCTGCCTCTGTGCCGGCCAATACTTATAACTTTTTTGACATTCGTTTTTCTTGTTCTTTTTTTTTTGTTATTCTGTCTCTCACTGTTAAAATACATCTACCATTAAAATTATAGACTGATCCTTTCTTTGTCAGTGGATCAAATACTTTTTTCCCCCACTGTATATCGTATGTGTTTTTATATATATATATATATATATATATATATATACAGTCAGGTCCATAAATATTGGGACATCGACACAATTCTAAACTTTTTGGCTCTATACACCACCACAATGGATTTGAAATGAAACTAACAAGATGTGCTTTAACTGCAGACTTTCAGCTTTAATTTGAGGGTATTTACATCCAAATCAGGTGAACGGTGTAGGAATTACAACAGTTTGTATATGTGCCTCCCACTTTTTAAGGGACCAAAAGTAATGGGACAGATTAACAGTCATAAAACAAACTTTCACTTTTTAATACTTGGTTGCAAATCCTTTGCAGTCAATTACAGCCTGAAGTCTGGAACGCATAGACATCACCAGACGCTGGGTTTCATCCCTGGTGATGCTCTGCCAGACCTCTATTGCAACTGTCTTTAGTTCCTGCTTGTTCTTGGGGCATTTTCCCTTCAGTTTTGTCCTTAGCAAGTGAAATGCATGCTCAATCGGATTCAGATCAGGTGATTGACTTGGCCATTGCATAACATTCCACTTCTTTCCCTTAAAAAACTCTTTGGTTGCTTTTGCAGTAAGCTTCGGGTCATTGTCCATCTGCACTGTGAAGCGCCGTCCAATGAGTTCTGAAGCATTTGGCTGAATATGAGCAGATAATATTGCCTGAAACACTTCAGAATTCATCCTGCTGCTTTTGTCAGCAGTCACATCATCAATAAATACATTGGCAGCCATACATGCCCACGCCATGACACTACCACCACCATGCTTCACTGATGAGGTGGTATGCTTTGGATCATGAGCAGTTCCTTTCCGTCTCCATACTCTTCTCTTCCCATCACTCTGGTAGAAGTTGATCTTAGTCTCATCTGTCCATAGGATGTTGTTCCAGAACTGTGAAGGCTTTTTTAGGTGTTGTTTGGAAAACTCTAATCTGGCCTTCCTGTTTTTGAGGCTCACCAATGGT
This sequence comes from Discoglossus pictus, assembly GCA_027410445.1. NCBI lineage: Eukaryota > Metazoa > Chordata > Amphibia > Anura > Alytidae > Discoglossus > Discoglossus pictus. Next base: position 52,179,320 of record CM050167.1, read on the forward strand.
TTACATCTTGTGGTGAACCCTCTGTATTTACTCAGGTGAAGTCTTCTCTTGATTGTTGACTTTGACACACATACACCTACCTCCTGGAGAGTGTTCTTGATCTGGCCAACTGTTGTGAAGGGTGTTTTCTTCACCAGGGAAATAATTCTTCTGTCATCCACCACAGTTGTTTTCTGTGGTCTTCCGGGTCTTTTGGTGTTGCTGAGCTCACCGGTGCGTTCTTTCTTTTTAAGGATGTTCCAAACAGTTGATTTGGCCACACCTAATGTTTTTGCTATCTCTCTGATCGGTTTGTTTTTTTTTTTTCAGCCTAATGATGGCTTGATTCACTCATATTGAGAGTTAACAGCAACAAATGCAAATAGTACACTTGAAATGAACACTGTAGCTTGTATCTGCTCTTTGTAAATGGGATAATGAGGGAATAACACACACATGGCCATGGAACAGCTGAGAAGCCAATTGTCCCATTACTTTTGGTCCCTTAAAAAGTGGGAGGCACATATACAAACTGTTGTAATTCCTACACCGTTCACCTGATTTGGATGTAAATACCCTGAAATTAAAGCTGAAAGTCTGCAGTTAAAGCACATCTTGTTAGTTTCATTTCAAATCCATTGTGGTGGTGTATAGAGCCAAAACGTTTAGAATTGTGTCAATGTCCCAATATTTATGGACCTGACTGTATATATATATATATATATATATATATATATATATATATATATATAAACACACAAAAACTTATAATTTGATATATAGAAAGGGACAAGAAGGAGCTGCAAGTCGGATGTGGGGGCACACAAACTTGAATGGCCTAAGCAGCATAAAACCTAAATGTGCCCATGTAGATGGATTAAATGCATGATTTATAAGGAAATCTTGCAGCAGGATCACACAAGCTCCAAATAGAGGTAGCAAATAGAGAAACCAGAAACACACAAGAGAGACTCATTGTAAAATCTAAAAAACAAAATTTATTGGGCTTCTAAAAAATTATATTTAAAGGATATAAACAACAGTAATTTCTTCCTTACACAAGATCTCTGTATATATTCCTAGGATGTAGTATGTGGCAATTTATTATTGTAGATTTCATGCCCACCAGTTGAATGTTGTAAAATCTAAGCAGTAAGGTGGTATGATTTCTAAAATAAAAGTGCCAACAATAAGGTGTTAATGAATAACATATCATATTGACATACCAATACTAATGTGCTGTAGCATTTGGTGGAAAGTGCTTATAAACTACCTAGCAGTGATTAATAGCATGTGAATGTGAAATACTGTAAATGCAGTATTTTTTTCTTACTGGTTTCATCGTTCAAAGTGCTTAATTCTTAAAAACACAATTAGAATAAGCTAGCTAGAAGTGAATAAAAGCATGTGAATGTGAAATACTGTAAAAGCATTATCCTTTTCTTACCTGTTTCATCGTTCAAACAGCTTAAAAAAGGATAGATTCATGAGCGTGTTTACTACAGCTTCACATTAACAGGTCACCATTAAAAAATGGCTTGTTAGAAAGCCACTTACAGTATATACTCGAGTATAAGCCGACCCGAGTATAAGCCGAGGCACCTATTTTACCACAAAATACTGGGAAAAATGAGTGAATCGAGTATAAGCCAAGGGTGGGAAATGTGCTGCCCCCTGTGTCCCTCTTGTATCCCCCTCTTGTGTGCCCTTTTCTTGTGTCCCCTCTCTATCCCCTGTGTCTCTTCCCCCCTCTCTCCCTCCCCTGTGTCTCTTCCCCCCTCTCACTTCCCTGTGTCTCTTCCCCCTCTCTCTTCCCTGTGTCTCTTCCCCCCTCCCTTATCACCCTCCTCATGCCCCCTCATCTTCAACCCCCCTCCTCAACCCCCCTCCTCATCCTCAACCTCCCTCCTCATCCTCCCTCCTCATCCTCCCTCCTCATCCTCAACCTCCCTCCTCAACCTCAACCTCCTTCCTCATCCTCAACCCCCCTCCTCAACCTCCCTCCTCAAGCCCCCTCCTCCCACTCCCCTCCTCAACCTCAACCCCCCTCCTCAACCTCAACCCCCATCCTCAACCCCCTCCTCATTCTAAACCCTCTCCTCAACCTCCCTCCTCAACCACCTTCCTCAACCTCAACCCCCCTCCTCAACCTCAACCCCCCATCCTCAATCCCCCCTCCTCATCCCCCCCATCCACAACCCCTTTCCTCATCCTAAAGCCCCCTCTTCAACCTCCCTCCTCAACCCCCCTCCTCATCCTAAACCACCCTCTTCATCCTCCCTCCTCAACCTCTCTCCTCAGCCCCCCTCCAAAACCTCTCTCCTCAGCCCCCCTCTTCAACCTCAACCCCCCTCCTCAACCTCAACCCCCCCATGCTCATCCTCAACCCCCATCCTCATCCTAAACCCTCCCCATCCTCACCCTAAACCCCCCATCCTCATCCTAAACCCTCCCCATCCTCATCCTAAACCCCCCCATCCTCATCCTAAACCCCCATCCTCATCCTAAAACCCTCTCCACATCCTAAACCCACCTCCTCACTTTACCCCTCTAAATACCTCTCCCTTTCCCTTTGCCCTCACTTACCTCAATCTTCAGCTTCTCCTCCGCTCCTCCACACTCCTTCCTGCTTCTTGACCCAGCCAATGCTAATGACGTGGTGCGCATGGGACGTCACGTCATTAGCATATGCCAGGTCCCGATGCAGGATGGAGCTTGGAGAGCGGAGGAGCAGATGGAGGTAAGTGAAGGGAAAGGGAGAGGGGGAGGTATTTAGAGGAGTAAAGTGAGGAGGGGGGTTTAGAATGAGGAGGGGGGTTTAGAATGAGGAGGGAGGAGGGAAAGAGACACGGGAGGGTTAGAGAGACACTGGGGGGTTAGAGAGCCACGGGGGGTGTTAGAGAGACACAGGGAGGTTAGAGAGACACGGGGGGGTTAGAGAGACACGGGGGGGGGGAGTTACTTCTAGGATAAGCCGAGGGGGCCCTTTTTAGCCTTAAAAAAAGGGCTGAAAAACTCGGCTTATACTCGAGTATATACGGTATATATGTTCCTCAATGCAACTAGTAAATTAATAAAGTAAGTCGGGAGACAAAAGAGTTCTATCATTTATTGAGTAAGAAATATCCATAGACATTGATGAGATAACACAAGCTTTGAACTCTGTATACATAAAAATGTTTAAAGGGAACAAGGACCTGTTGAAGACTTATACCAGGAATTTAAAGCTGTTAATTAATTTCCAATTAGAACACCTAAATGTAGAACACCCAATAAGTGAACATGGGTAAATGGGAACCAGCCAATATGAATAATTGCTTTAGTGCACCTAATGTAACCTAGGCCTAAGAGTTGAATTATTACATAGCAGGTACCAACAAATTAACATCTATGTGTAATCAGAGTACTACTACTCTTCATATCTGTTCCTATTTACCTCATTCTGTCTCCCCTTGTTAGAAATATGTCTCTGCCACCTGTTAGATAAATGTGCCCCCCTTGGTGAACAGAAATCCTCATTCACATTGCTGTCATATTTAAACAATAGGGGATACAAACACACAGGTTACAAATTCAAGAAAACAGCAGTTAATTATATTGAGTTAATTTAAGATAAATGGCTTGCTGCTGTTTTCTTTCATTTGCAATCTTTTGCACACTTGAGCACATCGTTACAGTAGAGCAATCAAAGTTAATTTTCAAGATAATGAATATTCTAGTTGTGAACCGACTCTTCCAAGGTAAGAAAACAGGTTGCACAATTCTTAAGAGCCGCAATTTAGGATTCAGGTTGGGGTAAAATGGAAAACACACAACAAAACTGAATCTAAATAGCTCTTGGATATGGTCAGTTGTCAAGAATCAGTGAACTTTCAACATGAAAAATCGAAGCTGGGGCAGATAAAAACAATTAATCAAACGTGCATGCCCTTTTCTTTCTCCAACTCAAATTTTCAAGACATTATGAGCTTCATTAAATTGCAAATCGGCCAATTGAATAGGGCTCTATTTAAGCACATAGCATATTTTTTTACAGAAGTGTTTAGTTAGTGAACTTCTATCCAAAGCAAGGTCTTCACTAACTAAACACTTCTGTAAAAAAAATATGCTATGTGCTTATATAGAGCCCTATTCAATTGGCCGAATTTCAATTTAATAAGGCTTTATGTTTATGTAGCTATAGAGGCTAATTACAATATTATTATTAGCGATAATATTTGTAATGTGCAAACATATTCTGTAGCGCTATATCGGTGTTAAGTACAAGACAAAACACAATTAAGACATTGCAAAAGAATATAGGTCTCTGACCTTGAGCTTAAAATGAAATGTACATATTGCTTGTTTAAAAAGATTTTTACAAGACGGAAAAGTCGCAAACCTACGATCTACATAGTTAAGATGTGATACAGGAGGGTGATAAATGCAATATGGCAGTGTGAAGGTAATAGGCTCTAGCAAGTGGTGGTGGATGTGTGTTGCACTGTAGATTTTAGATGTGTGATATAATGCTTTAGAGTGTGCATATTAAGGCTAAAGGTCATTAGCTTTTAGTGAGTTGTTGAAGGTTTTGAGACCGGAGAATAGTCCAGTGGAGCGAGGTAAGGAGTTCCAATGAATAGGGGCAGCACAAGAAATTACATTGAAGATATTTTCAGTTACAATGTTCCTTTCCAACATAATAGCTGGATTTTGCCTCTTTTGGTTTACAAAACCATTTTAGGTAAACATGGCTATAAGTACATAGATACACTCAAATACATAGCAAATTCAAATTAAATGTATAAGAACTGCTGACTTGCCCAATTCGTAAATTTTTACACACTTAGAACCTTTCTTAATATTGCCACAGATTCTATTAGCTACTCGCAATCCAATTACCAGCTACCGGTCCACAATCACTAGGGGCCAGCCATACCTGAAAAACACAAATTAGAACTCCATTGGTTTTAGCACAGCTTGAATATTATGAGCTCTAAATAATTAAAGTTAAACAAAATCAATATTAATTTAGACCTGTATCGCTAGCTCGCAAATAAAGTCTCATAACTGAAAAAAGTATTGCGTTTCTGTCAAAAATGTTATGAGTAGTAAATTGGACTGGCAAGGGCTTTTTCAAACACTGATTAGAGCTTTAACAGCAATTACACACACAATACTCTAATTTAAAAGCATGGGAAGGCATGGAAACACATTAGAATTAATTGCACAACAATCTCAAATATGCAATTAAAAAATATTATTTTTAACTGTTTTTTCTGAGTAATATAGATCCCGGGACTCAAGTGGTTAATACATATCATGAAACCCACATGGACTAAAACAGATGCTCTAATGCATTTTATAGAGTGCTAGATTGCTTGGTTGTGAGCCTGATCTGCAAATCTTACTTATTGACACAAATTAATTTTTAGCCTTCAATTGCAGATTACGTGTAACTTCCATGTTACTGACGTCATGATGACGAACTAATTTACTATTGGCTGGGTCTAAGAATTAAATTGAGTGCTTGCTTAAATATTGTCAGATCATATAATCACGCACCCTGAAATCAGACTTAAAAAGTCAGGGTGTATGAGTTCGGCCTTGATTACATCTAAACATTTATGAAAAATAAAAAAAAACACCTGCAACCAAAAGTACGGGTTTGAGGCATTTGCGAGCAGCTAATAGAATATGGACCTATTTTATTTACTAAACTTTAATGCAAGTCTCCTATATCTAAGTGTAGTATATTTTAAAAATATGTCTAAATAATGTGTTTTACTTTTAATGAGATACAGTCAATCTGATTTAGTGGCATTTTTATGGAAAAGCACAACTTAGTACATATGGGTCTAAACTTGGCTTGAATATTTTATGGCTTAACAATTGCCTAAAAATATTGAGGATACATTCGGCAAATGATCTGTAACATGTTCACACATCTGCTGAGGAAGAGTTCAGCTTCATTCAGATGGATAGGAGTGAAACCTTTTTTCCTGCACAGCATGTTAATAAACACTTTAAGTCCTCTGAGACTAGTTCCTTCCATGGTTGGCCAACTGCTACAATAAATATTTTTCCTGTGGATACAGAATATACAAAACAGTCATCTTTGCACCTACTTGCTCTACGCTACATCCATTAATACCTTAATCGCACATCCAAGCTGTACAATAATTGCTTTATTAATCAGTCTGGTTCCACTTCAAATTGTGTGACAATCTGGCCAAATATTGTAATTTGCTGGCAATCTTTAAACGGATATAGAAAGTCTGTCTTAGAAGCTGTTCTAAAAATCTAACATAGAAATGGGGCCATTTGTAGCATTTGCATAGAGTTGCATGGGTGGAGCAAGCATGGACTTTCATACTTCCCAATTTCTGTATTTATTTTAATAAATTATGTTTGCAAAAATAAATTCTTTGTTACTTTTGGCTTGTGAAAAAAATCTTTAGAAGAGTAAACATGTACATGGAGAAAGATTTTGCATGGTTTAAAGGACATGGCCCTTTCAAGTTAAAGGCATATTTAAGTTTCCTGGATTATGAATGCATCCGATAGAGGAGAATTAGTTGTGTATGCAAACATTTTTTGCATAAAAAATACCACAATAAACATTAACAAACTTACCCATATGTTTGCTAAATCCCATGAGATTGCAAGCAGTTAATTTTGTAAGTTAACACACCTGGAAATCCCTGCTAAAATTAGCATAAAATGAATAATTTGTTTTGGCCAATTACAGGCAGCCAATACATTGTATCAATCTATAAAGCCAGTTTGTGCACCAAAGAATTATGGGATGTGTAGTCCTGGAATAGATAGCTAAGGAATTGCTCTGTGGATCTCTGCATTGAGATGCTGCTGGCTTGAAAGTTAGTAAAGTATTAAAATCCGTACCCAAATGCAGTGTTTCTATTGGTAGGTTCACTGTGCCTATGAGGGCAGCTCTTGAGGTGTGAATCAATGTAATGTGTGTGTCTGATATGAGCAGCAGGTGTTATATTACACAAAGGTAAAAACAGGGAAACTTAGAATTAAAGTGGCATCTGGAATAATAAAAGTGCTACCAGTATAATTAGAGTTCTGAAATATTACCAATTTTTCAATTTCTCTCTGCTTGTCTCTAAGAGGTCGCCATGTTGGCCTTTAGCCTGTAACCCTTAACAAAGCCCGCTAGACTTACGGCTATTAAATTGACCTCGTACAGCTACCCTCAAACGATCTGCGGGTTACAGGTGGAAAAACTCTACGGCCTATAGAAATCGGAACTCCGTTGACGCTAAGCCTTTAATCTGTCAAGCCCGAAAATGTTACTTTCGCAAATCGCTATTAAATTGCTACAAATCCACTGGCATTCAAACCTGTAAACCGCAAATGGAGCCAAAAAGCCTACGGGAACTAGAGAGGACCTGCAATGGGGTTAAAGTCCTATCCGTAGCACTGTAAATGCAAATATACACACACTAATGTATGTTAAAATAAATGAAAAGTGATCTTAGGTATTAATATTAATAGCACAACATTCTCAAACTCGAAAGTCTGCAATATAAAATACTTTTTTTTTCAGTTTAATTTCCATTTTATAATGATCCCAGCAATCAATGTTTTGATACATATAATGGAACTTGCATGGACTAGAATATCATATTTACTGATCTATTAATATTGCATTATTTCTGGAATGCGGGTCCGATCGTAACTCGTAATTCAAACCCTTAATGGATTCAAATCTAACTTCCATTTTTCATTGACGTAATGATGACGGTCTCATTTGCCATTGGCTCCGTCTAAACCCGTAACTACTGGTTTGACTAATTGATCATGTTCACGGCGCAAGAACGGTTTACGTGTTTTGATGTCATCCACGTCTGTTGCGGGCTTATCTAATTTAATAGCTCTGTAACTCTGCCGAATTTTAAGCCCGCAGGCTTTGTGGATGTACCTGTGCTGCTATGGGCTTGGAATTTAATATGGCCCTAAGAGGCATAAAAATTGTTTATGTATTTTCTAATACTAAGGTGAGTATACCCCTTCTGGATCGCTACCTTGTTGAGGTAACGGTGCTTGTGTACCTCAATAAAGTTGTTAGCTATACCATGTTGGATGGGCAGGTCATAGCAGACAGGTCCCCTGGAGAAGGAATTGGCAATGTACTCCAGTATCTTTGCCATGAAAATCTTATGGATTGGCACGACCGGACACAAGATGTGCCTGTGGTGTTGCAGTCTAAAGGGTCACGGAGAGTCACACTCAACTGAACGACTAAACCCCCCAAGGTGAGGCGATATTTTGACAATGGAGGGATTTATTCTAATGATAAGGAAGAACAAAGAAACAAAAAAATATAATTTTGTAGAATAGCATAGTAATTAGAGACCTTACTTGTGCATTAGCTCTATTTATGTCCATTGTTCTTGGTTAACAGACCTGGACTGTAACATTTTTTAAATCGTATGTATGTGATACATGAACTTTAATGTGAAACAATAAACTACATGAATTTGAATCTCAAAAAAAATAAAAATATTCTCACCTAAATACCAGATTCTTAATTGAGAATATCTTTGACATAGTGTTACATGGGAGAAAATTTGTATTGACTTTTCTCACTAGATACTGCTGTTTTGTTTTGCATAATTTGACAATGACAAATAGACTCCATAGTGGTCAAAGTCATTGTGTTGAGCACGTTCCTCGGCTCAATTCTCGAAGCAAACTAAGCAGTAAGGTCTTTAAATGGTCAATGTATGTGCCAGGTATACGCTTGTGAGTATCGAGCTCACCACTTGTTAGTTCAAGAAATGTGAATTTATGAAGTCAACAATAATGCTATCTGTAAATAAAATGAATATTAACCTACCTGAGGTGCTGGATCTGTCTCCACCTCCCTCCTATTACATGATTCACATTGTTTATCTGGATGCCATTAAACTCACCTGACAGCGGTTCATATCGTCCAACTGTTGCTCTTTTGGCTAGACAGTTGCCCTTTTTCAGGCAAAATTCCTTTGTCCACCTTAGCTCACCAAACTTCCCTCTTTTGAAAAAAATACCCACGCTTTCAGCCCTGGCCATGTTTCAATTTATTTGGTTTCTCTTAAGTAACCAATCAGAGAACTCACAACATCCCTTATCTGTCTGGTTAAGATGTTAACCAAAATCAAAATGCAGGAAATGAAATATATTCATTCTGATTGGTTACTCTTTTAATCAATCAGAAAGCTCTATTTCCCCTATCCTGATTGGTTAGAGTAATAAACAACCAGAACAGAGTTTACAAAGTGTGTTGCCCCGATCTGACTGGAGGTTTTTAAAGGGCCAGAAGATAGCGACTGAGAGCTTCCATCAAGATTGCATGTGCCCGCTTATCCTGGTCTGAAGTATGAGGATCAGAAAGTCGCTCTCATTTTAAGCTCAAAGGCAGGGACTGTAACTCTCTTACCATGTATTCAGATTTTATTTTGTTATGTACTTAACCTCTGTATAGCACAAAGGAACATGCTGACGTGTTACAAATAATTGTTAGTAATAATAATTAGTATACTATGGGGATCCAAAGGGACCCCATGATAGAAGATTAATTTTACATATCATGTAGTCCTTAAGGACCTTTACAGTGGTAGGTTAAGGACCATATGGGTCCATTGGAAGGAGGAGGTAAACATTAGGTGACATGGAGATAGCAATAGGACCCTTAGGGGTCTGTAGGTATCCCCCTAGTGGATGGGTACTATAAGGGTCAATTGGTACCACATGGGACACTTATTATTTATTTAAGGTGGGTGGCGGTAGGTAATGGGTTTATGAGGGGTTAACGGTAGCTCTCACAAATCGCTATTCAATTGCTAAAAACCCTCAAGACTGCAACCGCAGTCAAGACCGTAAACGGCAAATGTCGGCCCAAATCTTATGGGTTCCAAATAGGACTCAAAACACAATAAAAACACACCAATGCACTTTAAAATGTGGGGAAAGCAATGGAAGGCATTTTAATTACTTGCACAACAACTCCTAAGTATCAAATAGTTATATATATATAAATATATATATATTTATATATTTTCATATGTTGTAATGGTCATGCATATGACAATATGAAAAGCTATTAAAGACACACTACCTCATTAAATTGCAATGCAAATACATGAAAATGGCTGCCATATAAGCCCTTTCTCACTCACAGAGGCTCTAATGTGGTCCCTAAAAACACAATGGTCATCTTATATACATCTCACTCATCACATCTACATTGGTGGAAAAAATTGTGGCCAAATTACACCACCACAAGGCATATATAAAGTACCTTGACATTTGGTTGTTCAGTCCCTCAGTTGTATCTAACTTTCTGTGACCCTATGGACTTCAGCACATTTAACTATGTCTTTGCCTGTGCTTTTCCACAAGGTTTGCATGCCAAAGAGTGGGTTGCCAGTTCCTTCTCTAGTAGACTGTGATTTGTCTGACTTCTCTGCTATGACCTGCCCACCTACAGTGGCCCTACATGGTATAGTTCACAGCTTCATTCAGGTACACAAGCCCCTTCACCACCACCAGTTAGCAATCCAGAAGGGGAACAGTGGAACATACATCACACTAATCTAATCTAACCCATCAGAAATGGACGCAAAAACACATGGAGGATGTGCAGAGGCACGTGGAGCAACAGCCAACTCACCTCCATCAGGCATAATCTTCTCTACGTCCATCCTGGAGAGTCCCACGCCATTGCTGCTGGCCATGTGCCATGATAGGATCAGATTAGTGAGTAATTATATATTCTGATTGTGTGTGTCAATTATATCTGGGCACCTAGATATAATGAGAGATAAATAATGCACAGAAATCAGAGTGTCATCAGGATAATCTCTGCTCTTTATTTAGACAGTCTGTCTCTTATATAGCATAGAACACGTCACAACTTATTAGCATAGTTGGAAATAGGGTTAAATACAAAATTGCAAGCAACTGTCTTTTCAGACAATGTTTACTCGGCAAAACACCATCTAAAAAAAACCCCTGTTTGCTTCAGATACATTGTCTCAGCAGTATCTGAAGCAAAAACAGGAAACAGGATACAGATGTTTTATACATAGACACTCTACAGATCACGCACTTAAACATTCTAGTGAGATAAGGAAAATGCTGAGATACTTTTATAATTTCTACAACATACAGTTTTTATAACATACAATTAATTTCTAAATGAAGCAATTAAAATACCTAACATATCCCTCCTCTTATAAATGTATTAGACCAAGGTCTTAAGGCAAGGTTCAGGTCATAGTCCTTTCTTTAGTGAAGAGTTGGGGTCTGGACCATCATGGTGCTTCTCTTAATCCACTTGTTTTTTATACATCATCAATGTCATGATCAAGATAAGAATCAGATTCTCCTTGAGTGAGGGGTATCGTCTCTATTAGGTATTGTTGAGTTACTGCTTGGTCAACAACCTTATTCACCAATCCACGGATGCATGGTATCAATAGTCTGTCTGGGCTCCTCTTTTTGCAGTACCTGAATATGCAAATATTCCATGTTGTTACCTCTGCCTGAGGTGTAAATTCCAAGAGTATATCTCCCCTCATCACACTTTTGTGGGTCCTGGAGGGTGATCCGGATGGGGTTGCATAGCTGATTTTGGCTGCAAGAGGATGGCTCCACACCCCGTGTCAGCTTTAAGCGTCTCTTTGTACTTTTGCACTTCATATGATTAGGTGGGGAGTAACCCCAGTCAGCTCCTGTATTCCATACGGCCAGTTTCCAGCTAGGACATCTCTCATTTCCATACAGAGAGGCTATACACAAATATACTGGCGCTTTTCTCACCCCTCCACTACGTCCTCCTCCAGAAAGTCCACATCTTAGTACTTGACATAGGTCTATTTGGTTGGTTCCTATCTGCCCTTCCTTGAACACTAGGGTCACTTGGCCAGTTAAATTGACTTCCATCATGTCTCTTTTCATTCTGTGCATCCACATCTCTCCGATAGATTGCGCCTGGTTGCCTCTGGGTCTTGTTACTTCTTCCCATATGATTATGGGTGCTACTATGCAAAGAGTTATCAAGATGAGGCATGTCAGTGAGATTCTTAGGCCACACCAGTTAGGTCTTTTGAACAGGTGCCAGGACATTTTCTTGGGCCAGTTGAGAACCCCAAAAAACCCGCACCATTCGGTTCTTCACTGGGTTTGAGACGAGTTTCCCCCCCTTTGTAGCCCAGCCTGACTCGCAATGAGTCAGCTAGCAGGTTTTTAGGAATCAACTGGCTCAAGCTCTGGCACTTTTACTCTCTTGCAGTGAGTCAGGTGTATCCAGGTGGCTCGTTCGGCAACTTTCAAGGCAGTGGGTGTTGACAGCAGAACTTGGTACGGTCCTTCCCACCTGGCCGATGCCCAATTTTTACGCTTGATTACTTTAATTAGGACCCACTGGCCTGGTTGTACCAAGCAGGGTCCCTGCTGTTGCTGTGGAAGAGAGAGAGAGATGGAGGTAATATCTTTCTTACTTAACATTTTTCTCATATAGTCTGCTAAGTTTTCACTCATGTTCTCATCTTCTGAGATAAATGGTCTAAATTCTGGTAGTAGGAATGGTCTCCCATACAATATTTCAAACGGGGTTAACTTCTTCCTGCCTGGAAGCATGTGCATGTTTAGCATGACTAATGGTAAACAGTAAAGCCAATTTTTTCCTGTCGCTGCCATTGTTTTCCTCAATTTATTTTTAATGGTACCATTAGTTCTCTCTACTAATCCAGCTGACTGTGGGTGGTACGCACAGTGGTTTTTCAACTCTATGTGTAATGCTTTACTCAAGTGGTTGATAATCCTGTTCACAAAATGTGTGCCATTATCGCTATATATTTTCTCTGGTATACCAAACCTAGGAATTATTTGTGTCACTAAGGTTTTAGCCACTGTGATTGCGTCAGGGTGTGCACATGGTTTCGTTTCCACCCACCTAGAGTATACATCAATTATCACTAGGCAATATTTCTTCCCTTCACACTTTGTTAGTTCAATGAAATCCATACATATTGTCTGGAAGGGGTATGTTGGTTCTGGGAATGTGCCCCTTATGGGGTGATAGTTACCCTGAGGGTTATGTTGTGCACAAACAAGGCACCCTGCACAAAAATTTTTAAAATAGGTGTTTAATCCATAGGCTGAAAATATTCTGCTGACCATGTCTACCATACTCCCTCTTGAGACATGACTAATTCCATGGCTCAACATAGCTGCATATCTGAATAGCGATTTTGGTAAAATTGGTTTCCCTTCTATACTCTCATAAATATTATCAGCATTTAGTTTACTCCCTTTCTTCAACCAGTATGTTTTTTCCTGTGAGGGTGCATTTGCCTGTAGTTGCTGTAGAATACTCTTGTCAATATGGTTTACTAAATACACAGATGTGTAGCTGTGTAAGAGAAAAATGTGTATGTTTCCCGTTTGAGCCGCTTGCTTTGCAGCTGTATCTGCCCTGCCATTTCCTATTGAAATTGCGTCTGTGTTCGTGGTATGAGCCACACATTTACATACCGCAATCTTCAAGGGCAGTTGAATGGCTTCAAGTAACTGCAAAAGGAGTTGTTTATGAGTGACTTGCCTGCCAGTAGATGTGACCATACCTCTATTTTTCCACAATTGTGCAAATATGTGCACAGTTGAGAATGCATATTGGCTGTCGGTGTATATATTTACTATTTGTCCCTTTCCTATTTTACAGGCTTCAGTAAGGGCCACGATCTCAGCTGCCTGTGCTGAAAAATGTGATGGAAGTTTTCCTGCTCTTATAGTTTCTTCTTGTGTTACTACTGCATATCCCGTTGCATTTGTACCATCTTTGTTTCTACTTGATGACCCATCTACAAACAGAGTTAGTGTAGCCTCGGTGTATGCAACATCTCTAAGGCCGTCTCTTGGTGAGACTTCTTTTTCTATGATTTCAGTACATGCATGTGGTGTACCATCTTCCTGGATGGGAACTAACGTTGATGGGTTCAGTGTTGTGCACCTTTCTATGTGCAAGTGTGGTTGTGACAGAAGTATAGTCATGCATGATAAGTGTCTTGAAGGGGAAAGGTATGAAACCTTATTTTGTAGTAGAATGACAGATACAGCATGTGGTACTCTTAGAGTCAAAGGGTGGAGCAGGACTAAGGCTGCCGACGCCAGAACTGCCATGGAAGCCGCCACTACAGCCTGTACACAAACCGGAAGTCCCCTGGCTACAGGGTCCAACCTGGTTGAGTAAAAAGCCAAGGGTCGGTCTCGCAGGCCATGTTTCTGAGTCACAACAGAAGTCATATAGCCTCCCCTTGAGTCAACAGTTTGTACAAATGGCTTGCTGTAATCTGGCAATCCCAATACAGATGTTCCCACTACTGTGTTCTTAAGCTGAATGAATGCTGCTTCAGCTTCATGTGTCCACGCTACCTTTTCATTAGCTGACATTGATTGTGCATAAATAAGGTGTTGTATGGGCCCTGTAAGTTCTGCATAGTTGGGAATCCAACTCCTGCAGAAATTTACCATCCCTAAGAAAGACATAACTTGTCTCTTTGTGACCGGCTTAGGGGCTTCTAGTATGGCCCTTTTCCTAACTGGGTCTAGTGATCGTCCCTTTCTGCTCACTAGGTATCCCAGGTACTTCACTTCTGCTTTCCAGAGCTGTAATTTATCCCGACTAACCTTATGTCCCTCTTCTGCCAGGAATGTGTGTTATCTGGCTGCATGTCATTTAGGAGTGTATGTGGATCTGGCACCGTGGGTACTCGGGAAATTACAGCTTTATTTACTGCTTGCAAATCCTGCACTAATCTCCAAGCTCCGGTTGTCTTCCTGACTGGGTAAAGTGGGGTGTTACATGGGGATCCTGGGCATTCTATTATAATCCCTTTCTCAATCAAAACTTTTATAATAGGTTCTATGCCCTTCTCTGCTTCAGGTTTTAGAGGATACTGTCTCTGATGTGGCTAAAAAGTACTTTTTGGGGTGATTTTTACTGGCTCTACCCCCTTTATAAGGCCTACATCAGCGGGCCCTGTGGACCATAAGGTGTCCGGAAGGCTCTCTAATGCTGCCTCCTGTTCCTGAGTGAACAGTATCTGTGTGTTGTGTCATGGTTCCTCTAACAGAAGAACTTTCTCCCACCTGGATGACTGTAAGTGTATTCCTTTCTTTGTCTCAGTTACCCAGTTCAGGCTTTTCCGATATATTTTTGTGCTCGGTGAGTACTGCACTCCGAGGTCATAGGGTAAGTACTCCCATGGTGTTTTATCTGTCTGAGCCTCTTCTACCATCCCTCCTACCTGTACCCACCTTCCACCAGCTGGCATAGTCAGTGATATGTGTGGCACTGTGTGTCCTGCATAGAGGAACTGGTCTTGATTATTCAGTTTTACTCCCACCCCTGTATACCCATTTTCTGTCCAGTATATGTAATCCAAGGTTATTCTGGTATTGGTGTGTTTGAAAAATGTTTTTCATAGTCCACATCCCTCCCCGGTGTACTTTCAAATTTCATAGTGCAGTGTAATGACCCTGTGCTTTGTTTTACACTGGAAGATGGAGCTAGGTCATTAGCCATGGCTACCAAAGTGCTGGATACTTGTGCCGGCCCTTTCGACACCATGTCTAATGTGTAAAAGTAATGTGGTTCACCCATCTCCTGCACTACATTTACATTGACAGGTATGTCCCCCATGTATGCATTCATGCCTTTCCATGTGGGAACCACTCTAATGTTGCATTTCAGCATCAGATCTCTACCCAAGAGATTTATCGGGCATCTAGGGGAGAGTATAAAAGGATGCTCAAATGTTTAGCCATTGAACAATCTCACTGTAAGTGGGCATGATACAGGTTCACTATTTGTCTGTCCTGCTGCTGACCTAACCAGTATGTTTTGTGATGACGTATAAATACTCCATGTGCCATCATCGCTCAATACTGACCTACAGGCTCCTGTATCGCATAAAAATGTTATCATTACCCCCTCTACATCTAGTTTAATGACTGGTTGTTCTGCTAGAGCCATTAAGTCTTTACATGATTCTAAATTCAACACATCATTTATTTCTGGCAAATTTGCGTCATTATTACCATACTCATACAATTCAGATTCATGCAATTCTTGTTCAGCAAATATTAGTAAAGGAAGGGTACAACCTGTTCTAATCATTTGTCAGTCTGGTCATCGTCATCTGCTCCCTCTTCCTCCTGGTACTTTTTGTTTCTGCAGGAACGTGCTAAGTGGCCGGCCTTGCCACATACGTAACAATTTCCATAAAATTTGTCCTCTGCTTCCACCTCGACCTCGTCCACCTCCTCTCCCTCCACGTTTTTGGTTATTTCCACCATCACCAGAAAAGAAAGCAAAAAGTTATAGGTTGCGCTTTCCCATCAACAGAAGTCATCAAATACACCTCCTTTGGTTTACTATCTTGCTTTATCTGTTTCTTTTCATTTGCTCTCTTACACTGCTCCTCTGCATGTTTAGCATATTCTATGGTTTCCCTAAGGGGACATGTTTTGTAAGTAATTTGGTGTTGTATCACAAAGTCATTTATTTGTTTAGCTGCTGAGCATATGGTCCAGCATCATCATATGGGTTAGGTCTGGCTACCCCGCTATGGCTGTCAAATACTACCCGCAACCTCCCTATATATTGTTCCACACTTTCATCATCTTTCTGTACACACTCGTTTATCTTAGTCCAGTCTGCGTCTGTCAGCTATTCTGCCTATTAGAGTGTCTACTCTTTGGGTCAGTTCTTGTGATCCATATTGCAATGGCTCCCCCCTTGGGTCCAGTGGATTCCAGTCACCTTCACTAAGGATCCAATCGGATTCTAATATCTGCCTCAGACACCGTACAACCTAAACACCATTTAATTTAAAACTTTGCTGCAATCGCTGGAACTTAAGTCTGAAAATTCCCATATTGTCATTTGGGTGGGGGACTCCTTCTACAGCTCTCCTCACATCTGCATCTGTCCATGCTCGGTATACTAGCATTGTGGGTGGCAACACATTTCCCCCCTCTAGGATTGGGAACCTCAATTAAAGGATATAATGGCACAGATGTCATTCCCTTACCTCCATAATGATGATCTGGTGCCCGCCTGGTTCTGGCGGGCCGTCCGTCATAAGGTGGTGGTGTCGGAGGAGGTGGATTTGGAGCGGTGGCGGCAAGCAGGTATTTGCGGGCATCATCAAATTCGTCCTCTACATCATCACTATAAGTGACCATATTCCCAGGAGTTGGAGGGGCGGTCAGTCGTGGAAGGATTTTCTGTGTACACATAAACATATCCTCTTCCGAAGGAGAGAGGTGGTTAACATTACATGTCCCTCCCCCCGTAGGCACCGTCATTGTGATACACATTTGCCTTTTTGTTTTCATCTTCAACAATTTGTTATTTTTAGTATAGAAAATGTATTTACTTTTTAGTATTTTTATGTTGATTTCCTTAATTAAGTAACGTTGCGTTTACTTTTCCTTTCCTATACTTCTTTGTATATAGTAAAGCTCAATAAAGTTTGAACGTCTCCTATACCTTCCTTGTAATAAGGATTAATATTGCCAAGAAGTAGTGGATACAGGGCACCGATTTCCAGCAGAGGTAGTATAGTAGATGCTGTGTATCCAGTGGGTGCGGTGAGCATTGTCATCACTTAAAAGAGTTATAATAACATGCCTTTGTCTCTCTTTACAGCAACCACACTTCCTCCCTTCTGCTATGTTCCCTTAAGGTTACAGACAGACATATTTTACATAAAAAAACTAACACACACACACAGAGAAAATTGGAGTAGAAAGGGGAGTGGTCTGCTATGCTGACTGTGGGGGGTGGGCCAGACCCTGCACATCGTCACATAATACAGATCAATCACCTCCCTGCCCAAAGGTAAAGCATTGAGTAAAGGTACAAAGACACAGAAACTTTATATATATACACAAATACACATAAGAAAACAATTCTAGAATACAGTGTTCACAATTCCCACACATAAGTGTGTTTCTACCAGACATAAGTTACAGATGCACACCAGAAACCCTTTGCATAATAAACATGTCTTTAGAGATTACCTTGAAAACTGCAGGGTCTAGAAACCACACACCTGGCAGTGCCATTTATGCCCTAGAGAGCCTATCCACCTATACATATACATATATATACACATATACATATGTATATACCCATATATATATATATATATATATCTTGAACTCCTATAGTATCAATTAAAGTTAATAGATATACACAACAAATAATATCACAGGTACATGGAAATATACATAGCATTACATATACATACAACAACCAACAGACCTTTAATACATTTTCCAGAAATAATCTGTATATCTCCCACCCAGTGCTTCATACACACAATCTTACAGAGTATTTTAGTAAGAAGTTATGAATACACAGAAACTGCAGACAAAATATTTCAACATGGTATAACCAAGTAAAGAATGAGAAAGAATACATATGTACATATATACATACACTCACAAGTACACAGAAATATACAGAATGTTTACAGGTATATATAATAACCAAGAAACTGTTATCCGTGTGACACCCCTCACAAACATACATACACCCGGTACCGGTATTTAAATCATACAAAATGGTAACATGCACACACATACATATTTTCTTGCAAGAGCTCATGTGAAAGTCAGACTCATTTACCCCTTTTTCATGGTAAGCTTTCTCAATATTGTTACGTACGGAGAACTTATTTTATAGTCTTTTCCTCAGGATAATGACTCTTTTACCTCCCTATGGGTAAGTTTCAACCCTTCTACCTATTACTAGGCTAGAAACCTAGTTGTACAACTCTTTTACCTAACATCACCGTAAGGTAAGGACCTACAGAACATACACACAAATGCAAAATGCAACAGAAATTCAGGTACTCACTGTCAGTTCGCTGTAAGCTGTGCCTTGTCATCCCCCGGAAAAACAAACACCTTTGGTCCAACTGATCGTATATATCAGGCCTGAGGTCTTTCTCAAGGTAAGGGAGTCCTCAGTGACTTACCCCCCCGTGCACGGTAAAAGGAGTTTTGCTTCGTCCGAGGAATGATAAGGGAAACAACCACCGTTCGAAGGACCAAAATGATAGGATCAGATTAGTGAGTAATTATATATTCTGATTGTGTGTGTCAATTATATCTGGGCACCTAGATATAATGAGAGATAAATAATGCACAGAAATCAGAGTGTCATCAGGATAATCTCTGCTCTTTATTTAGACAGTCTGTCTCTTATATAGCATAGAACACGTCACAACTTATTAGCATAGTTGGAAATAGGGTTAAATACAAAATTGCAAGCAACTGTCTTTTCAGACAATGTTTACTCGGCAAAACACCATCTAAAAAAAACCCCTGTTTGCTTCAGATACATTGTCTCAGCAGTATCTGAAGCAAAAACAGGAAACAGGATACAGATGTTTTATACATAGACACTCTACAGATCACGCACTTAAACATTCTAGTGAGATAAGGAAAATGCTGAGATACTTTTATAATTTCTACAACATACAGTTTTTATAACATACAATTAATTTCTAAATGAAGCAATTAAAATACCTAACAGCCACAATGTATACCCATTATCATTTGGTGAAATCCCATTAAGGGTTTTGCTATCAATCAATTCACATTATCACCTGTCATATTGTTATCAGGCCTTCAGGGGAATGTTTATACTCCACAGTATCACAAATTGGACTTTGCATGTCTATTAACCCCATATTATGATATATGATATATATTATTATATGATATGTTATGATATTGTTACTAATATTATTATGATATGTATTAATCTATAACAAAGCTTTATTTCATACACAGAGCACAATCAGAAATGGACAAGACTGTGCATTAATATCTTGGGTGTGGTGTGGGTGGATCCCGCGGGGACAAGAGGCTTGTTTTTGGAAAAAAGGGGATACCTAAAGGGGGTAATGTCATAGTCTAGAAAAAGCATGATGCATAGCACCTACTAGGGTCACACATGGTCACTACACCACTGCAACCAGAATTTGATGAAAAAAAGGACCATCAGAAATTGCTCCATTTAATTAAAGAGACCTGAATTGTACCTAAATCAAAACAAAAAGTAACAACACCTGCAAAATAGGGCCTTACAAAAATATAGGGACTGCAGCATCTCTTCCCAACAGCATTCCTCAGTGACCCTCAATTGGTGAAATGTTAAACAGAAACCTATGTGTCCCCAGAGAAGAGGGTCATGGACCATGTGATGGGAGGTAGCCATCTGCGTACAAAACATTACCATCACATCGGTAAAGATCCAAGACTCTTTAGCAGGCTAGATTACGTTAACATTTGGACCAATAGATGGTCACTGATGAGTGCTGTTAAGAAGGCAAAAAACATATGAGCAGCCCCTACATGCTCCTCTGCCTAGCGTCAGGGCCCCAATCCCCAGTGGGCGGCTGCCTTCTCCTTGGTGGTGGTGAGGGGCAGGGGAAGGCATTCCCCTGGAGGCAGTGGTAATAGCAGTGGTGATGGTGCTGGTGGAGGCATAGGGGGAGGAGAGACGTGGCCAGGCTGCGGGTGTGCGGGGGGGGGGGGGGGGGCTCTGGGTTGGAGGAGGTGGTGCTGGAGACCAGAGTGCTGCGCAAGGTGTCTTTTGTGAGGTATTCAAATGCACTCTGGTCTGCCCCCATCCTAAGCAGCCCAGCAAGGTATGACTCTGTCATAAGATGGTGCCTACTCCATATTGTGCCTGGCCTTGCATGACCTCTGCATGGTTGACATTGATGCTGGCCTGGATCCCCTGGAGACAGTCCATCTGCTGCCGCATGATGGCCAGCATCTCTGCCTTCTCAACCTGGCTTGGTGGGGATGGAGGTCAGTGGGCTATTTCTGGGGGAGGAGGTCGCAGTGGTGGTGGCCCAGTGGGGAGGGTCTGGGGCCCGGCTGGAGCCTCGCTCCATGGGGTAGTGGTGTCTTTGCTGGGCCTGGTATATTCCAGTCTGCGGCACTCGTGAGGAGATGGGGTCAAGCCCCATTGGTCCCTCCAGTAGGAGGGCCCTGGTGAGATGTTCAGTCTCTGGGGGAGGGGGGCAGTGGGGTTAAATGCCACCAGTGCGGCTGATGGTCCTGCTGGTGACTCCACAGCCCAGATGACATCCTCCTCCTCTGAACCAGGGCCCTCGGCACCACTTCTTCCCTCCTCCCTCTGCGCTGGTTCCTGGTGGGCTCACCACTGGACTCAGACCTCCTTGATGTTGAAAGCAAGAAAAGAAAGGTATATGTCATTAGCATGATGAATAATATATTGTTTTGTGTTCATTCCTAACTATCTGACATCTAGGCTTGAACCTGCATGATTCACTTAATTACAACTTTGATTAGCTAGCATTTGCTAGATGTGATCTGTTCTTTGGTTCTTGGTCTTGATCGTTCTTGGCTCCTAACGCTACCTTGATTTCGGCTGCAGTCTGTAACTGCATAGGCTGCAGTGGGCACACCAATACATGGGCTCTCTATTGGTTGATTACTGTTGTTGTGCCCAGGAATGACAGTGATTTGTCAGCTTCATAGATTTAATGACGCATCCATCTATCCCTTGTTAATTCTATAGAGCTGACATGTCAGTGTCCTTGTTGGTCACCATGTACATGTGTAGTGTGTGTGATGTACATATAGTTGAATTTTGGTGTATGTGATATTAACCTTACATGGAGGCTAGATCCTGCTAGGCCACCACGCCTGAAGCTCCAGCGGTGAGTACTTGGCTCAATAGCTCCCTGGTCACTCTCTCACAAAAAAATATAAGGATAAATAAAAATAAGTGTTTCTGTATATATACATGAATTTGTGTGTATTATGTGTATTTATTAACTGTTTGGGGATGGGGTGTGGGGGACGGGATGGGGGGATGTGTATGGTGTAATTTACTTTATGTGTAAATTCGTAAATACATGAATATAAAATAACAAAAGCGGAATATACTGCTCTGAAAACTTGCCTACTCTCTTTCAGTCTGCTCAAATCACCAACTCCAGGACCTGGGTGCTACCTCGTCAAAATCTACAACACAGTCAACCGCATGGGCGGGTGTAACTCAACTTTATAATCTGTGTCGATCATCTTCGGCTAGATCACTTTCTATTGGCTGAGAGGCCTGCGTCGCACTCCGTTATACCGTGATTGGATCATAACTGTGGACCACATGAAGTCCAGCCCATTAACCTTTTCAGCCTCGAAAGTAGTTTATGGGCTTGAGGCTTCGGCCCATAATTTGCGCACTTGCTCAATTGAATAGCACCGGAGTTGTAAACGGCCGCGAGTCCGCAGCAAGCCTGGAGATATACCGCTTATATATCGCGAGATGCAGTCATCAAATTGAATGGGGATCATTGCAAGCCTCTCCACTCGTTTACTTTTGCCCCTCATTGCAAGCCTCTCCCCTTGGTGTAAAATATAATTTTTTTTTAGTGCCGTGTAAATTAGAAAATGTTTTCAGGTCTCAGAGCATAATAAAGTGATTTAAATATGTAACTGCTTTGAGAGCCATTCGCTGTCAGCCAATGAGCAGTAATCCAGATATATAAGTGCAGTGTAAAAATTTTTTTTTTTTGAGTGCAGTGGAAAGTATACATTTTTATTTTTTAATTCCTTATTAATAATTATTAATTAATGTACGTTACTAACTAATTAGAAATTAATAAATGTATTAGGAAGTGCGAAGCATTAATGTATTCATAATGTAACGACAGTGTAGAATATGGTATTTAGCGTATTTAAATTTTTTATATATATCATTTTTTTTTTATAATAATTAAATAATTAATTAATAAATTAATATACTTTACCTAATTTTAATTAATATATCCAGCAATCAATATCCTGAAGAGCTAACAATCTCTTTTGATTTTCATGCAGAATACAATGTACAGGTGGACTGTTGATGACCTGAGGTGTAAGTGTCAGCAATGTGGCAATTGTGCAGTGTAAATAGGCTGCGTGCGTGAGGGTAAACCATAGTCGGGTAAAGCACCCTTTTAGATTCGTAATGTTATTAGTTGGAAGTTAGTGTTCATGGTGTTTTGCGCAGTCGTGTAGCCTTGTTTTCATTTTTTTCGGCCACCATTTTTTTTATTACTTAGCCGATTTTCGAGTGCCGAAACTCTGCAAATTCGGCTTAAACTTGCGTGCAACCTCCCTCCCAGGCGTCCTGGTTTTTCGTATTTTTGCGACCTCATAATTTTTTTTTCTAAGTTTTGCGCCTCACAATTATTTTTTTTAAGTCCCGCGTTCCTAAGGCAATCCTGCGTTTTCTAACTGCTTGGAGGCTAAGTCCCGCATACTTCAATGTCTCAACTGCTCGCCATGCTTCGCAAGGCTGACAGGAGAACCTTCGGCACTCATTTCTGGCTAAGACCAGCGGGTTTCAATCCCTCAACTGCTCGCCTTGCTTCGCAAGGCACTTAGGCGATGAGTGCCTTTGTCGCTCATTGCCTAAGTGCTCTGAATTTTAATGCCTCAACTGCTCACCTCGCAGCAGATGAGCGCGTTCAACTCTCATCGGCTAAGTGCTCCAAGCTCGGAAGACTTCTGTGCCTCAACGGCTCGCCTCGCTATGTGAGGCTCGCAAGCGTGACAATAAATCGCAGTTTGACAACTATTATATGTGTCATGCAATTATGTTATAGATGAATCTATCATATTCTTGAGGTGGGAGAAGACTTTGAATGCAGAGGCAGCTTCTATTTACATAATTGGAATGTGGCAGCTAAAACACGTTATTTTAACATATTTAAGGGAAATATCATTCATTTATAAGGACATACCTTCCTGAGAAAGAAGCTGAAAGAATCAGTTTATTTTTTTAAACAAATCCCTGATCATTTTTTGAATCTATTCTTTTTTTTTTTACTTTACTTATAAAGATCTCTTACTTACACGTCCATTAAAACAAACATTATTTTGCAGTGGAGAATAGAGTTATTGTACTTAATCTTCGGTGTTATAATGACCCTGTGCATTTCTTTGCTTGTGGCCTGTAACAATAAATAGTGACAACCACTCGCACCTAATACAGTCTAATTGCTAGCCACCTTTCACTGTCTCAGGGATCACCTGCAAGATTTAGCACCAATTAACCTTTTTTGCATAGAGCTATTTTTTGTTATGACTGATACATTAAATTCTGTAGAGAAAGCCACACCAGAGAGGTGGGAGATGAGCTTTATGTGCACTGGGTGTTTGATCGTGGAGTTGATTGAAAACATGGCTACGATACATTGGAGACACCTATAATTTTCTATTTTTTTTTTTTTTATGACAATTTGCTATTAATTAAATTACAGAAATATAGAATTAGATAAAAGAGAAAGATCCCGTTGGCCCATCAGGTCAGTCAAAAACTTAAAATGATTCATTTAAAATGTATCTCCCAACATTGTAAATGGCCAGATAGAGAATTATATTCTTGAGCATTTGGTAGAGCTACCATAATTTTGTACAATGTGTAAACCAAGTCTTATATATATATATATATATATATATATATATATATATATATAGTACATTTGTGTTCACATTTGAATGTCTAAAACAAGTTAAAAAACTTGTTTTCTGCTCAGAATTCCGAGAAATACAGTTATTACATTGCATTCTGGGAAGTTCAGCAGGGACATGCAAATGTGCCCAAAAATGCTTCGTTCTTCAATCCATCACCATTTTAAACATGGCTTCCTTTAAGCTTATGCCTGCTGCATTACACAGCTTTTATGCAAAGCCAAGGTTGGATTATACACAAACTGTCTATAAATATAATTTGTAGGACTGTAGGATTCTATATTTCTCCTAGACATTGAGCAAAAACAGATGGAACCAGATGGAATGGGTAATTGGGCATGGCTGGACTAGGACTATCCTTTAAAAGTGGGTTATTTAGGTGGCTAAATATGACAACGGATTTCCACCTGAAAAGAGCGACCATTCCTCCATATGCTTTTAACAGTGTTTAGT
The DNA here is from genome assembly GCA_027410445.1 of Discoglossus pictus. Taxonomy (NCBI): domain Eukaryota; kingdom Metazoa; phylum Chordata; class Amphibia; order Anura; family Alytidae; genus Discoglossus; species Discoglossus pictus. The sequence goes on from CM050167.1 coordinate 52,204,322, forward strand.
GTTTAGTATACACATTCCACTTGATGTTTTTCTGTATAAAAATGGAAAGATTTAAAGGACCACTGTAATATTTTTCTTACTTTTTAAATTGTTTGTTTTCTTCTCAAGCAGAGTTGCTTTTACACCCCTCTTGATGCCTTGTCAGGGGGCATGGCCAGGTCTGCCTGGGTGCTGAATAATCATAAAGCTTTAGGCTAAAAAGTCACTGGTATCAGCCCGTTATGTTAAATCTACCCCCATCCTATACACAAAGGTAACAAGTTTACTGTGACAGTGCTTGAGCCATCATAACTCCACCCCATTTGTCTGAACATGCTCATTCTGAACCAGAGTCTGACTGGTCAGAATTTTTTTTAGTACAGGCACCAAGCAGAGCTAGCCAAGTTCCAGCAGCCATTTAATGTGATGAGTTGAACGCAAAGAGAGGTCAGTAACCATAGGTCTAAGTTTACACAGACTATTACACATTACACAAAAAAAGTCTGACCAGTCAGACTCTGGCTCAGAATGAGCATGCTCAGACAAATGGGGTGGAGTTATGATGGCTCAAGCACTGTCCCAGGGGTTACCGTAAACTTGTTACCTTTGTGTATAGGATGGGGGCAGATCTAATAACATAACGGGCGAGGCAAGTGACTTTATAGCCTAAAGCATTATGATTATTCAGCACCCAGTAGAAGGAGATAAGCAGCTCTGCTTGAGGGAAAACTGACATATTCAAAAATAAGAACAAATATCTATTTTTAATCATTTATGCCCAACAAAAATATGAACTTTACTTGCAAATGCACTACAGTGGTCCTTTAAAAATAGTCTGTGTACACTTAGACCCATGAATTCTGACCTCTCTTTATCATTCCCAAGCGTTCAACCCATCACATTACATGGCTGCTGGAACTTGGCAACTTGCATACAGAGGTACAGTGATTGATTGACACTGATTCAATGTATTAGACAGAAATTGTAATGTATTCCACATAGTCTCCTGGGTTCCTCTTATTTAGGAACAGCATAATCCTTTCACACCTCCTCCCCGCACCGCTTCTTAACATACATTTTACATAGCAGTATAGAACAAGAATGGAAGCTTTCTAAATGCAGCATACCCAGAGGGATTAACAAAAAAATCTCAGTATATTATAACAACCAATCTAACATCACATATCCAAGATATTCCTTAGTATAAAAAAAATGGAAAACTATTTAATTTTATATTTTATTTAGATATATGTGCATATTTTAAGAGCTACACTATGTGTATGGATGTATTGAGGTTACATTTGTATAATACTTACTGAGTGATGTGAGTCATATTTTTAAATAAAAATAATAAAACCCATCTCTGCATGGATTTGGATTTTTTCTTTCTTGAAAAAAACAAACAAAAAACATTTGTTGTAAATAATGATAACTTTTTCCAATATTACAAATCTTCAGATTTAATATAAAATGAAGGAGACGTTTTTTATTGTGCATTGAAAAACGCATGTTACAAAAATATGTGATCGGAAGACTAGTAAATATATAGATGGAGCAAAACTGGACCCCAAAAAGTCGGAATTATATGTAAATTTAAAAAATAGATCAAAATAAGTATATTTGATAATTAAAAAAAAACAAAAAACATACAATAATTGTATCAGACTCCCTCATAATGCAGTATTATGTGAATTTACTCTGTTCACACATTCCTTCTCCTGCATAAATTGTATTGATGGAGAGATTTGCATTCTCCAGGGGTATGTTTCTGACTAGGCCCACAAGGTTGAGGCCTAGGGCAACATATTTTGTTGCCCTAGGCCTGAAGATGCTGTGCTGTACATTGAAATATGTCTGTGTGTATTTGACACTATCTGACATACCATATACATATATAAACTTTAATTTGATATACAGAAAATGGAAAGGAGTGTGAGGCGCACAAATCAAAATGGCCTGTGTGTTTGCACAGTGCAGACTCTGACTTCAAGGACTGTAACACACCATGCTGATCTTGGTCTTACTTGCAGAGATACTAGAGTGGATTGCCAGTTCCTTCTCCAGTGGCCCACAGCATACAGCTCCTGGTATTCCTGCATGGTCTCCCATCCAAGTTCTGACCAGGCCCTGCCTTTTAGTTCCCTAAATGCAATTGAACCTAGGTCACAGCAGTGAAAGCACTGAATCCTAACCACAGGACCACCAGGGAGCCCCTAAAAGGCATAGAACAGCATAAAAACTAAATATGACCATGATATGCTCAGATCCTTCCATTCAGCGCTAGAGCATGTCAGCTTTCCTACTGATTATACTGCCCATTTTTCTATTCAACTTGAATAATTAAATTTAGAGATGTTTTAGTAAGTATAAAACTAAATACAGCATTTCATTTATTAACTATTATACATAAAACTTATTCTTAACTGCGGGAAACCACCTTTGTTTTGTAGTTGCTTCCTCAGCAAAGAAGAATCTTGAAAGTTTCTTTAGTCCTATCGAGAGCACTGGCACTACGCAGTGCTGCAATACAATAGAAGCAGGTGAATCATTCAAAGCCTACTCGAATCTGCTAATAACCAAAATAGGCATCTTGTGGTACAACATAATGATGACAGTAATGAAATATAATAATAAGCATGAAATTATACACCCCATTTATTCATTAATTTCAGTTATTTTGATAAACATTGGACTACAGTGGTCCTTTAAAAGTAATACTACAGTCGTAAAATATGTCATTGCACTTTAAAAGTATAGATTGCATTCAGCATCAAGTAAAAGCTATTAGAAGAGTAATTGTTGAACTCCCCTTCTGCATCACTACCTTGTCTTGGTGAAGGGGCTTGTGTACTTCAATGAAGCTGTGAGATATACCATGTAGTGGCACCCAGGTGGGCAGGTCCTAGCAAAGAGGTCTGACAAATCGCGGTCCACTGGAGAAGGAACTGGCAACCCACTCTAGCATCTTTGCCATGAAAACCTTTTCTATAAGTACAACCAGACACAATATATGCATGGCCTATAGGGACACGAATAGTTGGACACAACTGAACGACTAAACAAAAACACATTTCTTAATCTCCCTCTGTTCATCTCTAGGAAGTCACTCTTTGGCCTCCCTAATTCCTTTAACTGCTCGGAGTATGTTACTGTGTGCGATGGATGAAACTCCATAAATCAATTTCTAGTGCAGCTGTCTAGCTTATGACTCCATTTTGGTCCACAAGTCCATGTAGTGCTAGCTCCTGCATCATATGCTGCAATGTGGAGTCTCACAGCTTGCTGCCCACCAATGTTTCAGTGACATGCTTTGATGAATGAAAGTAGGGAGGCCAATATGGCCACCCCCTAGTGGCATGTAGAAAGAAATATAAAAATAAGTTATAATTCTGTATAATTTTTCTAATATGGACTTGAGTCAACAGTTTTTAACCTTTTAGTGGGTCATAAAAAAATCAGCATGAAGTAGCAATGCATCTAAAATCGAAACTCTTTATTAGTCTCTACATCAACAGATTTGTGCCTCTGCCGCTGCAGGACCCCTTGTTCCAGCACGTTAAATCAGCAGTTTCCCTGCAAGCCTCTTCCTGTAAGAGATTTGTCTGTTTCTTTCCATGTGACAGTTGCAGAGCCCGGAGCAGACGTTGGAGCCGTCATGCAGAACCATTAGCTCGGATGGAATCTCGTCTTGGGAAATCGGCAACGGGTCTGCTTATTATTTCTAATCAGCTCTCAGTCATGTGTCGAACTTCAACCTTTAACCTTTCACAGAGAAATATAAGAAAAAAAATCAATGGAGATGCAGATTTGTTAGTTTTTGATAGTGTGCACTGGTAATTGTTAAGAGTCTGCAGGTCAGAGGCTGAGTATAGGGGGCTTTGAGGACAAATGACTCTGCACTGGCTATATATGCCAGAGGGGCTCTAATTTATTATACCACTGGTAGAACAGGTTAGAAAGAGGCTTATGGATGCATTCTAAGGAAACCGATAAAATCACTAATGTCTCAGGACATTTATCACTAATGATTGAAAGTATTTGCTGTTGTCTTGTTTGAATTTTTGTTTTTGCACTGTAAATATGAGACACAATGGCCCCTATTCAATTGAGCAAATTGCAGTTACGGGAGGCCGTAATGTAGCCCGCAAAAGTTACTGCTATTAAATTGGTCTTTTTTCGCTACCTGCAAACCATTTGCGGGTTACAGGCTGAAAATCCCTGGGGTTGTCAAAATCGTAACAACGACCCAGGTAAGCTTTTGATCTTTCAATGTTACGATCGCTGAAATAGCAAATCGCTATTCAGTTGCTACAATTATATATATAAATATACATAGTTATCACCATATACCAAGTGGGAATAAAAGTAAAAGGAGTAAATCACATCCAATGTGGCTTAACAATGATATAAAGCTCAAGATACGGAGTAAAAAACAGGCATTTATATACTACACACAAGAAGGGACAAAGACTGCTTTACTGGAGTACAAGGAAATCAACAAGGCTTGCAAAAGGGCTATTAGACTGGCTAAAAAATAAAAATTAGTTACAAAAGAGATTAAGACTAACCCTAAAATATTTTTAAAATATATTAATGGGAAGAAGGCGAGGAAGGAAGCTATAGGAACATTACAATGTGACACAGGTTGTCTGAAAATTAGTGGCCAGGAAAAGGCAGATGAGCTAAATAGGTTCTTTTCTTTGGTATACACAAGGGAGGTACCAGTGGTTGGGACACTGCAACATAATGGGGCTGCACTACCTTCACCAAATAACTGGTTAACGCAGGAAGAAATCCAAAAGAGGTTGGAAAAAATAAATGTTAATAAAGCCCCGGGTCCTGATGGAATACATCCAAGGGTACTGAGGGAACTGGGTTCTGTAATAGCCAAACCATTATATTAAATTTTTCAAGATTCACTCAACACAGGGTCTCTACCAGATGACTGGAGAAAAGCAGAAGGGAGCAAGAGCAAATCAAGGGAATTATAGACCAGTGAGTCTCACTTCTGTAGTAGGAAAGCTTTTAGAAGGGTTAAAATGGGATAATATAAAAAAACATGTCTATTTGAAAAGGATTATAAGTGGGAGTCAACATGGATTTATGCGGGATAGTCATGTCAAACAAATCTAATTAGATTCTTTGAGGAGGTTGGTAGGAACCTGATTCAAGGCAACTCAGTGTATGTGGTCTTTTTGGATTTTGCAAAGGCTTTTGATACAGTGTTACATGGAAGACTATTGTGCAAACTAAGAGATACAGGAATTGCAGTAAATATCTGCTCATGGATCGAGAGCTGGTTAAAAGACAGGAAGCAAAGGATTGTGGTAAATGGAACATACTCCGATTGGACTTATGTGGTAAGTGGGTTTCCTCAGGATTCAGTATAAGTTAGTCTCCTTTTTAACATATTTATTAATGACTTAGAAGTGGGATTGGAAAGTAGTGTCTCCACTTTTGCTGATGACACAAATTTGTGCAAGGTAATTAAATCAGATATGGATGTACTTTCCCCCGAAAGGGATTTACATAAATTAGAGGAATAGGCATCTAAATGGCAGATGAGATTTAATACAAATAAAGGTAAAGTTATGCATCTGGGAAGGAAAAATAGCCATGCAATTTATAATCTTAATGAAGCAAATCTAGAGGTATCTGATTTTGAAAGGGATTTGGGAGTGCTTATGGACAGCCACCTAGGTAGCAGTGCTCAATGCCAAGCAGCAGCTGCAAAGGCAAATAAACTATTAGCATGTATTAAAAAGGGTATAGAAGCAAGGGAAACACATATAATTCTGCCACTATACAAATCTCTAGTACGCCCTCATTTGGAATATTGAGTACAATTTTGGGCACCACTTCATAAAAAGGACATTTTAGAGCTGAAAAGGTACAGAGAACGGCAACAAAACTAACAAGGGGAATGGAGGGGCTAAGTTATGAAGAAAGACTAACCAAATAAAGCATATTTTCTCCAGTAAAAAGACATCTAAGTGGGGATATGATTACCTTATATAAATACATCCAGGGTCAGTATAAAGATTTGTCAAGAGAACTTTTTGTTCCAAGAGGTTTCCAATTGACAAGGGGATATCTTTTGAGGTTAGAAGTAAAAAGATTCCACCTTAAAGAAATAAAAGGGTTCTTCACACTAAGGGTTGTTAATCTGTGGAATTCTCTACCAGAGGAGGTGGTGACAGTGGATTCGATAGATAACTTTAAATAGGGACTGGATATATTTTTCATTAAAAAGGGCATTCAGAGTTACCCTGGTTAATAGCAGAATGAGTATTGATCCTAGAAGGAATCTGATCGCCAGTATCTGGGTTTAGGAAGCAATGTTTTTTCCCCCTTTTGAGACGATTGGCTAAGTTGATTAAAGTTTACCCTCCATGATTTAATGATGCCATGATGACAGTCTCATTGGCTGTTTCTAAATCGGTAGTTATGGCCTTGCATAATTGATCATGATAATGCTATATAAAGATATAGATTGATAGATAGATAAACTCAAACATTATTTAGTATTTAACATTGTAATACAAAATAGCAGAATTTATTTAGTAATTAATGATTATTACATTACACATGTTTTTGTCAATTACTACTAAGTTATTATTATTATTATTATTATTAATAATAATATTATTATTAATAATAATAATAATAATAAAAGATTAAAACAAAATTAATAAAATATATGAGAAATAAATAACATTATAGATTCAAATATGCATTTATAGTAATTTTTAAACAAAACTTGCTATGAAAAAAAGAAAGAAAGAAAGAAAAATACTGCCTTAAGGAAAGAGTACAGAGACAGAGCACAGGTGAGATAGTTTGGAAAAATACAGTAATTGATTTAAGAAAGCCTGGGCAAGCATTCTCTGCATGTCCTGATCACACTATAATGCATAAACCCCTGTTATAAAGCATTTCTAACAGTAATTATGCTTTCTGGATCGCCATCTTGTCGTGATGAAGGGGCTTGCGTATCTAAGAGAAGCTGTGAGCTATACCATGTAGGGTCACCCAAGATGGGCAGGTCATAGCAGAGAGGTCAGACAAATTGCTGTCCACCGGAGAAAGAACTTGCAACCTACTCCAGTATATTAGCCATGAAAACCTTATGGATGAGCACAACCAGATACAAGATGTGCCTGTCGTGCTGTTGTCCATAGGGTCGTGGAGAGTCGGACACGACTAATCAACAACAACAATGATGCTTTCAATGTCCCTTTAAGCATATCCAAAACGAAGACACCTATGTTGCATCAATGATTGACAATCACTCAGTGCAGCCACCTGCCCTCTTACAAACTCTTTACAATCTCACAGGTACGTTAAGGTTTTAATTCCCTGCTATACACACACTTAATATGAGCCAAGAAGGTCTTTTTGACTTTGAGATCAATACTCCACTGTACAAAGAGCAAAGTGCCTGCGAAAAACAATTTGCTGGTTCACCTGTGCATTGCTATTCCCTCTTCTCTGAGAGCAAAAACTACAGAAATGTTATGAACAAGGAGTCAGTTCTTGTAATGGTACAAAAATAACAAGTACCGGGGATCTACTATATCTGGATGAGACAGGAGTATATTGTGTTCTACTAAATATACTGGTATTCCTCTTGTTCTGTTTCTTAGTATATTTCATATGGGAATATAGCAAAAGCATACTATGAAACATTCTTCAATACCCTCAGTATGATCTGGTCACTATTGTTTCATTACTTTATTTTATTTTTTTAAATGCAGATCTTATAAATAATTATATATATACTGTATGTATAGTGTTCTCCACAATATTTTTTATCAGCCTGGGTGGCATGAAGGAGTCGTGTATAAAGTTCTGTGTTTGTGTGTTATCTACTTTTCCAGCAGGGTGGGGATTCAAATTAGGTGGGGTGGAGCACCCTTTAATCAACAAATCTGGACGGAGCGAAACAAAAATAAATAGCCCAATATGTTTGTATTCAATTACTGGCCATTAACCTTTAAGTCCCAATCTAAAGGCTTGCTCATCAGCTCCATGTCTCTATCTCTGTCTTTGCCTTTCTCCAGTATGGACATTCCTCTCTGGTGTCAATCTTTACAGCTCTAATACAGCTCTCTGGGTTTCTCCTTTGAAGCTCCAATCAAATTGTACTCACAGTCTCTTGCACAGCCTCTCCAAGGCTAAAGGCCCAAACAGAGCTTGCCAGGTTACAATGCCTAAAATGGCCACTCCCATACCAGTGTCTTAAAGTCTATACACAACTGAGCTAATCAAATTCCTCCAGGAGTTAACTATTTCACCTCCTGGGGGAAAGTGAGATTTGTATTATCTGTGGCTAATACATATCACTGGTCTTACTCAGTCGCAATATATAAGGGACAAAAAGAAGAGGGGTGGGGAGAGATAGCGCAAATTATACAGTGACTCTAATATTATTAAAAAATAAATAAATAAATAGGAAAAATACTATCAGACGCATTTTGTCACTTTTATCCTGTGGCTTTTTCAATGATCAAAAATACCTCAATTATATGAAATTCAAATGCAGAGTATATAGCTCAGTGCTTCTCTCTATGAGGAAAAAACAATTTTAAACAATATATAGGGTCTTGTATACCTCAGTGAAGCTGTGAGCTATACCAAGTAGGGTCACCCAAGATGGGCAGATCATAGCAAAGAGGTCAGAAAAATCACGGTCCACTGGAGAAGTAGCTGGCAACCCACTCCAAACTTATGGACAAGCACAACCAGAGGCTTATTTCTGCCTGGCATGCTGCGGGGCATAGGGTCACGGAGAGTCGTAAATGATTGAATGACTGAACAACAACATATATATTATGTGATATTTTGCATATTTTGCACAGTGAAGGTTTTCTATCACTCTTTTTCTACAAGAGCAGTGCAGTCTAGCAAGTAAAATACCTGAGTGTATGTTTTATTTGTGCTATTGAGGACCTGTATGAGGGTATGTGATGTATGTTGCCTATCACCATCATAGTTTGTAAAGTTTGGGTAACATTCCAGGGGAATGCATGCAGACTTTACAAACTATTTGTATGGATTTCCGTATAACCCGCAGTGCGCAATTTGCGGCACCAGCCGCACATGCACACCATTCGGCGCCAGCATGCGCATGCAACGGGGTGGGGGACAGAGAGCGGGAAAGGGGGAAAGAGACACAGGGGAGGGAGGAGGGGGGAAAGAGACAAATGGGAAAGGGGGAAAGAGACACAGGGGGAAAGAGGCACAGGGGAGGGAGGAGGGAGGAAAGAGACACATGGGAAAGGGAAAAAAGACAGAGGGAGGATCAGACACATGGGAGGGAGAGGGGGAAAGAGACACAGGGAAGGGAGAGGAAAAAGAGACACAGGGGGGGGAGGAGGGGGGAAAGAGACAAATGGGAAAGGGGGAAAGAGACACAGGGGGAAAGGGGCACAGGGGAGGGAGGAGGGAGGAAAGAGACACATGGGAAAGGGAAAAAAGACAGAGGGAGGATCAGACACATGGGAGGGAGAGGGGGTTAAGAGACACATGGGAGGGAGAGGGCAGGAAAGAGCCCTGAGGGAGAAGAGACACAGAGGAGTGAGAGGGGGACAGAGACACAGGGGAGGGAGAGAGGGAGGAAAGAGACAGAGGGGGGGGAAGAGACAAGGTAGGGAGAGGGGAGGGAAGAGACACAGGGGAGGTAGAGGGGGAAGAGATACAGGGGAAGGGGAAATAAATATATATATATATTATCCCGTCATTTATGACGAGCAAATGACTAGTAATTTATAATCACAATTAGACCTATAATCTCCCATGGCAGAGTTTGCTTGTACTTCATTCCACCCCTGCTACATGCACACAACATACCTTACCTCTCCACAAGGCCAGTCCTTCATATACATCTTCTTTCATGTACAACCCTCACATGGAGTAATATTAATTCATCATTTAGCTGAGCTGGAAATTATTTTTGCTATGTTTGTCTGTCTGTCTCTCTCGCTCTCTCTGTATATACATTTGCTTTTGTTCTCAACATGATTGCAAATTGAAGAAATTTGAGAGTGACTTTGGATAAGATCTACATTTAGATATATTGTAAGACAGTCATTCTGAATCTCCACTTGACTATAGGACTGAATAAAAGTCCCAGTAGGATAACTATTCCCCTCAGGGTTCAGGCAAAATAGCAATTCAAGATGGAAGCACACTCACACATAAGACTATTAAACTGTAGATTTTCTGTAGAAAGGATTTTATGCACATGGTTTATATAGCTACTAATGTTGATTTTGTCCAAACTATAGTGGTTCTTTAAGAATGTTTTTTTTTTTTTACCTATTATTTATTTATTGTATTTTAACAAAAGAATTAAAAATATGAATTTAAAATAACGTGACAAATATTATCACATGTTGAATTTGCAGAAAACAAGAACCTTTAAGAATATTGATCATAATTTGTGCCTTGAAAGTACCCATACTTCACTACCATTTTATTTATTCGGGAAAAAAGAGAGAGCATAGGGCCGTAAAGATAGTGAAGTATTTAAAAAGTATGTGTTTGTGTCACTCAGTCGTGTCCGACTCTCTGTGACCTCATGGACCGCAACACACCATGCTGATCCACTTGGACAATGAAGTTGATTGCCAGTTCCTTCTCCTGTGGGCCACAGCATACAGCTCCTGGAATTCCTAGGTGGTCTCCCAAGTACTGACCACCCCCAACCCTGCTTGGTTTCAGGGTGGTGTGACCTATTGGTTCCCTGACTGGATTCAAACCATGTCACAGGGGTGAAAGCACTGAATCCTAACCACTGGACCACCAGGAAACTCCAGTTTAAAGCTAAGTTTTTAGTATAGTAGCACAGAAAGATAAGTTCTGTAGGAATGAAAAACTATTCAAGAGCTATATCTTTAACCAAAGTTAGAGAATATATTCACATAGTCCGAAAACAAGAATGGATAAGTACTGTCTATAAAGACTTATTATTTAAGGCTATAACATGGTATTATACATTGGTATTGTGCGTCAGTTTCTTATTGGTATTTCATTTTATTTATTTTCCTGGTTCCAAAAGCATTTTACTTTTGCATTTATCACATCTTCTAACCATATGAAAATTGCAAAATTCATTCAATGTTGGGTCAACAGAACTCACAAATACATCTGTCTTATCTGTGGATTTTTTCCAGCAGGGCACCTTGTTCTGCATAAAGATTCTTCATTGGGCTGCATGTTCCCGGTACTCTGCAAGATATCAGTTTACAAGAAGCACAAATCATACTGTCACTCAGATCCCCTGCAAAGTGATGTATTACCTAAGTAAGACTGGTAAGCTCACAGGTGGCTTTGAACTAATGCGAGCTGCGTGCAACTGGAAACTTGCAAAATTGTTGATTACAGATGGCTGCCACGGAGAGCTTCCCAAGACGCTTGAAATTATACAGGTTTCTGTTCCCCTTCTTTTGCTCATTGAAACCAGCAGGCAACAAAAGTCAATTGTCTACTCTCCTCGGATTCCGTCCAGAGTACACACACGGCACAAGGATGCGGAAGATCTTATAATAACTTGTGAAAGAGGAACATTTCCTGCTGGTATTATTCTTCATGAACACTGGAACGACGAAGGTTTGGAATAGAATATTAGTGGTATGAGCTAAATTATATTATAATATATATAAAATAATACAATACTATATATATATATATATTTATTTATAAATATAAATATATATATATATATATATATATATATATATATACACGCATATGTATAAATACATAAAATTTAAAAATATATATATTTAAATATATATTTAATATTAATTATATACTAGCGACTTGCCCGTCAAAAAATGACAGAAATCTAAAAAAAAAGCAGAAATCTACATTACATAAAATAAAAAAAACTAAAATCACCAAAAATAAAAAAAGGAACATTAGAGAAAATAAAAAAATACATTACAACCCCCCCCCCACACTACATTTTAAATAAAAATACACACCTGAAAAGGAAATACATAAAATACATATAATACAATACAATGCAATACAATACAATACAATACAATTAAATACAATACTATACAATTAAATACAATAATATACACCCCACTATGTAATATACACCCCACTATGTAATATACATCCCATTATGTAATGTAATATACATCCCACTATGTAATGTAATATACATCCCACTATCTAATATACAATACTATCTAATAATACATCCCCCTATCTATCTAATATAGAATACATGCTATCTATATATAGCTACCCTAATTCTAAGCTACAATAAAATAATTAAGACCACTTACCTTTGAGATGTTTCTTCAGATCACCAACCTACGATAAACAAAAGATTACAAAAACTAATACAACACGTTTACATGAAATAACTAAACATTGTAAACATTCTAAATATTCTAAATATTATACTCACCTTTCCAGTATGTCACATCCCAGCATGTCATGTCCTCCATGTTCCGTCCTTCATCTTTGCGTCTTGTCCGGCGCTGCTCCTGTTAAAAAAAAAACATTACATTAGTAAACATACATAAACATAAAACAAAGTTACATAAACACAATCTACATTATACTTACCTTTCCTCGATGTCTCCGGCCTCCTGGTGTTCTGCTCCGGAAGCATCCGCCCGTAAAAAAAAAAAAAAAGAATAAAATTGGCAATGGCGGCTTCTGATTGGCTGAAAAGGCTGTCTATCAAATTCAGCCAATGAGAAGACCCCAATTGTGAACCAATGAAAAAAGTATACACCCCAAAATACCACGCTGATTGGATAACACACTTGTCAATCTTTATTTGAACCAATCCTAAGAGTTTATTGCCATCAGCCAATCACAATGGAATATATCCCCACGTACTGATTGGTGAAGACATCTGCACCTTCCCATTGGCTGTAATATTGATTGATATTAACAATAGCCAATGAGAATGCGCAAATCCTTCACCAATCAGTACGTGGGGGTGTATTCCATTGTGATTGGCTATTGTCAGTGCAACCAATCAGAATGCGCAGATGCTCCAACCAATCACCCTGTGGGGGTGTATTCCATTGTGATTGGCTGAAGGCATCTGCGCCTTGTGATTGGTTTAAATAAAGATTGATAGGTGCATTATCCAATCAGAGTGGGATTTTAGGGTGTATCCCTTTCTGATTGACTGACACATTGGCGCCTCCTGATTGGGTAAATTTGATAGACAGCGTTTTCAACCAATCAGAAGGAGCCATTGCCTATTTTCTTCCAGAAAAGTCTCTGGGAGCCTCATTAGCGTCGGGGATGTCCGTGAGTGCGGATGTAAGTATATATATATATATTTTTTTATACAGGGCGTGGCAGAAGAGGATCCGGAGACATTGCGAGGAGGTAAGTACAACGTAGATTGTGTTTATGTATGTGTATTAATGTTATGTTTTTTTTAACAAGTGCCGCTCCAAAGAAGGATTAAAAGAATAAGGACAGGACATGCCGGAAAGGTGAGTATAATATTTAGAATGTATAGAATGTTTATTTATGTAGTGTAAACGTGTTGCACTAATTTTTTTTTCTGTAGGTGGCTGATCTCAATGGACATCTGCAAAGGTAAGTGGTCTTAATTATTTTATTTTAGCTTAGAATTAGATTATTTTATATATAGATAGCATTTACTGTATGTTAGCTAGGGGTTTTATATAGATAGCATAGAATGTATTGTATATTAAATTGTGGTATTTATTTAGATAGATTGGGGATGTATTATCATATAGATAGGATGTATATTAGATTATGGTATTTATTTAGATAGATTGGGGGATGTATATCATATAGATAGGATGTATATTAGATTATGGTATTTATTTAGATAGATTGGGGATGTATTATTATATAGATAGGATGTATATTAGATTATGGTATTTATTTAGATAGATTGGGGATGTATTATTATATAGATAGGATGTATATTAGATTATGGTATTTATTTAGATTGTGTGATGTATATTAGATAGGGATAGGGGTGTATTGTATTGTATTTAATTGTATGTATTTGTATTGTATTGTATTTGTATGTATTATATTGTATGTATTTGTATTGTATGTATTATATGTATTTCCTTTTCAGGTGTGTAATTTTTTTTGTCTGTAGTGGGGGGGGGGGGGTTGTAATGTTTTTTTTTTTTTCTGTAATGTTCCTTTTTTTATTTTTTGTGACTTAGGTTTTTTTATTTTCTGTAATGTAGATATATTTTTTGTGACTTAGGTTTTTTATTTTATGTAATGTAGATTTTTTTTTTTGTGTGACTTTAGGCTTTTTTATTTTCAGTAATTAGAGTGGTGGGGGTTATTAGAGGGTAGGTAGGTAGTGTAGCTGTTAATAGGTTAGTGTAGAGGGTGTTTAGTTGATATTTAATGTTTTATTGGGTGGGTAAAGTGCAGTGTAGTGTTTATACTTAGTGTCATGATGGTCCTTGAGGACCATCATGGCACTTATGTGGTTAATGTAGTGTTGTAACAGGCCCATAATGGTCTTAATATACCCTTATGAGACTGATGGGGTTAAATAGAGGCTTATGAGGGTCTGTATGGACCCCCATGAGTGAGGGGGTTAATGAAGGGCTTATGGGGGTCTGTATTGACCTCCATGAGTGACAGGGTTAATGAGGGGTTTATGGGGGTCTGTATTGACCCCCATGATTGACAGGGTGATAGTGTATATTTGTTTTCTTTTACAACGGGTCCTTTAAGGACCTTTACGGTCCTTTTAGGACCTGTAACGCGGGAATTTAGAATTTTCATTGCAGCGGGGGTCCCCGATCGCGTGCAATCGGTAACCCCACTGCAATGGTTAATGTGGGGTTAATGCAGGGCTCCGAGCTTATCTCGGATCCCTTCTTCGGTAATTTGTACGTGGCTGGGCTGAGAGCCTCGTTTTCATTTTTTTCGGCGGCCATTTTTTCTCTCGCTTCGGTGATTTTCATTTGTCTGAACTCGGGAATTTGGACTTAAATGGAGGTGTAACTTCACTTTCAGAGGTCCTGGGTGCCCCCCTTGCTATGGGTAAGCTTTTTATATAGATTTTGTGAGTATTTGGTGTGTTTTGACTGTTTTTAGGTGCGCACGGTTCCGCCATTTTTCGTGCGTGTGAGGGACCGCATTTGCGGACAAACACATACGACATGGGAGACTTCACCCTCCGCAAATGCGGCCCCTCGCAATACGTGACGACGTCTTGTAGTTTTAAAACTATTATATGTGATTTCTTATGGCCTCACAGACCATACTTCTCAACTTTTTTTTCTTTGAAATCAACTAATGATACTATTTAAAAATAGGAAGATTATTGAGTTTATTTGTAAAAAATAACTTATCAAAATCTTTATAACATATATTTAATATTGTCTCACTCTGCGTCTCACTTTGTGTTCCTTATTTTGACATGACCGGATAATTAACCAGGCAAGGCAATCAAGGAATATATACCGAGTGTTTTTTTTACTTTGATGCCACTGTCTTTCTGTATCAGGAGAAACTCTCTCACCTGAGATTGGCTGAACAAATGTTTTTGTTATTCTGGCAACAGAGAAGGAAAAGACAACTGAAAAGTAAGTTGTCACGGATAAAGAAGAAGAGCATACCCAGTTGGTATGTTATTAATAGCTATAGACTTATTGTTGTTATATATAACAACTAGGAATTGTGAGAGTTAATGGTCTTAGATATAGGCAGTTAGAGAGAGGGAGGTACTTTATATTTCAACTTCCAAGTGACATTATCTATATCATTCAATCAAAATGATTAATATCAACTAGTGGCAAACATATATATAACATATATATATATATATATATATATATATATATATATATATATATATATATATATATATATATATATATATTAATTTGCGTCTAAAATGTTTATTTGATAATAGGAGAAATATTTGCACAAAGGTTAAAAGTCCTAAAATATTAACTATTGTGTGCAATTATCCTTTACTGGTAGAGTCCATTGCTTTATTTACTTTCCTGATTTGTCTTCTATGCCGGTGAATCTTTTGTAAGATGCACTCCCATTTAATAATAATGTAATTTACACATAAGAATGGCAGCCATTTCAATAAAAGTAGATGGAGATCTTATTTGTATCCAAGATTTATTCCAGGTGACACATTAATGGGCCTTTTACCTCACCGTAAGTGCTCTTCATATTGTGAAAGAGCACAAGATTGCATGATTTTTTTAAATTACACTAATAACAGCTAAATATTCAAAAGTTTTAAGTCTGTGTACATACACAGTGGAGCCTGCCTACTGGCTGCTGCGTGATTAATAACAGTCAGCTGAAGACAGTGATTGATAGCAGTTTTTTCCTGAACTCAAGACTGCACTGACCAGTTAACCCATAACTGACCTGTTTAGGTGATTCCAGCATTGCTCTGCACAGATGCATTTCGTAATGGTTAACTCTGATTTTTTTTCTTGCTCACTACACAGAGCTGTTACTGCGGGTCGGGCAATGAGTGACACATGTAAACAAAGATTTTACTTTATTGATTTCTCAGTGAAAAATGCACATATTTCAAAAAGTATTTTAAAATGATTTAGGAGATCTGTACTGTGATGTGGTCCAAATTGTGCTGAATTAAGTTTCCCTTTAAGTTGTAAAAACTATTTATTTCTCCACTAAAGCATAAGTGAATTTAAAAGAAAATAGATTAAAGCAGTATTTCTGTTTTTATTATCATTACTACTCTAACTAAGAGCATAATTATGCAGGAACATTTCATAATGTTCCTGATGGGGAAGGAGGAAACAGAGAGCCTTGAACTACACAGTGATTTTCACCAGTTATCCTGCATATAATAGTGTCATGACCTTCAGCTAAGGGTGTCAAGCAAATAATAGGTGTGTATAAAGTGGGACAGATGATGAGTTATAAGGAATGATTGGACACACGTACAAAAGGAAATAACAATGGCGGTATAAAAATGAGCTAACGGGACATAAAACACATAAAACACCATATAATATTACAATTTGTAAGCTTAAAAAAAATAACATTTTTAAATAAAAAGTAAATAAATATTTTAAATAAAAATGTTTAAATCTGGTTGAAACTTGCAAGCAATTCATAAAACGTATGTTACCTCATTGGCTGAGACTCATCTAAGGTCTATCAAAGCAGTTTATTCAGTGCTGGAACATTTATTAAAAACATAAAGCACATATGAAAGGATTAGTATAATAAATAATACATATCCTAAATATATAATTAGTATCATAAATAAATAAACCTATATGTGAAGCAGGAAAATAAATGTATCATGGCATGCTTCACTGGGAGGAGGATCTGGGTATAGAACATACTAAAAACAATAGGAAAAAAAGTCGAAATTGGCTGGAAAGTCATTGATTTGTACTAAAGTTATGTATCAGTGGCATCTCACTCAGGCTGTATTAGCACAAATTCTTACAGCAAGCCCACTATCTTGGTGTGGAAGTGGGTCTGTAGGTGCATATATACTGTACATATGTGATGTGGTGGAGCTATACAGTAGTAAAATAATATGGACAATACTGACTTTTTTAGCAGAATTAGGACATTAACAGGTATCAAAATATATCCACTTTGGTATTATTAGATTGCAGTGGTACCTTGGTACGCAACCTTAATCCATTCTGTATGGCAGGTTGAGTACCAAAAAGGTTGAGTACCAAGCAGAGACGGAGCTACCGCCGGGGCAGAGGGTGCAGCCGTCTGGGAAAAATGAGTGACTCGAGTATAAGCCGAGTGTGGGAAATGTGCTGCCCCCTGTGTCCCTCTTGTGCCCTCTGTGTCCCCCTCTTGTTTGCCCTTTTCTTGTGCCCCCCTCTCTCTCCCCTGTGTCTCTTCTCCCCTCTCCCTCCCCTGTGTCTATTCCCAGTGGCGGCTGGTGACTTTTCAAGTTGGAGGGGCGACAGGGCGAAACATTGCCACTCCCCCCTTTTCAAACCACACCCATTTTTATAACTCCTCCCCCTGACGTCATAATGACCTTTATAAGCCCCACCCAATGACCTTATACTTGTAAAGCCCATTGAAATACATGATCAGCAATGCAGAAATGTCAAGAAGTAAAGTAACAATGTGTTAAATTCATTGGTATACAATATAGATTGAAAAAACTCATGTGACAAGACTACAGCAATATCATAATTGCACCTATACGTATTAACAGAAAAATTAAAGGAGTGACACCTACCATTAGTCGGGTCTTCTTCTCAGGGTATTCACGTTCATTACGTTGACCAACGAGTAGAAACAAATCTGCAGCCACATAGGGTTTGCACCTGGGGTTGAAAGAAAACAAGCAAATCAATCAGACCATTCAAGAACAAAACCATACTTAAAAAACATTAAACAACCAAGTGGAACCATATAGGCCCCAAACATACCTTAGAAGACCAAGTGGAACTATATAGGCCCCAAACATACCTTAGAAGACCAAGTGGAACTGTATAGGCCCCAAACATACCTTAGAAGACCAAGTGGAACTATATAGGCCCCAAACATACCTTAGAAGACCAAGTGGAACTATATAGGCCCCAAACATACCTTAGAAGACCAAGTGGAACCATATAGGCCTCAAACATACCTTAGAAGACCAATCAGCACTGCATAGGCCCAAACCAGTGGATCTTGGGATTCAAGAAAACAACAACATTTAACTTCTGTTTAGACAAAACAATAATGAATGTCAAACAAACACGTTGAATTAGCATATGGATAACCATATGAGCAGTAACGCCACGCCAAGGCTTCAACAATTGTTACTGACCATTCACACACCTTTCATAGCTCCTTCAATATGCACACCCACACACCATTCATACGTTACTTACCACTAGTTATTTTTGGTAGTGAGGTAGTGTCATTTCTGAGAACTTTACGTACCCTTGAAGGTGCCTCCAATTCCTTCAAACCAATGCATTTAACCGCTACAGGGCCATGGTGCTTTTTAATTACTTTTTTGATCCTCTTCAATGTGGAGAAGCATCTTTCTGGTTCTTTAGTAGTCTTCGTTGCTGTAAGCAGGATTCCTTATAGCTTCACTCACTCTGTTAAATTATGTAGATTAAATTGATGCTAAAGTTGCTGCAGAGCAACAGCACTTGTACAGACATGGAATTCTTGCTTCCTGTACACAAGTGACAGCTACCCTTGGAAGTGCCTCCAATTCCTTCAAACCACGCCAAGGCTTCAACAATTTTTACTGACCATGCACACACCTTTCATAGCTCCTTCCATATGCACACCCACACACCGTTCATACTTTACTTACCACTAGTTATGTTTGGTAGTGTGAGGTGGTGCTGCTTAACGCAGTTTATCTTTGCACACCTTGGGGGTATGCATTCTTCTTTGCTTCAATCACTTGTATTTTAATTTTGCACGGCGATCTTTCAAAGAAGAAAACTTCTCAATGGTTTTTTCATTGAAGTCTGGGATCTCGGAAATCAGTTGCTTTTCCATTGAGAGCATCGCCAATGCATTCAACCGCTCCAGGGACATGGTGCTTCTTAAAAAGGTTTTTATCCTCTTCAATGTTGAGAAGCATCTTTCTGATTCTGCAGTAGTCATTGGTGTTGTAATCAGGATTCTTAATAATTTTACTGTCTCTGTGAAATCATTCTGCAGATTAAATTGATGGAAAAGTTTGTGCAGAGCAACAGCACTTGTACAAGTATGAAACTCTGTCTTCCCATACAGAAGTGACAGCTCAGTGCGTAATTGTTCCTTCTTCAGTATTGGATATGCTTGCACGGTGTCTTCCAGAGCTTGGGTTGGAAAGCAAGTGTCATGGGTTTTATACAAGTCACTTTGAACAAGTTTGGCACTGACTAGGTGATTTGAAAATGAAAAACGTTCTTTTGCATGAACCACCACTATGTCACATACCTCTCTTGAAAGTTGTCTCAAGGTTGAGATCTCCGCACTCCGTCTGTTGACTGTTAGATCGCTCGGCAAACTTGCTTCTATCTCTTCCACAGAATTACGGATTTTCTGGATGCTGGACTTCTGTGACTTTTTTGATATAAACAGTATCCGTGTCTCGCTTCTGAAGCTGACTATAGAGGATGTCAACATGTGGCATTATTAAATGAAATAATTTAAGGAAGTAAAGGAACTCCCTGTCTTCCAGCATTCCAATGAAACCTGCGGCTTCCCGTATAGATGTTGGATCAAAGTTTAGACATGCTTCAATTGTCTGGAAACACTCAAGTAGCGCATCTCTGTTCTCGTAGATCACGTTCACGGTCCTAACGTTGAAGTTCCATCGTGTTGGTGCACCTCTTGGAAGTCTTCTACCAACTACCTCATCAGGAACTCCAGTCCTTTTTGGAGAGCGTGAAAAAAAGATGGTATGCCGCCTATGTTGGAAAAAAAAACTCGAACTCTTCCAATCCTTGAAACTGCTTTCTCCATTATTAGGTTCAGTTGGTGAGCATAGCAATGGACGTAGTGTGCGTTCGGGTACACGTCTTTTATTTTTCTTTGAACTCCTCCTTGATCTCCACGCATCACACTGGCACCATCGTAGCTTTGAGCTATGAGTTTCTTCTTGTCTTCTGGCTCTGGGAGAACAGTATTCAGTGTTTCCAGCACAACAGCAGCAATCGAGTCTGCATCCGTTGATTTCATTTCCGTGAAGCCATCAAATCTTTCCACCACTTGATGCTTCTTGTCAATGTAGCGATAGACTACAACGCACTGTGTCCTAGCGGAAATATAGGTTGTTTCATCCGCTTGGATTGCCACAAACTGGGCTTCTTTAAGCTCTTGGTGAATCACTTCCTTTATAACTTCATGCATGCAGTCCAGTAGCTCATTCTGCACGGTTTTGGAAGTGCCCTTAAACACAGTTGCAGTCTTCAAATGCTGTTCCATTGCACTATCGATACTGCCAACCAAATCCACCAGGCCTCTAAACACTCCTGGATTAAGCGATGTTTCACTCTCGTCGTGTCCTCTTAATGCCAGTTCAAAAGCGCCACAAAAGCGAACACAATCAATTATCTTCTAAAGGATGTACCGGTTCTTAGCCACTTCTTCGTTGTGTTTTTGAATGCTGACTTGGTATCCTTGGTCCAGTTGAACAGCAATGTTCGCCTGTCCAAGCATCTCAAACTTGATCCTGTTATCCAAGTGAGCTTTAGAACTTTTGTGTTTTGCCAATTTGTCAGCTAGATGTTTGACGTCAGTCACTCCAGTTTTGGTCCAAGCAGCGTCACCACCAAATAGGATGCATGGGAAACAATATAAGGACTTCCTAGAAACGCTTCCAGAAAGCCAGTCGTTCTTCTTGTACCATTCAGTATTGAAATTACGGACATATTGCTTCCCTCTATCTCTTGCGATTTGCTGCAGATTTATCTCTGGTTGGTCAGCTCCTAACCGTTTTACTTCCACCTTCTCCTCATAGGTTAGGGTGCTGAAAGGCTTCACAAGTAGAGAGTCAATAGTATTCATTTCTGATATTGATACCAATAAAAGAAAGAGATCACGGTATATTAATTTATATTATGTCACAAAATGACTTTAAAATAACAGTGTGTTGATTTCATTGGTATACATTACAGATTGCAAACCCTCATGTGACAAGACTACATCAACATCAAATTTGCACCTATACACATGGACAGAAAATTAAAGGCAATGATACTCACCAACAGTTGACTCTCCTTCTCGGGGTTTTCACGTCCAGTAAGTCAACCAACGAGTCCAAACAAATCTGCTTTCACAGATAGTTTGCACCTGGGGGGTGATAGAAAAAAAAAAAAAAAAACATTAGAAATCTCAAGACCCAAACCGTAACTTTTAAAACCTTAAAACACCAAGTGTGACCATATAGGCCCCAACCGCACCTTAAAAACCCTAAGTAACAAATTGGGACCATATAGGCCCCAACCGCACCTTAAAAACCTTAAATAACCAATTTTGACCATATAGGCCCCAACCGCACCTTAAAAACCCTAAGTAACAAATTGGGACCATATAGGCCCCAACCGCACCTTAAAAACCTTAAATAACCAATTTTGACCATATAGGCCCCAACCGCACCTTAAAAACCATAAATAACCAATTTTTACCATATAGGCCCCAACCGCACCTTAAAAACCTTAAATAACCAATTTTGACCATATAGGCCCCAACCGCACCTTAAAAACCCTAAGTAACAAATTGGGACCATATAGGCCCCAACCGCACCTTAAAAACCCTAATTAACAAATTGGGACCATATAGGCCCAAATTGTAAAAAAAAAATAAAAAAAATAATATATAAATATATATATATATATATATATATATATATATATTGATAGATATATTGATTGATATATATATATATATATATATATATATATATATAAAAATTTATATCAATATATCACAATAAATAAATAAATAAATATATATATATATATATATATATATATCAAATTAATATATATATATATATATATATATATATATATATATTTATTTATTGTGATATATTGATATAAATTTTTATATATATATATATATATAAATATATATATATATATATATATCCAAATATATATATATATACGCATAAAAAATACACATAAATATACATAAACATATACATACAACAATATATATTAATTAATATTTATTATTTGATTAATTGATGTTCTTTATTACTTGTTATATTATATTGTTCATGCATTTCTATTACACATTATTTTTTATACATATTACAGTGCTATTTTTTGGCTATACATGTTACAGGATATTATCCTGTAACATGTATATCACATAAAATAGCCCTGTAATATGTATAATACATACAGGGTCAAACAAGTTCACACTAACCTTTTTTACCCTTACAGGCTTCCATACCTGCTTGCTGATTTGCTAATTTTTTAAAGACTCTCATTGGTTGAAATCGATATCAATCAAACATTTCAGCCAATCAGAGTCCTTCAAAAATTAGTATATATAGCAGACCGTGGGAAAAAAAACAATTAATCGCGGGTGGGGCTCCTTGTAGGAGGAGCTCTTTTAGTTTTTTTTTTTTTTTTTTTTTTAGAGCGTCGTTTTTTTTTTGTGGAGGCCTCTTTCAATGGGCCAGAATGGATGGATGGACAATGGCTTCAATCAAGATTGGATTATTTGACCATTGGCTTCAATCAACATTGGATTATTTTGACCATTGGCTTCAATCAACATTGGATTATTTTATTTTGACCATTGGCTTCAATCAACATTGGATTATTTTATTTTGACCATTGGCTTCAATCAACATTGGATTATTTTATTTGACCATTGGCTTCAATCAACATTGGATTATTTATTTTTCATGACTATATCCAGAGGACAGAAGGCCAACGCTGGAGGGGTCAATTTTACAGGTAAGTATGTGCTGTTGTTTATTTAATTTTTTATTAATGTTTGTTTAAAGTTGTTTATTTTTGTATAAAATGTGTTGTGTTACTAACTGTACTAACAATGTGTTTGCTTACTGTTTACTTGTAATAATAATGTTTTTACTGTATTTTTTTTTTCCCTTCCCTTATTTTTATTTTATCTTTAAAAGTGACAGGCACATATACATGCCTGTTACTTCTAAAAATGGAATAAAAATGGGGGGGGGGGGGTAGGTAGTTGGTTGATCCAGGGTGGGGTCGGTCACTCTCAGGCGCCCATCGGTCACGATCAGGGGTGGCACAGGCCTCATGGGGGTGAACATCCACCCCCATGTGGCCTGGTCAACCCCGCTCACTGCCCGAATACCCGGGGTAATCGGGCGGTGCTAGCATAGGCCGCATCGGGGTGGTGGTGATCGGGCCTCGGGGCATAGGGCGGCGACATGGAGGTCATCAAGGGGGTGATCCGATCACCCCCATGTGGGCCTGTGCCACCCCGCTCACCACCCGACTACCCCGATCCCGTGATCGGGGTAATCCGGCGGTGGCATGATGGCATAGCTAGCATAGGGCAGGCCTGATCGGGGGTGGCACAGGCCACATGGGGGTGATGGCTGGGGTCGTCGGTGGTAGTTGGTGGGTGGCTGGGTAGGTGGCACTGGCAGGCCAGGCAGGCATAGTGGGGGACTGGGGGTAACTGGTCACCCCTAACTTTTATTAGGGGCTACCAGGGGTTTTGGTTTGGCCAGGGGCAGGGGCAGGGCAGGTGCCAGGCAGGTAGACTTACTGTGTTAGGCAGGCAGAGCAGATGTGAGTAGATTCAGCCAGGGAGGTCTCTCAGTCTCAGCGTGACCAGGGTCAGGAAACAGAAAGGGGGAAGGGACAGGCAACTGGTGGTTTTATTGACTGTATCAGTCAATCAAAATGATAACTTGAGGCCCTATTTGCTGGCGGGCGCTCAGGGCTAACGGTCTGGGTGGGTTTAGATTGATCACTTAGTAACTGGACAGCCTTCCATCATTGATTGTTCAATGATGGAATACTGTCAGTTATTAATTGATACATTTATGACCGCCCATGCATATCGTCACTGTGATGGTGGGCGGCATGCATTAACGGTCAGGGGGCCAGGCCAGGACTCATTGAAGAGAGAGAAGAGTCTAAGGTTAGTGTACACAGTATAACTATTGTAATTTGATCACACAGGGTTCAGGCAGGGGGCTATATAGATACACAGCATTAGTTAATGTAGCGCAAGGGTTATTTTAAAGTGACAGTGTCCATTTACTAACTTTACTTCATTTTTAATACTATTGAGACTTGAAATGATGATGTACACCTTATATTTATTTGTTTTTGGGTTATACTAATACATTGTTGTGTTTTTTTTATTGCAGGGTGAAGAAAATATTTGGGGGGGCGTTTGCCCTGACGCCCCAATGGACGGGCCGCCCCTGTCTATTCCCCCTCTCCCTTCCCTGTGTCTCTTCCCCCTCCCTTATCGCCCCTTCTCAACCGCCCTCCTCATTCTCAACCTCCCTCCTCAACCCCCCTCCTCATCCTCAACCTCCCTCCTCAACCCCTCTCCTCATCCTCAACCTCCCTCCTGTGCGGTTCAGGGTTGTGTAGCCTCATTTTAAAAAAATTTGCCCGCCATTTTTTTTCTTGCTTAGTGGATTTTCGAGTGCCGAAGCTTAAATTTGCGTACAACCTCAGTCCCTGATGTCCTGGCTGTCCCCCGTGTGCTGTGTGTAAGTTTTTTTTGTTGTATTTTTTGTGTTTTTTGATTTGCACGGTTCGGCTGTTAACTTATTTTTCCAACCTGATAATTTAAATTAATTTAAAGTTCCGCGCCTCACATTTTTTTTTGCAGGCTAAGGCAATCCCACGTTTCCTAACCGCTTAGAGGCTAATTCCCGCGTTTTTCAATCCCTCAACGGCTCGCCTCGCTTCGAAAGGTTTGCAGAAGCACCTTTGGCGCTCATTTCGTCTAAGTCCCGCGTCTTTCAAAGCTTCAACTGCTCGCCTCGATACGTAAGGCTCTCAGGCAAGTGCTGCAAATTTTAATGCCTCAACTGCTCACTTCGCAACGCAAAGCGTAAAACCTGACGACGTCTCACAGTTTCACAATTATAATATGTGATATATATATATATATATATATATATATACATACACACACATACCTACATATTTATATATATATATATATATATATATATATATATATATTTATTTATATATATAAATATTACATTTGTGTTCACATTTTAATGTCTAAAAGAAGTTAAAAAAAAGTTTCCAGCTCAGGATTCCGCATTCTGGGAAGCTGAGTAGAGACATGCAAATGTGCCCACAAATGCTTTGCACTTCAATCCATAGACCATTTTAATCATGGCTTCCTTTAGACTTATGCCCGCATATACATTTACATACATACAGTATCTCACCTCACATTTTTATAAATATATATATCTATATCTATATCTATATAAATATATATATTATATCTTGTCATGTGACAACACTGAAGAAATGACACTCTGCTACAATGTAAAGTAGTAGGTGTACAGCCTGTATAACAGTGTAAATGTGCTGTCCCCTCAAAATAACTCAACACACAGCCATTAATGTCTAAATCGTTGGCAACAAAAGTGAGTACACCCCTAAGTGGAAATGTCACACCTCCAAGACGACCACTGCCTTGCTAAAGACGCTGAAGGTAAAGGTGATGGGCTGGCCAGCATGTGTCATTTCTTCAGTGTTGTCACATGAAAAGATATAATAAAATATTTACAAAAATTTGAGGGGTGTACTCACTTTTGTGAGATACTGTATATATATATATATATATATATATATATATATATATATATATATACCTATGTAAATACTTTCTTACCTGCCCAATGCTGCACTCCACTTCCTGGGGTGAGGAGGGGCCACGGCAGGCCAGAGGGGGGCCACAGAGGTCCACGAGGGGCCACAAGGATCGAGGGGGCCACAAAAAGCCGTGGGATGCTGCAGGGGTCTGTGGGGGGTCACATGGGTGTGCAAGGACTGAGGACAAGAGGCTGAGGGAGGCTGCAGGGGGCCACAGGGGGCTGAGGGGGAACACAAAGAGGCCATGGGCACCCACAAGGAGGAGATCCATGGGGGCCACAGAAGGGGGTTGCGGGGGCCACAGAGGACCTGTGGAGGGCACAGGGGACCCGCAGGGGGTCTGCAGGGGCCCCTAAGAGTACAGGGGCCCTGTTGCCTTGCTTGATTTCACCAGCCGTTGCTCCGCCTCTGAGTAAGTGATGAAGATTGCATGGTCTAAATTAGGGTAACTGTAAAAATGGGATAGTAGGGAGTGATTTAACTTTTTGGGGAGTTTTCTGAAGTTGGGAGTCCAAGCTACAAAACTAAATGGAGCCTGTGTGAGAAGGAGTAGGGTAAGAGAAAGAAATTGGTGTAAGCAGTGATATATAATGGGAAAGAAAAGGGGGAAGGGGGTTAAATGTAGCCTTAAGAATGGCTTATCTTCTTGAATGAACAGAAAATAACCAGTTGTTTACTCAGCCAAATAAGAAAAGTGAGTGCATGGAGGGTAATTTTTTAACTCATCTGGAAATTTGACTCCCCCTTCTGGTTTGCTATCTTGTCATGATGAGGGGGCTTGCATATCTCAGTTAAGCTATGAGCTATACCAGGTAGGGTCACACAAGATGGGCAGGTCATAGCTGAGAGGTCAGGCAAATTGTGGTCCACTGGAGAAGGAACTAACAACCCACTCCAGTATCTTTTGACAGGAAAATCTTGTGGATGAGCAAAACCAGGCACATGGCATGATATGCTCCATAGGGTCATGGAGAGTCAGAAATGACTGAATGACTAAACGCATATCGTGGGAGCTGTAGGTGATCATGATGGTCTGCATTAGGGCAGGGATGCTCTATCTTCTCTTGGATTTTTCTAAGGTTGGGAGTCCAAGATACAAAACTAAATGTTTGTGAGTGAGTATGTGTAAGAGAAATAAATATTAAAAAAAATTGGCATTAGCAGAGACAAATAATAGGTAAGAATAGGGGCAAGTGGGTTAAATCTAGCCTTAAGAATGTATTATCTTCTTGAACAGACAAAAGATAACCAGTTGTTCAGCGAAATAAGAAAAGTCTGAGCATGGAGGGTAATTTTTAACTCATCTGTAAATTCGACAGAAGGATAAATAAGCCTTGCTATAGCAATGTAACTATATGTTAAACTCAGTTATAAAGCCATTTTTCATTAGAATAGGTTCATTATTGCAATTGAGTTTAGATTTTGTCATTTTAACTTTTTCCCTGCTGGGTGGAACTGTTAATCAATCCAAGCCTAGTTGGAGGGAAGAAAAAGGATTGACACATTAGTGGGAAAATGACAGATAATGAACATTGTGCTCTCAGTAAGAGTCACCTCCGATCTTCTTTCATATTTATGAAAAATAAAATATTGCATCTGAATACCCTTTTGTATTTATAATTACAGCAGAATCCATTTTTGATTAATGTAAAAAAATAACCATTTATATTTACTTCTCTTGGCAGTGTCTCTATCGCTGCCTATTGATCCCCTTGATTCACTGTGGTATGAAATAATAATAAGAGCTAATAATATGAAACCCAGCAGGGAGCAGGGAAGAATTGGTAGAGTTGAGTTTCAATTATAATGTAATTTTGTCTGCCCCCCTCCAATAAAATCAGATTTCTTCCTCCCTCAATACACTTACATCCGAGCTTTCTACTATATAGTAACTATCCATCTTTTGATATACAATTGGCAGTGTTCATGGAAGTATATCTACAGGGAATATATTACAATCCAATTTTAGAGAGATCGCCCAAGGCGCCAAAGAACAGGGACTAGACTAAAAATAAGTCTCCGAATCCAGATGTCAGCAACCCTTGTTATCAGAATTTCCCCACAAAAGTCTAAAGTGCTACTCTTTTGTCATTACTTTATAATAAGTTAGTGTCTTTCAAACGTTTCTTCTTGTGCATGTTCTTTTGTTTCTGTGTTCCGATGGGATCCATAGTCAAAATGGAAGTTTCTTTAGTTTTGCAGTAGATTTTGGGTTATATTCATATATATATATATATATATATATCAGAAATAATAAATATAATGTCAAGATTGTTATGTTAACTGTAAGATTAATAAGCCTGATTTATCATTTCATGTTCCTATTAAAAGAACATAGCAAAGTACATGTAATTGAAGCATGAAAAGCAGGGGCGGAGATATAACATTTACCATCATTTTTTTTCTGTAGTGTAGGGCTCCCCTGGGGTCCCCCACCCCAATGCACAATAGCCCCCCCTGGGCCTCCCTGGCCAAACACCACCTTTCTGGAAATTGTTACATGCCTGTTTAAAAATAACATTTCTATTAAAGCTCCAAGAGGTGGCACTGTGTAGCAGTTCAGTGCGCTGGGGATGTGTACCAGGGAAGAGTGAGAAAGAGCAAGGGATGCAAAGTGACAGCAAAGTGCAGGGGATGGGTTTGTGAGGGAAGATCAAAGACATGGGTTATATGTTAGGTGGGTGCTGACTGGGGTTGGGTGCTGTGCGAGGATGGCTGCTGACAAGGGTGGGAGTCTTGGGAAGAGGTGCAGTTATGGAAAGGGTTCTTGGGGAGGGTAGCTGTTACAAAAAGGGGTCTTGGGAGGGGTGAATTTGTACCGGGGAGGGTCAGTGCAAGCACATTTTTACAACCCTTCTTTGGGGTACCTCTTTTTTTTTTTCCTCCAGGTCCCTGCATTTTTTAGCTCTGCCACTGATGAAAAGTATGCAAATAAATAAATATAATTGCAACTGGTTATTAAAGTACCATTATGATTATGTTCTTTCTTTTAAAGAACTACACATTGAAACAAGCAACATGCTATGGAATTTACTATTTGGTTTCTGCAGACCAACTTCCTGAAGTGGAAGGAGTCTTTGGGGAAAAAACAGGAAGCTACTCTCTGCACAAATGTGACACCTACAACTGCTAGTGCTTTCATTGGAACTAATGGGAAGCTCCTTAGTTTACAAGGACACCACCCCTGGGAAATATAACTGAAAGAAGCAGATCAGTAAGGAAAAAGTATAACATTTAGTTATTCAAACAACTGCATAAAAAAATGGGACCAAATGCAAAGTTGTAGAAATAGTACAATCAGTCATGGTACAAGTGGGTAGAGTAAGTGAGGCAGCAGAGGACACAGAGTAAAGTGAACTTTAACTTATTGCAGATAAAGTGTATCAGGCTAAAATATCAACTACTAATTTTAAATGATGTGGAAGTCATATATTTGTCCAGCCTTCATTTATAGAATTAACAAAGGTTGTGAATCAGTCTTGAACTGCTAGTTGTCCAGGAGTTTGATAATTGTTTTTGCTTTACCGGGACTTGCTCTTCCATTTAGTCCTATAGAGTATTTCTTTCACTCTAACTGAACAAAGATCATTTCAAAATGCAAGTGTCTAATTCCACAAACCAAATGCCTGCTGCTAGTAAAGAAAAATGAAATACAAAAGTTAAAATAATTAAAGACTGTATTTATTTATTTTAAACTTGCTTTACCATTTTGCATATTGGCAAGTCAAATTCATAAAAGCAAATTATAAATGACACATCAGTGGTCCTTTAAGATAGACATTTTTTATATATATATAACTATGTTATTTTATGGATAATTATAAATAACACAAAATGAGATACACAATACCATTTGTTTTGAAAGTTATTCCACAATTGTTAATATTTGTATTTTTCTTCCCACTATTTTTTTCAATTTAAAAAAAAATATATATATTTTTCATATGACAAATGCATTGAACCTGGGTAAAAGCCTAGTTTATGTGCGGTTTTCAGCATTGTGATATGTAGATGTGATAATCATCTCAACTGACTTGAATGGAAGGGAAAGACATAACAGATCATTCTGGGTAAACTTTCACAAAGCTGAAAATACCTGTTTTTGATAAAGAACTACTCAGTAAACAGTATTTTTGTTATAGCTGATGATTATGGGTAGTGACATGCAAATGAGGTTTAAATGTACCACTTTTTTACCTCAGACCCACTAATATGTGTATCCATTGAATGAGAAGCAGATAAGAAGTTACTTAAAGGACCACTGTCATCTTGTAATAAATGCACACACTTATGAAGAGTATAAAAAAGCAACAGCATTATTAGCTATTTAAGCCAGGAATTTAGAGGGATTTTTCTTAATCTTATATTTTGCTGACTTTGCTTGTGTCATGGGCACCACCATCTTTGACTACTGGTCTGCCATGAAACTGAGTTGGGGGGGGGGGGATTAACCTATCAGGTGGCTCCTCACATTCCTCCCAAGCTTCTAATCCTATTAGACACCAAGAAACGCAATATCTGCTGCCATTAAAGCGTAATCAAAAAAACAGTTACAAATTAAAGGCTGTACATTTTGGACATTATGACCTCAAGTTCTTCATAATAATATACTATACACATGGCACTTAATTGGTCATTTAACAGAGAATAAGAGTTAGTTCTTCTGTACCATTTACTTAAAGGGATATCTAAGTTTCCTGGATTATGAATGCATCAGATAGAGGAGAATCAGAAGTGCATGAAAAAAATATGTTTGCATGAAAAAATACCAAAATAATCTCTTAAACACTTACCTTGAAGTTAGCAAAATCTATTGTAATTTCTGACAGTTTAAAATTAAGGTTAACACCCCCTCCAATTTTTTTTGTCCAATCCGGTTAGAGAAAGATTTCAGACATAGCACTATGTTAGTTGCTATGGCAACACCACACAGCATAACCAGGAAGCAGGAATAAGTTATATACCAGCAGTGACAACACTGCTTTCGTATTGGCTGTGGTGCAAAGCAGCATGGGATATGTAGGCAAAGGATCCTGGGAAATGTACTGTATCACTGACATGTGACAGGAAGCTGCAAGGAGAAAGCTGTAAGGAGATTGGCTGAGCAAGCAACAGCAGGTACATAGTGGGTTAATATTGCTCCCCGGGTGCTGCATGCTGATTGGGGGGGGGAGGGGGGCACCAGGAAGTTGTGTAGGCACCCCCTGGGGGTGTTAACATAATCATTAGAGGGATTTTAAGATATTAATAAAAATAAAATGCTTTATGAGATGTGCTGTATACACATAGGCTGCTTTTTGCCTACAAAGTGCAGAAATTGTATTAATCCTGCTCACTTAGATATCCCTTTAAGAGATTTTTGGGCAATATTTTTTATTGGAGGAATGTCAACTTAGATATACAAGGGACTTTCACATTCCAAGCTTGTGTAGAAATATTAGTTTCACATGAAACACAAACTGTTTTCCCTATAGCGTCTTGGGAACAACACTTCTGGGAGCAATACTACTCTCACACCATGGTGATAATTGCACACTATTTTCTGTGCTCCTGTGGCAGAATTATATTTGATCTCTAGTTTACAGATGGAGTCAGGTCTCATTTATCCCAGCGCTCACAGATCATGCTGGGAACCAAAGGGACATTAGGGGTGACAATAAATAGGACCGAGTATTAATGGGCCATTCACACGGGCGACTCTCCCACTGAGCCAAAGAGCTCTCTCTGGAACCTCTATCATTTTGCTGACTGTGGGAAACTGTTTTGTCCTCTTGTAATTTTCACTGTGGCACATTTAAAGGGTTGATAAGTAGTTTATTTAGAGTTGTGTAACCTCCCATCTGAATGCAGGTGCACACTCATTTATTGATGTTATACTTACCCTGTGATTGCCACAGCAGGGGAAAAGTGCCTATTAATAGTAATGGCTATAATTATAAATTATCTATTGTCATCTGAATTTTTTTTACAATATTTATTACATTAAATATTCTTCTCAAATGCCTTGTTCAATCAAAGCAAGGCAGCTCAGTCTGGGGGTACAAAGGGGACCGGTTTACTAATACAAAGTCATTTTAAAGAGCATTTGAAATAATGAATAACTGTCCACTTGTACTAGTTATTTCTTAGTTGTGAGATAAATACACTTTTCTATCTATCTATCTATCTATCTATCTATCTATCTATCTATCTATCTATCTATCTATCTATCTATCTATCTATCTACCTATCTATCTATCTATCTATCTATCTAGCTATCTAGCTATCGTTCTTGATCAATAAAAAAACTTTTCCCCATGATTTTGCCTAGATCTAATCTCCCTTCAGTGTCCCTTTAACTTCATTTTATAAAATTTATAAACAAAAACTTTATGAAAATGTTATTACAAAAGACAAAGGAATGAAGTTTATATACTGAAGGAGACTGGAGGGCCTGGAGGCCACCCCAGCCTGCTGTGGTTGGGAGTAGGGCCCTTTGACCTGGCAGGACCGGTATGAAAGGAGGTGGCTAGCTGGGGGAGGCGGAGCCGTTATAGGCTGGTTTGGTGCCAGAAGTTATCAGTAGTCCCCCAGCTAGACATGAGGGTAGATACCCACCCACCCATCCCTAAAGTATTGTTGTTTAAAGTTGATATGTTTGTAATAAATAAAAAAATAATAAAAAATAAATAAAAAAAGCAATGGATAAAATAAATAAAATGATTGATGTTTATTGTCAAGTTTAAAGATTGTCTTGTTTGGTGGAGCACTTGTGATTGTTATATTGTTTAAGTGTGCATTATATGTTAACAAATTATGTTTATGTTGTTGTCACAGCGGAGGGTCGTGGGGGAGTCGCCGGGACAGTGGTAAAATAGGTAAGATCCTACCCTACGGGGGTACAGATGTTACAACACGGTAGGCCCTGGAAGAGGCTTCAGGGCGTAGGGCCTACTGTCTCTGGCCAGGCTCCTCCCCTCACGTGGTTATGTTTAATTATTAATGGTTATGGTTATTATGTTTACTTGTGTTTACCAATAAACGCTGTGGCCAGTCTTCCTCCCAAGAAGTAGTCTGTGTCTAATCATTCAATTTAGCCCATGAAGTAGTTTGGGTCTAATTGTCATATGTAAGAGGTAATTGTGTTTAACCCATATCCGTACATATCAACTAGTCCTTGCTTAGGTCATGCGAAAGGACTCCCATAATTTAATAATTTATTAAAAGGATGACTAAAACAAAGCTTGATAAATTAAACATGATTATAAGTGTTCATTTAGAAAGTAAAAAAAATAGATATACTTTAGTTTTAGTTATTATCTGTAGTAATGCTGTACAGGGAACCTCCTTTGCAGTACTTGTTTGTCTACTTTGGCAGTGGGGGGAGAGGGGGACATTGTTTTCCAGTTGCGTCTTTTGAAAGGACTTACTCTCCTAAAAAGCTTATAAACGGCCTATGTCCATGACCCATTGCTAAAACTGATAAACAAAACAGTATATTGTAAATAAGGGATTTTACTGGTATGGTCTCTTCATGAGGCTGAAACTGTAGATGTAATGGGCCAGTGTAAGTGTCAGGGCTTTTGTCACACCACCCTGAAGCCGAGCAGGTTTGGGACTGGTCAGTACTTGGATGGGAGACCACCTAGGAATACCCGGAGCTGTATTCTGTGGTCCACTGGAGAAGAACTGGCAACCCAGCATGACCATGGACATAAAGATGTCCTGATGTATTACGGTCCATGAGGTCACAGAGAGTCAAAAAGAAAAAAAACTATTGCTTTTATAAATCATTAAATAGGAATATTATTAATTGCCAATGTATAATTAAAACAACAAGCTAACATAGTAATATAGTAGTAAATAAATAGAAAAAAAGCTATTAGTCCATCAAGTTCAACCTTTTTCGATCTCCAGTCTGAACCTTGTAATATGGGATTAAATTGTTGACTGTTTATTGCTCCTCTGTTAGGGCCTCATTCAATTGCGATTTGGCCAATCGAATAGGGCTCTAAATAAGCACATAGCATATTTTTTTTAAATACGTTTTTGGTTAGTAAACATCTATCCAAAAGCAACGTTTTCACTAACTAAAAACTTCTTTAAAAAAATATATGCTATGTGCTTATTTGAGCGCTATTCAACTGGCCAAATCGCAATTGAATGAGGCCCTTAGGGTGTTACAGTGGCTCTTTAAAAAGAGCACATTGTGATTAGAGACTCCTTTTTAAATTAATATGCAGTTAGTAATAAAACAACCTTGGAGTCTCCTGGTTATATTATAGCAGGCGACCATGGCCATCTGATGGTGAGTCAGGGCTACATCCCTCTTGCTCTTATTCAAACATTACAACATATAAATGAAGTAGTTCAGTCGAACAAACAATAGCAAGAGGATGAGTTTAAACGAACACAAAAGCTAACACTACTTCCCCCCTCCAGCAATGCCCAGCCTATAAATAAGGTCAAGTGAGTCCCAGCAACTCATGCTGATAATGTACCTCCGTTCTGTGTCTCACCAGGGGTCAATGCGAATGGACTACAAACACATTGAGAAATTGCAGTGTAAGTTCTCTGAATCATCTACACAGCTCCAGCAACAGATTGAAATGTCAGGTTTGTTCACTGAGGTGGTGTTTGAAGACATTTATAAAACGGCTCGCCTGGTTTACCTTTCCCCAGCTCAGACAAGCCTACTGGCTTTGGGGGAATCAGTTCCAAAGCCTGTGTGTATTTGTGTGTGTGTGTGTGTGTGTGCGTGTGTTTGTGTGTCAGCTTGCAAAATGAATTCTGTTCAGATTCTATAGCAATAGTAAGAAAAGAGAGACCACTTCAATCACCGTCATTTTACTTTGAATTTATAAAGCACCAGTATATATTGACACTAATATTGGGCCTCATTCAATTGAGGCATCGGGAGATCTGGGCTATTCAATTGGCGTCTTTTTGCGGGCTCCGATCGGGTTACGGTTTCCTTGCGATGGTTAAAATCGCAAGTTAAGGCCCCTCCCAGCCATTGATCTTTCACGGCCGCAAGAGTTACGTAGCCTTATTAAATTGCCAGTTGAATAGGGCTCTATAAAAGCACATAGCATATTTTTTTTACTGAAGTTTTTAGTTAAGACCTTGCTTTTGGATAGAAGTTCACTAACTAAAAACTGTAAAAAAAATATGCTTTGTGCTTATATAGAGCCCTATTCAATTGGCTGAATAACAATTTAATAAGGCTGATGATCGCTAAAATCGCAAATTGCTATTTAATTGCTTCAAGTCCACCTCACTAAGGCCCTCATTCAATTGCAATTTGCACAATTGAATAGGGCCCTAAATAACCACATTACATATATTTTTTAAAGAAGTTTTTTGGTAGCAAGCATCTATCCAAAATAAAGGTTTTCACTAACTAAAAAAATCTTTAAAAAATATATGTTATGTGCTTATTTAGGGTCCAATTCAATTGGGCAAATTGCAATTGAATGAGGCCCTAAAGGTCTTATTCAATTGTGATTTGGCCAATTGAATAGGGCTCTATATAAGCACAGAGATTTTTTTTTTTTTTGGAAGTTTTTAGTTAGTGAACTTCTACCCAAAAGCAAGGTCTTCACTAACTAAAAACTTTTGTAAAAAAAATCCTATGTGCTTATATAGAGCCCTAATCAATTGACAAAATTGCAATTGAATGAGGCCCTAAGCAAGCCACCAAGACCACACATGGCAAGAGTCGAACCACAAGTTACGGGTACCAAGGAGGACTTGCAAAGGGCTTAATGACATGTCCGGAGCACTTTAAATGCAAATAAAATGCAATACTGCACTGTAAATGATGGGGAACACAATGTAAGATATTATAACTATTTGCACAACAGCCTCAAGCCCACAAATCGGCAATCAAAAATAATTCAATTTTATGTTTCAATTCGGGTTTATATTGATCTTGGGAATCAATGAGTTAATACATCAGGCCACTCATATGGACTAGAACAGTATCGGCATTCAGTTTTATTACTCTGTACATTGCCGTTTTGCAGATACGATCGTATATCGGACCCCAAATCGCTGAGTTGATTGACATGTCACCTCCATGTTGCACGGCCTTCATGATGATGGGCTCCTTATCCCTTTTCTGTTTCTGCATCGGTAGTTAATTGATCATGTTTAAGCTTGCAAATTCTACATACGATAACATGGTTTACAATGTGTGCTATTGGACCGGGACTTGCGGGCTTGGCCAATTGAATAGCAACGTAAGTCGCGGATGCAGCGGGCCCACAGCAGGCCTGTAGACTTACGCCCTACATCCCGCGACTTGCGGGCTTGTAATTGAATGAGGATCATAGTTACTATTTTGCTCATAGCTTATTACATGCAGCACTAAGACCTTTACTGCTTTTGGTAGAAATTACTTGTTGACTTATATTGCAGTCTTTATTCAATACCATGAAAAGATGGCAGTGGGTATTATCAGCCAATTAGGTGCAACCAGGGTAGGGGAAGAAAAGAAGCACAAAGCGATCCTAATAGTGCAGTCCAGGTGCAACCAGTAAACAATAGAGGGGATATAGTGATCACATACGGACAATAAGAAATATGTCTATTGCACAAATAATTACACATAGAAAATTGCAGCATTACACAATGAGTACACAATCTATGGCCCCCTTCTGGATTATTACCTTGTCGTGGTGAAGGGGCTTGTGTTATTAAAGGAAGCCGCGAGCTATACTTTGTAGCTTCACCCAAGATGGGCATAGGGGTACACTGGAGAAGGAACTGGCAACCCAATCCGGTATCTTTGCCAGAGACATAATGTGCTATGTACATATCTATACTAAAACAGAGACATACCATGCTATGCGCATATCTATACTAAAATACTTAAAACAAATATTTATCTGCTTATGCTTTATAGGAAAAGTCAGCAATAAAACAACTGAATCCTGGGACTTGTATTTCAAATACTATAACAGTTATTTTTTGTTGTTGTTTTAAATGTGAAAAACAATCACATATATAGTTGTGAGCGTACGAGTTGTTGCTAACGCTGCGGGCTCGCGTAGCGAGCCCGCTGCCCTCGCGAAGCAAGGGCACTGCCCGAGGGTCCATGCCAAAGCGAGGGCCGCAGTTGCTGGCATGGAGCGCCAAAGGCGCTCCATGCCAGCAACTGCGACCCTCGCAAATTTCACCTCGCAACCCAAACAGCACGACACACACATTACGACACTCGCAAACAACATACGACACACGTTCACACACATTACGGACTCGCAACACTCGGACGCAACTCGCGAACATTACCAAATGTAAAACACAATACATACACACAGAACATACATAAAAACCTTACCTACACCAAGAGGGAGCACCCAGGACCTCAAAAATGCAACTTAGACCTCGATTTTACTCGAAATAAAAGAGTTTAGAGATTAAAAAAAAATCTAAGCGAGAGAAAAAATGGCCGCCGAACAAAACGAAAACGAGGCTACAGCACTCTAAACTCGCAAAACACCACAAGAAACTCGCAAAACACCACAAGAAACTCGCAAAACGCCACAAACGACCTACGGATATTCATACCACACAGTGCACACATTCAGCATGCTTACACAGCAGCTCCACACCACTAATGCTGCAGCAACATCAACACAGATTGCCAGCTCTTCATCACAATGCTTCAAAATAGGTTAAGTATATTCATTTAGTAATGTATTACATATTTCATTATTATACACCAAACAGCATTAGCTACCTTACAATTTCATTGCCGTCATTTTTTGACGGGCAATTCGCTAGTAGAATATAACATTGAGGATATAGATTTCCCTTTCACATTCTTATAGTATTAACAGCATCATCAATTTTTCCCAAAACTTTTTCAAGGAGATATTTAGCTGTATAAGTTGTATAAGACTGAATCTGAAAGAGGTTTTGGTTTGGGGGCACCTATGTTGGGCTTACTGTAAAATGTGATGTCTATAGGTGAAATAAACAGGCTAAGTGGAATCTAAGACCTCACTTTCAGGACCTGAGCACAATATGCAAACAAACCCGCACTCTTATGTGAAAAATCCCTTCAGTTGAAAAATATAAATATCACATCTTACTAGAAGGGTCCAGCACAGTGGTAGACAGCCTGATCCCTACCACCCCCTAGTGGGCGATTCAAGCTTTCATCCCTAGGTGGCATCTCTGATGTCACACGTCATAGACAAGCAGCACCACACTTGGCTGGTTGGAGAGCTGGTGAGCGCGCCTAGGGACAGCAGTCAGGACTGTATCACAATCTAGAAAGTATAGGGCAATACATAGCTAGGGACAGCAGTCAGGACCAGATCACTATCTAGTAAGTACAGGGCGATACATAGCTAGGGACTGCAGTCAGGACCGGATCACCATCTAGTAAGTACAGGGCGATACATAGCTAGGGACAGCAGTCAGGACCAGATCACTATCTAGTAAGTACAGGGCGATACATAGCTAGGGTCAGCAGTCAGGACCAGATCACTATCTAGTAAGTACAGGGCGATACATAGCTATGGACTGCAGTCAGGACCGGATCACCATCTATTAAGTACAGGGTGATAAATAGCTAGGGACAGCAGTCAGGTCCGGATCACTATCTAGTAAGTACAGGGGGATACATAGCTAGGGTCAGCAGTCAGGACCAGATCACTATCTAGTAAGTACAGGGCGATACATAGCTATGGACTGCAGTCAGGATCGGATCACCATCTAGTAAGTACAGGGCGATACATAGCTAGGGACAGCAGTCAGGACCAGATCACTATCTAGTAAGTACAGGGCGATACATAGCTAGGGTCAGCAGTCAGGACCAGATCACTATCTAGTAAGTACAGGGCGATACATAGCTATGGACTGCAGTCAGGACCGGATCACCATCTAGTAAGTACAGGGTGATACATAGCTAGGGACAGCAGTCAGGTCCGGATCACTATCTAGTAAGTACAGGGTGATACATAGCTAGGGTCAGCAGTCAGGACCGTATCACTATCTAGTAAGTACAGGGCGATACATAGCTAGGGACTGCAGTCAGGACCGGATCACCATCTAGTAAGTACAGGGCGATACATAGCTATGGACTGCAGTCAGGACCGGATCACCATCTAGTAAGTACAGGGTGATACATAGCTAGGGACAGCAGTCAGGTCCGGATCACTATCTAGTAAGTACAGGGCGATACATAGCTAGGGACAGCAGTCAGGTCCGGATCACTATCTAGTAAGTACAGGGTTATACATAGCTAGGGACAGCAGTCAGGACCGTATCACTATCTAGTAAGTACAGGGCGATACATAGCTAGGGACAGCAGTCAGGACCAGATCACTATCTAGTAAGTACAGGGCGATACATAGCTAGGGTCAGCAGTCAGGACCAGATCACTATCTAGTAAGTACAGGGCGATACATAGCTATGGACTGCAGTCAGGACCGGATCACCATCTAGTAAGTACAGGGCGATACATAGCTAGGGACAGCAGTCAGGACCGGATCACTATCTAGTAAGTACAGGGCGATACATAGCTAGGGTCAGCAGTCAGGACCAGATCACTATCTAGTAAGTACAGGGCGATACATAGCTATGGACTGCAGTCAGGACCGGATCACCATCTAGTAAGTACAGGGCGATACATAGCTAGGGACAGCAGTCACGACCGGATCACTATCTAGTAAGTACAGGGTGATACATAGCTAGGGACAGCAGTCAGGTCCGGATCACTATCTAATAAGTACAGGGTGATACATAGCTAGGGACAGCAGTCAGGACTGTATCACTATCTAGTAAGTACAGGGCAATACATAGCTAGGGACAGCAGTCAGGTCCGGATCACTATCTAGTTAGTACAAGCAGATACATAGCTAGGGTCAGCAGTCAGGACCGGATCACTATCTAGTAAGTACAGGGCAATACATAGCTAGGGACAGCAGTCAGGTCCGGATCACTATCTAGTTAGTACAAGCAGATACATAGCTAGGGTCAGCAGTCAGGACCGGATCACTATCTAGTAAGTACAGGACGATAGATAGCTAGGGACAGCAGTAAGGACTGGAACACCATTTAGTAAGTACAGGGCAATCCATAGCTAGGAACAGCAGTCAGGACCGGATCACTATCTAGTAAGTACAGGGGGATACATAGCTAGGGACAGCAGTCAGGACCGGATCACTATCTAGTAAGTACAGGGCGATACATAGCTACGGTCAGCAGTCGGGACCGGATCACTATCTAGTAAGTACAGCGCGATACATAGCTAGGGTCAGCAGTCAGGACTGGATCACTATCTAGTAAGTACAGGGCGATACATAGCTAGGGTCAGCAGTCGGGACCGGATCACTATCTAGTAAGTACAGGGTGATACATAGCTAGGGACAGTAGTCAGGTCCGGATCACTATCTAGTAAGTACAGGCGATACATAGCTAGGGACAGTAGTCAGGTCCGGATCACTATCTAGTAAGTACAGGCGATACAAAGCTAGGGACAGCAGTCAGGACCGGATCACTATCTAGTAAGTACAGGGTGATACATAGCTAGGGTCATATGATTTATGTAACCAGAAACAGAGTTACTGCGGCACCGGTGGGCGGTAAAGTGAGCGGCAGGTATTAAAAGGTTGACGAGCCCATCAACTACCAACCTCCAGAATTATAAGCAATTGCTCAGTGCTAAATATTCAATTAATTTTAAAAAAAGGGACGTATCAGAGTTCAAAATCCAACAGGCCAAGGAAGTAGGTAAATATTGCATCTCAGATTCTTCCACAAACTCTCTCCTACTCACAGCAAGGCAACTTATCTAACTGGTGGTCTATATCTGATAAAATTATATATATATATATATAAATATATATATATATATATATATATATATATATATATATATATATAAAAATCACTTAAAAAATAATTAAAAATATGGATTTGAAATCTACTTAATTTTTGC
Source organism: Discoglossus pictus (assembly GCA_027410445.1). Taxonomy (NCBI): domain Eukaryota; kingdom Metazoa; phylum Chordata; class Amphibia; order Anura; family Alytidae; genus Discoglossus; species Discoglossus pictus. The sequence continues at coordinate 52,245,539 of CM050167.1, forward strand.
CCTCAATGAAACATGAAAATAAAAACAGAATACATTGAACTAGAACTTCAAATAAGCATACATTATTGAAAACCTGCCTTATGAAAATTAAATGTATGTCAAGTATAAGTATGCCAGGATGACCATAAAGTGCCAGATCCTTTCACATTTGCTTGTTAAGCATTAAATATACTCATATTACAGAATCCTATGGGAATCCCATAGCATTTTCATAATTTAGAAGGATAATAAGATTTTCCTAGTTAAGGTGCAATAAGCTCTCCAGTAAGTAAACAGATAAACTGATTAATAACATTCAGAATGCTGAATACACACTTGAAAGGAAATGTGTCATTATTTTTTTCACCCCTCTCTTTATGATTTTTATATGGTGAATTGGGGATGACACACACTCATTTCTCATCCTTATTAACCAGTGAGAGCATGACTGGTTGGTGAGATTAAGTAATCCTTAAATCCAAGAAGACAGGATACAGGTTGAATTTTGAACCCACTAATAAAAATATGAAAACACAAACAGAATTAAGCTGCCACTTATCTGATATTTATTACATGATAGAAAGTAAAATTACTGATATTACTTGGGACGATCGCTTCTTTCAAAGCGTGGGATAATCAGTTGGCTATTTACTTCAATATAAAATATTTTATTAGCATATATATTTTTGAGGACATGGAGCTATGTAAAATAATCATATAGGTTGGGTTGTTGAATAAAAAGTAAACTGATACTGCCACACATTATTTTTTTTAAATAAATTACCTAGAACAACTGAATGCCTTATTATGAAACGTTTGATATCCATTGGACATCCTCTTCTGTTTCTTGTGTAATCATGACAGTGACATTAGTATTATTGCACGGTGTACTGTAGCACTTATTGTTTCTAAATATACACAGTTATGCATAAAAAGAAAAGTGAAACAATTTGTAACAGTGCTAACACATAAACCCCAATAGGTTAGTTTGGAAGATAAAAACACATAATCAATTAAAATAAAGGGCAGAGTAAAATATAATATAAAAATAGCTTGAATTCCTTAGGTGCAGCAAAGAAAGAAAAAAATACATACTGGTACAAATATGACATGTGAGTAAAAGAATAATAATGATCCTAGACCTGTATGTAATAACTTTAAAAAAATCAGTGTGAACATTCACTATCAAGATTAAAGATGGTGACAAAATTTGAAGAGAGGAATCACAAAAAAATTCATACAAACTAGCTCAGCTCATATTCATAGAACCATAGGAACATAGATTTGGCCGGTCTTGTCTGCACTCAAGATTTGAAATTCCTTGTGGATAATAAATAAGTGTTGATTTCAGGTCCACCTTCTAACTGAATTATAAGGCTCTATCTCTTAGTAGTTATCTGTCTAAGTAGTATTTAAGTCATTCCATAGACAGAATTAATTGATAAGGTATAAAAATATTAGATTGACAGATAGGTAGATAGATAGATAGATAGATAGATAGATAGATCCGAAGAACAGCAAGATATAAAAAATATCATAAACAAAATCTAAAATAAAAAAGACAATACATTTCTCACTAACAGGTGTATTGGAGCCAGAATGATTCTGGGGGGGGGGGGGGGATGTGGGGGGTAAATCTCATTGTATAAAAAGCTTATGTATACCTACATACATACTGCCATAAAAAAATGGGGGGGGGGGGGGGGTTGTCCCCCTCTCCCCCCCCAGTTCCTACACTCATGCTCACTAATGTTATTTTCTGTAGATATTATGAAGTAGGAATGATGGTTTGGGAACATATGAATCTCAGAAGGTCTCATCTTACAAATGAAAGACTTCTCACCTTAACAAAAATAGTCTGTGCATGTCAGTTTCTCTTTAAAATATATTACCGGCAGTCATGAAATTTGATAATATAATAAATTATAATACACTGATACATAAAAAATGATATTTGAGAATAAAGCATTGCAATACAAAAGGTGGTGGCCAATTTCTATATCCAGAGATACAGGCATAGAAATGAAAATGTTAATCTTACATGTATTCCTTCTGTCTGTAATCCCCTAAAGGTTAATACATTGTGTTTTTATTATATTCTTGTACTGTATCTTCATAGTATGACCTTTAAGTAAAGCAAAACAAACCAAAACATTTTATAGTACATAGAAAATGTATCACTCAACTTTGAACATAATCAAACCAAGGAAAATCTCTTAAAAAAGGATGTGATATTTGAATCTTGTGGAGTTTAAAGACTATTATAATGTAATACTCATTGAAAGCTATTTTCTCAAAACACAGTGCACATATACCCAGCAATATGACTTTAATGAGCACGATTTCCTTTCGAAACTGTGGTGACTGGTCCAGTACCACACTTGGTAGCTTGGATTTTTCTGCCATACCTGAATGGACCTTGCCCCCCCAATGGATTGTACATCTGGGTAACAAAGCATTTTATTGTTAAATTACCATTGTAATGCCCTAATAACTAGAGCTAGATGCTTTTATTAAGCATTCATCAATAATAAAATGTATATTAAATGATTTCAAAAACCAACAATCAAAATTAATCTTACATCAATGACGCAACTGGGGTTGGTATCCAACCACTTTAAGGTCAGTTGGCGAAGGGGCTTTGTCTGTTGTACAACCAGCACAATGATCTACATTGCTGCGTTAAAGAATTTTCACTTGGCAATTTTTTTTTGCTGTGTGAGCAGCATATCAATGATTCTTTATTGTCTTATCAAATCAAATTGTACTTAAAGCCCTTTAGACCTGTCATTCAGTCAAATCCCCCTCCATCCCCTTCTGGGTGGAGACAAACACTTAGCTAGAGCATGATACTCAAAACTTTGAAAATTAATTTAATATCGATTACTGTTTTTTTTTTAATGTTTGTCAGAAAATGGGTTGGTTTGATGGGAATAGTAAATCTTTAAAAGATAACTTTTATTAGAACAAACACTAAAATAGAGTGATTTAAAATAATGTAAAATGTTTAAATCTTGTTGCAAAGTGGTAGCCAGATACATCAATCAGTTTGTTGTTAATCCCCCATTAATTAGAGGAAAATATGTCAGGGCTTGTAGCCGGTCTCAGTTTTTGTATCATGTAAACATTGCGACCTTTAAATAAACTTGTCGCAAATTATGTGCAAATTTATGTATTTTGATAGAAATGTTACTGATCTTCTTATGGCTAATATCGGAATTTTCAGAAAAAACATTAAAATCAAGTTCTCCTGTTAATCTTACTTGGCCACCCTAACTAAATATACATAAATAATGATTTCCCTTACTATTAGTAAGACTGAAGGATCACGTTGGTTGGGTAAAACACTACTACATTAGTAATTATTTTGATATGTATCTAGTACAATACTTTTGTGAGACAGGATTCAAATTTAAGCTTTAACTGTCACTATTTTAGATTTTGCACTAATAAAGTAAAATGTTAAATATTTACTATATCCCTTGTACTAAACAAACTGCCATATGACAAACATTTCTTGTAATGTGTGTTCTAATTATGCCCTTAATCAGACTACATTTTTTAAATTTACTTAAAAAAATATTATTTTCATCATAGCGTTTTCTTTTATTGGTATTGATTGGAATTTATTTTTTTAATGGAATAAATTAATATAATAGTTTTTAAACTTTGTTTTGCCATTTAAAGGTAGGTGTTTATATATCTACAGAGAGCAATCAAACAGACTGGCAAGCTGTTGACTTCAAGCTCCACCCACTGACTTCCTGTTTCTTTGTATGACAGTTAATGATTTTTTTTTTTTTTTTTTACATTTTTTTACCTCTACTGTGGGCTATGACAGGTTATGGGCTATGATAGATTATGTATAAAACCAGTAAGCAGGTAGCTGAAGACTTGTAGCCAACAGCCTGTCAAAATCTTATAAAATCATTCTAAAATATTTTCCCTTTTTTTTAATGGAACTTAAATGGTAAAAAGATTTTTAATGCATATTAACTACTTTTTATACTTACTTTGCTTATTAAACATAAAACCTTAAAATTTGCAGATATAGCACATTTATCAAAACCTTTTGAATACATTTTGAATTACAATTTTCAATATGATTGCTGAAAAATGTTTAATATCATTTATTTGCTATATCTTGTTTTTACTAGTGTAACAAATATAGATTTACCAATTACATAGCCATTTTAATTATATGATATTGCTGGCAGTATATTCCAAAAAATCAGTGTCCACTTCCTAAATTAAATATATATTCATAAACCTGTCTGTTTTTGTCATGCACATTCTATTAATTTTGACGGCTCTATCAGTGTGAAGAAACCAGATAAGGACGGAAAGGAAGAATTGGGAAGTCCTTGTTATTCTGCTTGTGTTATGGCGGACTCATTAGGGAGTTTAATTGGAACATTGACATTGGAAGAAGAGAAAGGGGTCAGTGAAAAGGATCTTTTTGTCTGATTATGTCGTCTTTTTAAAGAATATTTTGTGAAAATCTGTCATCGATAATGAACTGCAACTGGTCGGTCCAACAGGATGCCAAGGGGAAGAGCCTGACCAATAGAACTCGGCAAGAAAAATCCTTAAATGGCCATAGATCACATCCCCAATATGAAGGATAGTAAAAATAAAAATATATATGCTTGCAAATGTAAGTTATTTTAAAACTTTAATTTAGTAATAGATAAACAGATTGGGATTGTTGCTGAGTTGAAGAGCTTTCTACCAGACTGAACGTATTATTAGCTGCTAATTATTTCCTAGCTGGTAGTGGCTCCTTGGATTAATGACTTCCTTTCTTCATACAGCTTCTGAAGAGTTAATCTGTGAACCATCGGGCTCCATTGATGACTCATAGGGCACACTAGGGAATAGCATTACGACATGAAGTTTGTTTTTGGAAAATGTATGGGCACTGTGCAAGAGAACTTCACTAAAGTATGGGTCGTAGATAAGTGGAACAGCCTTCAATGGAGGTGGTAAAGTCAAAGATAGTTATGGAATTTAAGCATGAAGCTATCCTGAGGCATAATTGAGCCAATATTTAAGAGAGACAGAATGGCCAGAATAAATAGGCCTTTTTGGTTCTTGTTGTTTAGTTATGCAGTTGTGTCCAACTCTCCATGACTCTATGGACCGCAGCACACTAGGCTCATCTTGTGTCTGTTTGTGCCAATCCATAAGGTTTTCAGGGCAAAGATACTGGAGTTGACTGCCAGTTCCTTTTCCAGTGGAACACAATTTGTCTGACCTCTCTGCTATGACCTGTCCATATTGGGTGAGCCTACATGGTATAGCTCACAGCTACAAGGTAGCGATGCAGAAGGATTTTGTTTTTTACCTAGAAGGATTCAATTTTAATTAGGGAAAAAAGTATAAATAAAATGATTGAAAAAAACGCTGTTGTGTGAATTAAAAATGAATTTAAAGTACCATCCTTTTAAGTTAATGAAATGCAATATGAGTGTCCTAGATACTTAGCATGTATATGATATAGTGCACAACGTCAAGGAAATGATCAAAGAATGTAAATATCCTAGCAATTGCTGGGATGAAAAATAAGACATATAGGGTTATAAAATATATATATTTTTATAATCCTCATATGCAAGTAGGACTGCTAATCACTGGATTACTTTTAATGGAACATAAGTTAAAAGATATAAGGTGCACACTATGTGTGAAAAATAAAAACAAAAGAAAAGGGAGGTGGTTTGCTGGAGTCTTAAATATATATATGTTAGGCAAATAAGGTCACTCCAATGGCATAAGGCTGTTATATAAGGCAAAGTATTTGTAAGAATAAGAAAAAGAATAAGTGCACATATATCACTTGATACATCATTAAACCTGGCACATGAGGTTTTAGTGAACAGTGAAGTGCATAATAGTGCATAAGGACAACGTTATGCCCAATACTTGTGATTAGTTGAATTCAGCCTGCCTGGAGAAATCAAGTCCCACATGGGGTAGACCCTGCACACCTGTTCCCCCTGATCCCGAGGGTCCGTTTCGCTCCAATTACGAGCTTACTCATGGGCTAAGTTTCTATGTCATATGCAAAATAAGCCTAATGGTAACAAGACTAATCTTATAAGATAATCTCTTGAACTGAGTGGTAGCTAAAATGTAATACATTCAAACTTGTTTTACTAGTACTAAATTACATTTAAAAACAACTTCCAATTGTAAATATTCATATTTTTATTGGTGTTTAAGCATGCTACCATAATAAGGATCTATGTGTGTGTGCTCAGTCGTGTCCGACTCCCCGTTAACTCATGGACCGCAAAACTTGGGATTCATGTCAGAGATACCGGAGTGAGTTGCCATCTTCTTCTCCAGTGGGCCACAGCAGACAGCTCCTGCTATTCCTAGGTCTCCCATCAAAGTACTTACCAGGCCCAACCCTGCATGGTTTCAGAGTAGTGTAACCTCTTTGTTTCCTGACTGGAATTAAACCCAGGTCACAGTTGTGAAAGCACCAAAACCTAACCACTGGACCAACAGGAAACCCTCACCGTGGCCCAATTTACCTGCATGCTCCTCGTAGGGTATATAAGTAATTCTTTGCACATAGTTCTTCAAACAAGTGATCCGTGCTAGATTATGATCACATATTTATTGTTGGAAAATTCTTTTGAGATCTGCTGCAAAATATCAGCTCTGTTCTATGTCCCAGTCGAAACAACCTCTGTCATAGTCTGTGATCCAGCAACACTTCAGAAAAAAATACAAGAGGAAACATTGAAATCTCTTACAATCACGCAGCTTGCATGTTTTTCAGAGCTTTTGAAGATTAAATTAAGTGAGGCATCGCAAGACAACAACTATCAAAGTACTGACCCCTTTTGTCTTTCATAGCACTAAAGTCTCTCTAATTACTTCCAGCACTGATTATGAATACAAATAAAAACACATCATTTTCTCTTTCCTAGGGAGACTTGTCAAGTAGCAACTTCTTCATGTGATGATATCCAATCCTCCAGAGGGAGACGCTAAAAACAAGTGCTGCGGTAGAAGAGCACAGGGTTACACGTGAACGTCATAGCAAATTTTACACAGCGATGAAGGAAATTTGAAAACATTATTTGTCTCTAGAAGTTATTAAAAGACTACTGTAGTGGTGATACAATGCTGTTTGTTTATTTAGTAAATGATTTTCAATTAAATCAGTATTTAATTAAAATAAATGAAGCTTTTTTAACACAAATGTATATATGCACAATATCACGCATAGACTTACACCCCCATTACATTCGAAGCCGGTAGCAGAATCGGCACACCCGCAAAGGCTGCAGGCTTGAAATTTGGCTGTGTTACAGAATTATTAAATTCAACCATGCCGTTAGTTACGAAAGCCCGTAAACCCTTCTTGCGCACGTTGCATGTGCGGTCGTGAACATGATCAAATAGTCAAACCTGTAGATACGGGTTTAGACAGAGCCAAAGGCAAAAGAGATCGTTATCATTATGTCACTGAAAAATGGAGGTTAGATTTCAAAGCCTTACGGGTTTCAATTACGAGTTTGGCTGTCAGAGGCTTAGTCACCAAGAGCAGTTAAAATTCCTTAGTTTCTATGCTCTAAGACCTTCATTTGAAAAAATAAAACACATTGTGACATTATATTATCAGATACCCACTGATGCAATAAAGAAAATAAAAATGCCTTGTCACTTTAAAGGGCTATTTACCAAATTGTAAGTGCTCTTCATGGTGTGAAAGAGCACAAAATTGTAAGTCAAAATTATCTATTTTTTTCAATTACACTGATACTGTAACAGCTAAAAAATCTATTGTTTTAAGCCTGTTTACATATAACAAATGTTCCTGCCTACTAACTGTTGCATGAGTAAAAACAGCTAGCCGAGCTGTGTGGTGAAGATAGTGATTGATAGCAGTTTTTCCCTGGACCAGTTAAGCCATAACTGACTTTTTAGGTGATTCCAAATAGGTTTGGTAATTATTTTTCTTTTTCCTGACTACATAGAGCTGTAGATGTGGGTCTGGCTGTGGCCTGTCAGTGACACATGTAAACACAGGTCTTATCATAGACCAGACCCTGCACTGGGAACCAGATCCAGTTAGTAAACAGGTCAGGGCTGGCAACTGACTAAATTATTCAGTAAGCAGAAAAATGGATCAGGGCAGGAGCCAGGCTAGTGAGTAGTAGGGTTCACAATGCAAGGTCAATACAAAACATCAAAGTATATTATGAAGATGAGACATCTAGCACTAGGAGCTTGTTCAGCCAAGGCTCAAGTGCTTGCCAAAATCAACACTACCTGCATGAAAAGTTTCCACTTCTTCGACACCCTGCCAGGCAAACATGGTGTGCCACTCTGGATGTACATACAATACATCTAGAGCAGAGGTGGGCAAGAAGGGCCACATACATGCAGGGATTTGAAGATATCTTTTCTGTGCAAAGGTGAGTCAACAGGATGACTGAAGATGTGATTGACTCACCTGTGCACAGCAGGGATATCATCAAATCCAGGCATGTATGTGGCCCTCCAGGACCGAACTTGCCCACCCTGATCTAGTGTGATCAGAAGTGACATGTCTAGAAAGTACAGTTTAAGATGCCCAAGGATTACATGGGTAGGAGGACTAACCCTCTATTGGTTGTCAAGAGATGACACAGAGCTCTTAAGCTTGCAAAATCTAGCACCCAGACATAACACAAGCAGATACAAAGGGACTTGCATAAGGAAACAACACACTTGGTTTTAAGAAGTATATATATATATATATATATATATATATATTTTTTTTTTTATTGTTTCCCACAACTTTTATTTAATGAAAGAGGGGGAAATGTTTTTCTGACAAAGTTTAAAAATGGGGGCTTTGTATAATTAAAACAGATAGTCTGCTGTTTCCCCCAGGAATTTCCAATATCCTGCAATATGATTAGAAAAGTTGAAAAAACACCATCCACAATCCTTCCTCAAATGTCAAGTAAATATATACCCTTTAACATCCTGAGAAAAGGAAATATATTCTCTTTACACTTGTGCCTGTGCCTTTGATTTTCTATGATTTTAATAAAAAAAGAGTTTAAAGGTTACACCCTTTTTAAAATGTAACCTTTCCATGTTTAAGCATGCATATGTATGTAGCAGACTTCAAATTATAATGTTCTGTACTTATTGAGTTACTGCTGGTAATATGAAAAAGAGAAATGGGCAACAGCCTAGGTATGAGATACTAAAATATGTTGGATATTTAAAAGGACACCAGCATCTGTATTGTATTTATATAAAATGGAAAACTACGGTAGTTTAAATAACAGCCAATTAAGGTTCTAATGTTAATAGATTTGTAGAAATGTTTCTATGTTGATTTTTTGGTTATTTATTAATTAAACCTATTTTTGTCCCTATTTTATTAGTGCCCCAAGTGTTTGTTATTCTCTCTTTTTTTGCACATTATAAGTTGTGATGGGAACAGGCAAAATTATGTATTTTCTTTAGATTGTACATTCCTGCTGAATGTCTTTAATCATGCTTGTTACTTTGATTTTAGATGTTATTGTTCATCCAGAACTAGAAGCATGTTAGCCCATTAATCTCTATGGACATTCCTTACTGAATACATTATTGAACTTTGGTGACCTACTTGGTGTTGCTAAGAAGATGAGACAAACAGCATTCATTCTATTCCTGCCTTTACATACTTCTGATTAGTTTCTTGTAAACACTCCAAAAACTTGAAAAAGTATTTTAATGGTGTAGTTTTAATGTGAAGCTACAATAAACCCACATTATAATCTCACCTATACAAAACCAACATGTAACAGTTATTTTCTTTGAATAGTTTTTTTTTTGTCACATATATAAAAGAGTTAAAATAACAAAGTAAAAACATATGTTTCAAATATGCAATGTTTGACACGCAGGTCAATATATGTTTGTAAGACAATCATCATTAAATTATTAAAGAACATACGTTTAAAGTACAAACGTGTTGTGACTTTTCTTCAATCATTTACATAGATACATAGTTACATAGGGCCTCATTCTATTATCAGCCGTAAATCTGCCGTAAGGCTGCGATTCCTTGCGGGGGTTCTGTTACCTCACAATTCAATTATACGGCCCGCAAGGATCTCCTCTTACGGCCGGCCGTAAATCTTGCTACCGGCCGTAAGCTCTGAAAACTTAAAACTCAAAAATAAATTCAAGCCTGCACTGTACAGCTCTGTAAATGCTAGGGATCATATTGGGGGACATGAGGATTAAAAGTAACCCACTCTCAAGCTTGCACATCAGCCCAAAACCAAGTTCAAATTAACTGTTTATTTTCCGGCTGCGGCGTGGGCGGGTCTGAGGTGCTCCAAGCACTCTGGACTTTTTACATGGATATTTGACGTATATTAAAAAATATATATTTTACAGATTTGAGTATAGGGGAATTTTGTGCTATTTTTGCTAACACCGAAAATCACTTTATAGTCTTCTCAAAGTGCAGGATGGCTTTATTTGGGCTATATTTCGTTTAATTGGTGCTAGCGGGACCTCTTTCCTGCAAGTAAGCTGCGGCTCGGTTTTAGCCTTGCAGAGAGGGTTCCCGGAGCAATTGAATTGCAAATAGGATTTTCTTACGGCCGATTTCCTTGCGGCCGTTTTAGATCAAAGGATTTCCTCCGGCGCGAGCGGCCGCAAGAGATAGCAAGGCACGGCCGCAAGCCTGCCGGAATCCCCGGCCGGAGGGGAATAGAATAGCAGAATAGCTTGCAGCCGGTCCTTGTGGCCCCGCAACGGCTGCGGCCGATAATAGAATGAGGCCCATAGTATTTAAGGTTGAAAAAAGACTTTCAGTCCATCAAGTTCAACCGTCCAAGATCTCCTCTGATCTGCAATATGCGGATTAACTATTAATTAATTAGTTGTCAATTAATTATTAATCAATTGTTTAAAAATTATTATTATTTTTTTAATTATTAATTAATCCAGAGAAAGGCAAACAGAAAAAAAAAACAAGCAAGACTTAGCCAATCGTCTCAAAGGGAAATTAAAAAATAAAAAATAAAAAGTAAATTCCTTCCTAATCCTAGACACCGGCGACCAGATTTCTCCCTGGATCAAAACTGTCTCTCTAATTATCCATGATAACCCTGAATTCCCTTTTTAATTAGAAATAAATCTAGTCCCCTTTTAAAGTTATCTATCGAATCCACTGTCACCACCTCCTCTGGTAGAGAATTCCACAGATTAACCACCCTTACTGTGAAGAACCCTTTTCTTTCTTTAAGGTGGAATCTTTTTCCATGCTAACCTTTTCCATTTTCAACATTAACATTAAGTTATCAATTCTCATATCTTAAGTCATAGGAATGTAAGCATAAACCATAATCAACCAGTTGGGGGAGGGGGGGGGGAAAGAGGGGAATAACTAAAACAGTTATTTTTAACAGTACTATTGTGACTGTCCATATCTTAAGTAACAGAACTGAAGAATAACTGTAAATCTCTCAAACTGTTTTATATTCTCACAAAAACAAAGGCTTGCATAAGAAGTAAATGGTCTGTTGTGCCTGATATTTGTTTAAATCAATTATTGTTGATCAAATTCCCTTAAATATATATTACTAGAGAATTGCCCATCAAAAAATGACAGCAATGAAATTGTAAGGTAGCTAATGCTGTTTGGGATATAATAATGAAATATATAATACATTAATAAATGAATATACTTTACCTATTTTGAAGCATTGTGTTGAAGAGCTGGCAATCTGTTTTGATGTTGCTGCAGCATTAGTGGTGTGGAGCTGCTGTGTAAGCGTGATGAATGTGTGCAGTATAATAGTGTGCCTGCGCGAGACCAAACCGTTAGCGTAGTTGTGTACTTCTGCACTGTTCTATAAAGGCGGGTAATGTGTGGTATGCGTCTGTATAGGAATAGCCGTAGGTGTTTTGTGGTGTTTTGCGTGTTTCTTGTAATGTTTTGCGTGTTTAGAGTGCTATAGCCTCGTTTTCATTTTGTTCGGCGGCAATTATTTCTCTTGCTTAGAGATTTTTTGAGTGTCTAAACTCTTTTATTTTGAGTTAAATTAAGGTGTAACTTCATTTTTTGAGGTCCTGGATGCTCCCTCTTGCTGTAGGTAAGCTTTTTATGTATGTGTTGTGTGTATTTATTGTGTTTTTCATTTTTTCCTGGTGTAATGAGTGGTAACGTGTCTCGTATGTTGTTTGCGGTGCGACGTAAAGTTTGCGAGGGTCGCAGTTACTGTTTCGTGTTGTTTGCGTTGCAACGTAAAGTTTGCGAGGGTCGCAGAGGGCAAAAGTTGCTGGCAAGGAGCGCCTGTGGCGCTCCATGCCAGCAACTGCGGCCCTCACAACGCGCAAGCGTGAGCAACGGCTTGAGCAGGCTCGCCTGTTTACAACTAAATATGTGATACTATTGTCTTTTTCAACGTGTTTTCTTTCTTTTTTCCTAAGCTTTTTTTATTACTTAGTTGTGCTCTAGGCTAGTAGCACTCTCACTCTTCGGCTAAGGGTGAGGGATGGGCATCCGAACCAGTTATGTTGCATGGCCTACATCATTGCACCCAGTGCTGGATCTACATTTTTGGAGCCCCTGGGCAGTGAAGTTGAGGAGCCCCTGTGAGTGGTGCGCACTCACCCATTTTTTTTTGTGCGTGTTTATCTCTCTTTTTCCCTTTTTTGTGCATGAGTAAATCACAGACATTTCCCTATAAAAGCCATTTTAACAACATAGATACTCATACACACGCCAAGCTATTACTTGTTTATTAAATGCATTTGATGGTGGGCCATATTATTTATATTTTTCTATGGGTCCAGATGGGTCTGTGAACTGAACAATTTAATTTTATATAAATTTATAGGGTTATTTAGGTCAAAAAATGGGCGCCCCTCACAGGGCGGTGCCGTTAGGCACCTGCCTAGTTTGCCTAATGTGTAATCTGGCCATGATTGCACCTCCTCTAGCCCATTTGGCATCTTAGGGGCAAGAGGAGCAGATAGGGCTTAGTGTAGAGAGTAGTTGACTGCCCTAGTCAAGGTATGGTAGTAGTGGCTAGATGGGCTAGGTAGGTAGGTTTACTTTATTCTTTCTTTTGACACTTTGCTAGTGAATGGAAACTATTGCGGTAGTAAAACTATCCTTTCAAGGCATAAGTGGTGCTTATAGTATAGTTCAAAGGACCACTGTACTTCAAGAATAAAGAAACTTGTTTGTGAAGTATATAACAACATAAAATTAGCAGCTGTGTAAGTTGTGAATTTCACATATTTTTTGAAGACTCTGTTTTATAAACGCATAAATCCAATTTCTGTTTGTTATATCCCTTCCTGAGAACTAAAACATGGGGGTGTTTTCTTTATCTGTCATTGGTTGAAGGCGTGGCAGAGCAGGGGACATGAAGCAGTCAGTGATTTTGTTACATACTTGGATTGAACTGAAATTGACACACTTCTTCCCCTTCACAGACGTAGAAACAGGACCTTTGCATCAATAGATGCATCCACATTTCTCCAAACATGTAAACACCCCTCTCACATACAACTTCCACAAATATATCATGGATGCCCCCATAATGCAGCAGAGGCATATATTTTTTTTCTTCCAATGTACAGTGTCCCTTTCAGTGTAGCTACCAATTTAATTGCAACTTTGTTCTACAGAGCATTTACAGGGAAGTGGGGAGGTATCAAATACTTAAAGCTTATCTGAATAATAGTCGCCAATTCCCTCCCCTCCAACTCCCCACCTTCTACTATCGAATAAATATAAAAAATAGCAGATTACACGCTCACCCCTCAGGTTCCAGGCCATCTAGAAGCATGGAAGGCACAAACATGGAATCCTTCAGACACAAGCAAAATCTGCTACAATACAATAACATGTTTTTATACTTGTGTCTTATGTTGTTAGCTTGTTACACATGCCATAGACATATGAAGTTTTACCAAAACTACAGTGATCCTTTTAAAGGTCACTGTAGCCCACTATTTACTTTTAACTGCATGTGATAATGTACCAAATGTTTTTATAAAGTAAAAAAAACTAATAAGTCTTTCTTTTCTATGCAATTTTTCAGCGATCTACTTCTTGAGGTGGAAGAAGACTTTGCATGTTGAGGAAGCTTCTATCTGAAAAAAAGGAAAGTGGCAGCTACAACTACCAGTGCTTTCATTGTGTTTAATAGAAAGGATTTTAATTTACAGCACTAGAAAAAAGAAGCCAAGGAAAAGCAAATGGAACCATTATGTAGAAAATAATTGCAAATGAAAGTGAAATGATGCTTACTTTTTTATTTTCTAAAACCATTTGCCAAATACCAATTTAGTTATTCAAAATACAATATATATATAAAAAAAAATGAGTATAATGTTCTATTAGGTTTTCACCAGATATATGCAGTGTGATTGTCCTATTTTCCTGCTTAGTCAATTTGTCTCCTTATCCCTGAAGAAGCCCCTAACAAATGAAACAAGTTAAATATCTTTTTTCTACATTCTCTTTGTGAATATGTTTTATGTAAGTAGGTATAACCTTATAGTTATTTAATACATTGGTGCTATTTAATACCATATTGGGTCCTCACTGCTCTACTTCATTCGCATTTTTGTATTTTTCAGTTTTTCTAAAGTATTATTGAGCTTTCTGATGGACATCTTAGGAGGGAGCAATGGGGACTGTTCAAGCAGTTCCTGAGTTAGATGGATGTGTTCTTTTAAATGTATACCCTCAGCAGGGAGTTGCTGTGCTATTATATTTGGGTAAGAAAGACTGAAAGGAACTTTTCTGTTCCTTGACACATTATATGGGTTATTTATTGAATGACTTAAACTACAGACAGCAAAGTTGTTTCCTTTGTAACTATAAGGCCCACTGCTCCCTAGCTGAAAGTTACCTCAATCCGTGAGCTGAATAAAGCAGAGAAACTCCTCATATGTAAGTCTTCATGCTAGAAAATAAGAACTGAATAGAAAGACAGAAGCAGAAATGCTGACTGTAATTTAAACACTGGAGACACTGTCATCACTTCTGAGCTGCTTATCATATCTTGGTGACGTTCAAAGGTGAACATATGAAGGAAGAGAGATAAGCAATTTATCTGCCCATTTTGTCTCCCGTTCCACAGACAAAGCAACATTTGTGTAGTGCTCCTGCATATTGCAAAATGTTATTACACAATTAAAATCAATGGCATTCTCGGAAAATTCCCTGTAGCAAAAAAAAAAAAAGCTGTGTTTTGTATTTGCATAAAAATGTAGTGCAGAGAAATTATGGCTGCAGCACACAGATATATTATATGATATCTCTCAATGTTTCCAAGAGACAAAAAGGAACATTTACATTCTTGAAAAAATAATGCACTATTAGGAAGAGTTAGAGATAGTCACACTTAAAGGAACAGTGTAATAGAAGCAAATTTAACCTGATTGTAAAGTTGAGTAATGATAGTAAAATAGTAAAGCAATATTGTTGTCATTCAGTCATGTCCAACTCCCCATGACCCTAGGGATCTCAGCATGCTAGGCACATCTGTCAGCTACTTCTCCTTTGATCTTCTTCAAGCTCATGTTCCTTGATTCAATGATCCATCTCCATCTCTGCATTTCCATTTTTCTTGTGTCTTAAATCTTTCCCAGCATCAGAATCTTCTGTCTTCTCATGATATGGCTAAAATATTTGAGCTTCAGCCTCATGATCAAATCTTCCAGTGAGCAGTTAGGTTTGATTTCCTGTAGTATGGATTGACTGGATCTTCTTGCAGTCCAAAGGACTCTAAGCAGTTCTGCAACACCACAATTCAAAGGCTTCAATTCTATGGCGCTCAGACATCTTCATGGTCAAGCTCTCACTGGGAATACCATAGTTCTAATTATGCAGACCTTTGTTGATAGTAAACTATTTTTGCTTTTTATTAGCTTCTCCAGACTTGCCATAGGTTTTAAGACATAAAATTAACCTCAAAATAGAGTTTTAAATATTTGTACTTACTTTTAGAGGTGTTCTTTTCTCACCTCTAGGAGTTTCCATGAAAATGGCCCTAGACTTGAACAAATGATAACACTTTTTTGGAAGGGTAGGGTTGTAAATATGGCTTTATTCTTCTGCTGTATACACAAATAATCTCTCTGCTTCGTTGTAGAAATTCACAACTGCTAATATAAAATGTATAATTTATTGAAAATCAATAAAAACATGCTTCTCACTGTTGTGGTAACTCGTAGATCTACGAGTAGGCGCAACAGTGTTAAATCTGGGAGATGATTTTTAATAAAAGAATCATTTTATATAAAGGGTTTGCAACCTCAGTGCAAGCCGCAAAGCGAGGGGCCGCATTTGCGGAGGTGGAGGCTCTACGGCGCCTCACTCACAGTAAAAAACCACACAGAAAAGCAGGACTTAAAAAACAAAAACCACGCCGAAGGACTTAGAAAAAAAAAAGTGACTCGCAGGACTTAGAAAAAAAAACAATAAAGCGGAATGAGGAAATATGGACTTACACAAAAAAATTACAACCCGTGGACTTAAAAAAATAAAAAAATACAAGGTACCAAAAGTACAAAGTTAACGCTGAAACGCATACATTAAAATATACCCAAATCACTGAAAAATAAAAAAAACATTAAAAAAATCACACACACCACGGAGGGACAGACAGGACGTCTGGGGGTGAGGTTGGGGTCAAATAAAAGTAAAATTTAAGAGTTTCCCCACTTGGAAATCGGCTAAACCGGAAAAAAAAATGGCGGCCAAAAAAAAACGAAAACGAGGCTACACGACCCTGAACGTACGACTTTTATAATGATAACGTTTAACACTTTTTTAGGAGGGTAGGGTTGAAAATATGGCTTTATTCTTCTGCTGTATACACAAATAATCTCTCTGCTTCTTTGTAGAAATTCACAACTGCTTATTTAAAATGTATAATTTATTGAAAATCAATAAAAACATGCTTCTCACTGTTGTGGTAACTCGTAGATCTACGAGTAGGCGCAACAGTGTTAAATCTGGGAGATGATTTTTAATAAAAGAATCATTTTATATAAAGGGTTTGCAACCTCAGTGCAAGCCGCAAAGCGAGGGGCCGCATTTGCGGAGGTGGAGGCTCTACGGCGCCTCACTCACAGTAAAAAACCACACAGAAAAGCAGGACTTAAAAAACAAAAACCACGCCGAAGGACTTAGAAAAAAAAAAGTGACTCGCAGGACTTAGAAAAAAAAACAATAAAGCGGAATGAGGAAATATGGACTTACACAAAAAAATTACAACCCGTGGACTTAAAAAAATAAAAAAATACAAGGTACCAAAAGTACGAAGTTAACGCTGAAACGCATACATTAAAATATACCCAAATCACTGAAAAATAAAAAAAACATTAAAAAAATCACACACACCACGGAGGGACAGACAGGACGTCTGGGGGTAAGGTTGGGGTCAAATAAAAGTAAAATTTAAGAGTTTCGCCACTTGGAAATCGGCTAAACCGGAAAAAAAAATGTCGGCCGAAAAAAAACGAAAACGAGGCTACACGACCCTGAACGTACGACTTTTATAATGATAACGTTTAACACTTTTTTAGGAGGGTAGGGTTGAAAATATGGCTTTATTCTTCTGCTGTATACACAAATAATCTCTCTGCTTCTTTGTAGAAATTCACAACTGCTTATTTAAAATGTATAATTTATTGAAAATCAATAAAAACATGCTTCTCACTGTTGTGGTAACTCGTAGATCTATGAGTAGGCGCAATAGTGTTAAATCTGATCTGGTTAAATTATGATTTTTAATAAAAGAAGCATTTTATAATAAAAGGGTTTGCATTTGTACTATTTGTAGATCAGCAGAGATACTATTTTTGTATCTTGAGATATTTTATAGTGGAGGAGCCGAGTTCTTCGCTGCTTAGTGAGGGGACTTGTCACACCGGATAAATGGTTGTGGCCAATAAATAAGTAAATGGAAGGTCCTGGAGCCCATAATCACATAGACAAACAATGCCATTTTACAACACTAACTTGCAACTAATAACATTACGAATCTAAAATGGCGCTTTACACAACTAAACCAATGGTTTGCCCTCGCGCACACAGCATATTTCTAATGCACAGTTGGGATATTGATGACACTTTCTCCTCAGGGCAGCAACAGGCCAACTGTACATCGTATGCTGCAGGAAAATAAAAATACATACTTAGCTCTTCAGGCTATTCATTGCTGGATATATCAATTACAAATAGGTAAAGTATATTAATTTCTTATTAATTATTATTTAAAAAAATAGACATATATATCTGTCTTTGATATGAACGCCGAAGGCGCTCATTGCGAGCCACGTAATGAGAGACGAAGACACTCGTGTGCGAGGCTTGCAATGAACGCAGAATGTCCTCAGACTAAAAAAAGCTTTACATTGTGTGTCAAACAGCATTGCCATGGCTTCACATTTTATTGCCCTGTCATTTTTGATGGGCAAGTCGCTAGTTAAAAATAATGTCTATTAATTGTCCCTTAATATGTGCATCATTCTTCATACAAACATACATTCTCAGAACTGACACTTACAGATGCTTCTATCTGTATTCTAGACTTTGAGAGACAACAACAGGAGATAGTAGAGAAATTGGATATCAGGGTTGGAAATCTTGGGTTTGTTATTCAATATGGCATTATCCTTCAAAGGATGGACATTTGGGGTTTTCTCTGAAAAGAGAAGCTATGTCTCCAAAGAGGAACAATTGGGATGTATGTTATATGGTAGTATGTTAAAGGACCACTGTACAAATGGTGTTCATACTTCTGAAGAACCGCAGTTGAATCTATTGATTTTGTCCGGGTCCACACCCATGTTGGATCTCATGGATTAGCACAAGCACAACATGTACTACAGTCCCATGCCACAGTATCTTCAGCTATGGGTAATTACTGAAATAGATCAGTCTGAATTACCTCTTTTAGCTTTTGGTTCAGTTTCTTCTGATTGGTTGTTGCTAAGGCCCATTCTTTCTACCAGCCAACCACACCTCATCTGGGACTATTTATTGCTGTTTCAGCCTCCTCTCATTACCCGTTATAGGTTCTTGTGGTTGTTTCTTGTTGCTCTTGTGGCTTCATGCTCTGTTTGTTCCTATTGCCTTTTGGACTGATCTTTTCTACTGACCCGGATTGTTGCTGACCTTGTTGGATTTCTCCCGGCCCCTGATATTTGGCTTGCCTGACCATTCCTTTGCTTATGCTCTTAGACGTGTTGCTTTGAGCTTGCCATCCTTTGGCACTTTGCCCCTGAACGGTTTCACCCAAAAAGCCCTGACAGATTAATCTTTCTTCTTCAGTGCCGCTATTAAGATGGATCTATTACCCAAAATTCTCTATCACTCCCTATTCCACTGTGTCTAAATTTTATCAAATGCTTATTTTAAATGTATTTGGCTGTGGTGATATAAACAGTTTAGAACCAATAAGACCAGGATGTACACACATAGATTGAATGGGGGCTTCTTGGTCCTAAACGTAACTATATATTACAATGTGGTTTAGTTACATCAAATTATACAATGGCATTTAACTACTTCCAGGATGGGCAGAGATAGAATACATTATGTGGGCATCCCACCAACACATAACTAAATATTATATGATCAGCCCCTTTATGACTCATTCCTTAAAAAATTGGAATAAATTAAAATACAACACACTTCTCAACTAGCAACTCCTAATTCTCCCCTAACACCAATTATACATTACCCGCAATCCTTGGGTCATTTGTACCTTAGGAAATGGACTCAAATTGCATTAGTAAGAATTGTACACTTTATGACTACTGGTAAAATTACTTAATTTGAATCACTTCAAGAGCATTGATGGACTGAAAACCAAGCTTATTACTCTTAATTACCAATAACCTACATT
The DNA here is from genome assembly GCA_027410445.1 of Discoglossus pictus. NCBI lineage: Eukaryota > Metazoa > Chordata > Amphibia > Anura > Alytidae > Discoglossus > Discoglossus pictus. The sequence goes on from CM050167.1 coordinate 52,265,422, forward strand.
ATCAACTCTTTTCCCAAAACAGAGGTATGTCGACCCCTTACTGCATTTGAATCTATTTTTTATATAATCCAAAAACTAAGGAAGGGATTAGTGTTCTGTATAGCCAGGGAAATGAAACAGATACCCCCTCATTGCCTAAACTTAAAGAACAGTTGCAACAGGATCACATATATAATTGTCATAACTGCAGGTTGTCCAAAGTTGTTGCTAACGCTGTCAAAGGCGCTCCTTGCCAGCAACTGCAGACTTGCAACATTTACAGAGTTACGACACACCAATACGAGACGCGGGACTTCAGAAAAAAAACATTACGACCTCGCAAAAATACGACTTTAACGGCTGCCCCGCGCAAACCTAAAAACATTAAAAACACAATAAATACACACAACAAACACATAAAAAGCTTACCGACAGCAATCGGGGGCACCCAGGACCTCTGCAAGTGAAGTTACACCTCCAAGGCGCTCCTTGCCAGCAACTGCAGACCTCCCAACATTTACGGAGTTACGACACACAAATACGAGACGCAGTACTTCGGAAAAAAACATTACGACCTCGCAAAAATACGGCTTTAACAGCCGACTAGCGCGAACCTCAAAACATTAAAAACACAATGAATACACACAGCAAACACATAAAAAGCTTACCCAAGAGGGAGCACCCAGGACCTCTGCAAGTAAAGTTACACCTCCATTTAAGTCCAAATTCCAGAGTTTAGACACCCGAAAATCCCCTAAGTGAGAGAAAAAATGGCTGCCGAAAAAAACAAAAACGAGTCTTCAGGACTCTAAACACGCAAAACCCCACCAAACACCTACGGATTTTCTGAAAAAGCAGGACGAGATCCAAGAGCAAGGACGCAAAATCAGCCACAGACGCGTACCACACATTAGGCGCCATTTTACAACACTAACTTCCAGGACTTGTAGAAAGCTCATTTTGTTTATCTACGTAGCTTACCTGGCAGGTGTATGGCTTTTAGCTTTTTATTTATGTTAAACAGTACTTTCAAGTTGAAAAAGATCAGTAGAAACAACTTTTAAATTTTTTGTAATCCAAAATAGTTGATTTTTTGTGAGAACACATTTTAAAAATGTCTGTTTTTCTCCTCATGGAACTTCTTCTATTATTTACGTACTGGTTCTTTGTGGCAAAATGTACAACCACTACCCTGCTGCGATCTTATCTCTTCACAGTGCAGCACAAAGTAAATTACTCTCCACCACCAAAGATAAGCATTTCATAAAAGTTCTCACTCTATCTAAGGTGATTAAGCAGGAAGAGCATGCCAAATTGGCATAAATAAGATTAGTGGCAGAGGCTTTAACACTTATATGCATCTGTGATTATACTTATTTAATCAACTAGGCAAGCTCAGGTAAACGCCCGTTGAGAGAATCACCTTTGAAAAAGTTACTAGAACCTGGGAGGACCTTTTCACGTAATTTATGTTTAAAATAACTAACATTTAAACATGGGGTGTGTTTCTGCCTGGGCATAAGAGGCCTAGGCCTAAGGCAACACATTTTCATTGGCCAGCAGGCTGTCTGAAGATGCTGTGCAGGGCATTGAAAGGTATTTGTATATGCACAGAAATGTCTATATCCAGTGATTTTTCTCTCTGTAAGTGTACTTGACACTTTCTGATATAAATACATAAACACACATCGAACTATAATTTGAGATAAAAAAAGGTGGAGCTACAAGTGGGGGTGTACAAATATGAATGACCGTGGGTGGCATAAAACCTAAATTCGCTAATGATTTAAACTTTATCTAAGACGTCCACTCCTTTTAATATCAACCAATTACAATTATATATATCTGTATGTATTTCCTTGCTCACTTTGCCTTAGGGAGTAAAGCTGCCTCTCACTGACGAGGCCCACAGAGGCCGAAACGCGTCTGGAATTTGCTGTTTTTCTTGTTCAGGGTAGAATTGCCTGGTATTTCGGGGCTGGGTCACTCTTTTGAGTAAGACCAGACAGATATACTATAGGATATTTCTCCCTGTGAAGGGCACAAGTGAGCTAAAAGAGGTTGCTCTCTGAGTAGGTAACCAGACCTATAGGACAAACCTACTTTAGGTACTGTCCGTTGAGCACCTCTGATTTTGTTGTTATGTTTTATTTCCTGACTAACTGGGACCTTTGCTGTGTTCCTCTAAGAATCCTGTGTTTTACTAGCCTAAACTGAGTGCATTCATGCATGCATCTAGCTTTACCATTACATATTATTACAATATTGTGCTATTACATTATTCCTTGTTTTTACTGTTTTTACATGATCTGCTCTGAAACCGAGACAACTATTAAAATGCAAAATAACACTTTTTCGCCATCCAACTCATTTTTTAATATAGCAAAATGATTTGACAAAAGAAAAATTCAGTGGTTCTTAAATAGATATTATTTCACACAATGTTTTGCAGGATGTGATACTTTTTGTACGCTTTGCATAATGGTGAATTGATTTTAAGGGGTTTGTTTACCACATTGTAGCAACTATTGCATATTTCTTGGAATAAGATCAGCATTCAGTAATAACTATGAAAAAAAGGTAATAAAAAACATAAAAAGTGCTGCTTCACTACCAGGAAAACTGAGATGAATGACAGTTATCTTTAGGTATGAAACAATGATAATATAATGCAATTTGTAGATGTCCTCATTATATCTGAGGGATAGTTAACAAAGAGAGGGAGATGAGGAGGAGGTCATGGCCATAGATAAGGATAGAGAAACTAGCAACTGGAGAACTTTCAACTGAGCTCCCACAGAGACTGTGGAAAATATGATTTTCTCTTATATATAGAGAGAGGAAGAAATGCGAATAATTAAGCCTGAGATTAACATTATTATTATTGTTATTATCACTTATTGATACAGGGCCAACACATTCCGTAGTGCTGGGATAAAATAAAACATGGGTACAAAATACACAATTTGACCGACTGATATAAAATGATTTGAGGACCCTACTCTTGGGCTATCAATCATACACATGACTCTTTTATACAAAGTGCTTTGCCAGACTGAGATCTCACAAGTTTACAGACTACAGGATTAATGAAATAAAATCTTAAGGGATTAAAAGGGAGAAACAAGTGTTGGCAGGTAATTCAAAAAATATTAGTGGGTTCCTTAGTGATTTAATCTGTTGGTGTAGCAGTGATAGATGGTGGTGATAGTGCAGAAACAAATCATAGGTGACTGGTTGTTGACAGGGTAGGTGGGAGATCATGTTAGATGAGTCCATAGGCAGAAGAGAAGGTGGTGGTGTGGGAGATGAATGGAACTGTGAAGTTGTCAGTTGATGAGTGCTTCGGCGTTATTGGATGACATGTAGCCCAGTGTCACTAGCTGAGTCCCTGCATAAGTGTCTGTCTGAGTTCTGATGGTGAATGGAACTGGTAAGTAGTCAGTTAGTGAGTGCTTCTGCGTAGTTGGATGACATGTAGCCCAGTGTCACTAGCTGGGTCCCTGCATAAGTGTCTGTCTGAGTTCTGATGGTGAATGCAACTGGTAAGTAGTCAGTTGGTGAGTGCTTCTGCGCAGTTGGATGACATGTAGCCCACTGTCACTAGCTGAGCCCCTACAGAAGTGTCTCAGTTCTGATGGTGAATGGAACTGGTAAGTAGCCAGTTGGGGAGTGCTTCTGCGTAGTTGGATGACATGTAGCCCAGTGTCACTAGCTGAGTCCCTGCATAAGTGTCTGTCTCAATTCTGATGGTGATTTTAACTGGGAAGTTGTCAGTTGGTGAGTGCTTCTGTGTAGTTGGATGGCATGATCTTATCTCATGCATGCTTACATTTCTAAAACAGATTCTTCAGGCATGCTTTTCTTTTACAAATATTTTAACTAGGTGAATTAATTAATTGTATCCTTCTCAAATTAATTATCATGTACAATTTACACTTCACTTAACTTCTAACAAGCCTTCAGAGTTTCTCATGTTCTGGAACCTCTACCTTTCTGTCTCTTATTTCTTATGCTGGGTGCCATGTTTCATAGCTGTGACCTAATGCAACACCCACAAGAGAGGACCTTCACACTATCAGTGTTTTGCAGAGGTATCAAAAATATTTTTTTCTCATTAAAAAATGAGCTGTATTACTTTTTCTGCATAATTATGCTTTTAGACAGACTCAAGTTTTTAAACACATAGTTTGTTTTCATTGTGCTGTGATCCTTTAAGCCACCTAATTAAGACATTTATATAAAACCCCTAAAAAGTCCCTTTAACTGTATTACACTCTACCATATCAACTTTAAGGTTTCATTTATCTAGGGCTTTTTCTACAAGGTTATGGGATTTGATTACCTGTAGTCTGTAACTATTATAGCAGCAATGCAATATCAGGATGCAATGCAAGGATCACTAATCTTCACAGTCAAGGGCCACAAAAATCCACAAAAAATAATCCCCTAGACTCTAACAGGATCTGTAAGCGCAACATTTTCACAAAAAATGCTTTTATGCTCTTGGCTTGCATAGCTGCTAATTTGTTGAGTCTGCAACATACAACACATTACTAAACTACAGTGGACATTTACAAATAAACTAGGGATACCTGCCCCTTTAAATGATTGAGATTTTGAAGTAGAGTATTTTAAATGTAATGTAATGTTTTAATGTGATAAACTTAGAATAAGATGCTGATAAGAAGAAAACAAGAATAAATCTATTGATCCTCAGTGTACTATAGTATGTTACCCGGCTGACATTAGCTCATTATTCCTCTAAATAATGACCCATATTAAATATAAGAAAACTTCCAGTCCCATTCATGCTAATGAGCAATGAGATGTCTTCAGGCTATGGCAGTAGAAATATTTAATGAAAAAAAATAAAATAAAAAAGAAATATATAAGTAAATACAAATTATATAAAAACTTTAAACCAATGGCTTCTTTCTTATAAAACTCTGAAATGAGCTGATTGGTGGGTTACTAATTCCACGACCTACTGAAATATTAGAGCTGAGTACTGACATTGTCGACAAAAAATTAGACGAGAAGGAAGTAACCCATATTATGTTTTTTTGTTTTTTAATCTAAAGATTATGAGCATCACCAAATTAGATCCATTAACATTTAGAGTGCTGTTTAAAGGGATTTGGAGCTGACCAAAACTGTTTTGCATAATCAGATACAACAGTGGTCCCCAAACCTCTCCTCAAGATCCAACAGACAGGTTATTATTTAGGTGGAAGACTGTGTGAACAAAGGTGAGTATGCAACAGACGGTGAAGTCTCAAATCGTTTCACCTGTGTATTCGCACAGTATTTCACCTAAATCATGGCCTGTCATGGGCACTGAGGAGAGGTTTGAGAACCACTGAGACAGAAGATTGAAAATCATGTTGAAATGTTGCTTACATCTTTAAAACTTACGTCTTAAAAATGGACTGAGTTATATGCATTTTAGTTATTGCTTGTATCACCATTTGGCTGTTTTGACTAGTAACCAAGTCAATGAAGACAGTTTCTAGGAGACACAATCTACAGAGTTAAGGTAATAAACTATTTTGCATTCTATAATATGCCGATTTAGGCACTAACACGCACAGGACTTGGGCGATGAGCGCCAAAGGCGCTTATCATTTGCGAGCCGAGCCATTAAGGCACTACAACTCCCAGCACTTGGCCGATGAGCGCTCTTGGCTCTTGAAGCGAGGCGAGCAGTGGAGGCAATGAAAACATGCGGGACTTAGCCTACAAACACTTAGGAAACGCAGATTCGCCTTACAGACTTATTAAATTGCCATTCACCCAATTGAATAGTGCTCTATATAAGCACATAGCATCTTTTTTTAAAGAAGTTTTTAGTTACTGAAGACCTTGCTTTTGCATAGAAGTTCACTAACTAAACACTTCTGTAAAAAAAGAATATGCTATGTGCTTATATAGAGCCATATTCAGTTGACTAACGTGCGGCTTAGAAAAAAAAACATTACGAGATGCGGAATTAGAAAAAAAAATCACGAGACGCAGGACTTAGAAAAAAAAAATAAGAGGTAAGAAAATATATGAAGTTAATGGCCGAACCCCAAAAAACAAAATACACGAAAAACACACACAAAAAACAACAAAAACATCACACGCAGGAAGGGGGAACAGCCAGGACGTCTGGGAGTGAGGTGGAACGCGAATTTAAGTCGATTTTCAAGAGTTTCGGCACTTGAAATCGGCTAAACAAGAAAAAAAATGGTGGCCAACAAAAAATGAAAACGAGGCTACACGACCCTGGGCCACGCAACACACCGCGTACCACTTTCACACACGAACGTACGAGGTACAAAATACACTACTACAAATGACACCAAATACTCGCGAACAGCGTAGCACATATACAAACTACGCTACTTTACTCTTAGAACTTATACATGACAACATTACGCATCTACAGTAGCGCTTTACACAAATAAACCAACGGTTTGCCCTCGCGCACGCAGCCTATTTCTAATGCACAGTTGGGACATTCATAAAAAAATCTCCACAGGCCAGCAACAGTCCCACTGGACATTATATACTGCAGGAAAATGAAAAAAGGTTTTTAGCTCTCCAGCCTATTGATTGATGGAGCAAAAGTACACCAGAGGAGAGGCTCGCAATGAGTGCCGAAGGTGCTCACAGTACAAAAACCTTCACATTGTGTGGCAAACAGCATTGCCATGGTTTCAAATTTTATTGACCGTCATTTTTTGACGTGCAAGTGGCTAGTATAAATATCTATAAATATATACAGACCTATGTTACCAGCGCAGCACACACAACAGGATTGTTAGTCCTACAGGTGTTTTTGGAGCTTTAAGGGAAACAGAGCTGCACATGAACTGTACACCCAGCCACAGCTAAGGAGTTTATGCCTAGGGGAGCCAAATAAGAAAATCCAGCCCTGCAGAAACCTTGTATTATTTATCCTGTGCCAGTTTTGTAGGGAAGAAGTGATATAGAATGTGATAATATGAAGGTGTTTGGCAGTAACTGGAACTGTCTGCTCTGCAGAGCCCATAGTTATCTTATTTAACATATGACTTTGTTCTTTTATCCTGTGAATTCAAATAAAAATTCAAATTCTATGAAATCATATAGAGCTATCACCTAGACTTGATCCTTGCAAACTGCCAAATAAGAGCTCCATGCTCTATCCACCATGCTATCTCAGCAGATTATTTGCACCTTAAAGGTATATGCAAGTTTCCCTATTTTTACCTTTTTCTAATCTAACACATGCTGCTTATATCAGAAACACATATTGCAATATTTCATTCTATACACAAACAGATTTATTTTAAAAAAAAATGGTTTCCACACTCAAAGTGGTGACTACATAGGCACCTGGTACCTACCAATAGAAGCACTGCATTTGGGTATGGTTTTTAACCCTATACTAACCTTCCAGCAAGTAGCAGCACAGTGCAGATCCAGATCAGTTACATCATTCAAGGGAGGAAAGAGAGGATTGTGATCATTGTAATCAATACATTATGTTTTGCTGCAGAGACTGAATTCCCATACTGTTACAATCTTGAAACTGCCTGTGATTGGCTACAATAAATAATTAATTCCATGCTAATTTAGCTTGGATTTTCAGGGGTTTTACTTCTCAAAATCGACTGCCAGTTTTCTAATGTAATTATGCAAACTCTAGGGTAAGCTTATTAATGTTTATTTGGGGATTTTCTTTTATACAAACTCTCCTCTATCAGATGCATTAATAATCCATGGGATTTATATATGCCTTTAAATAGCAGCAAACTAATTACTGAAACCACAGAAACAGGTTCTAATGACTCTGATTATGCAGCCTCTTTATATATCCAGCAGCTAAAGGTGGTATTCAAACACATTTCAACCCCAAACTAAAATGCTTGCAACTCAGTTCAGCAACAATTTCAAAAAGGAAAATACTTTCTTGCATGTCTTTCCACACTCTAAATCATGGTGCATAGCACATACTGCTTAATAGCTTCGAAAGTTGAACTATTACGGTGGCCTTTTTGTATTTAAATGTATCAATGTTATTTATTGAACTTCATAACATAGTAAAAAAGCAAAAAGAGTTGTTTGCCCACCCACATGCTAACACTGAAGGGGACTCCGTGCCCCATGAGTACTAACCAAGATGAGCGTTCCTTGCTGCTCCTCTGTGGGCAAGCACCTCCGTCACCCAACTGATGTGACAAGTGGACATATGATTAAAATACTCCATATAGCAAATCCATCCTATAGAGAGGAAGATGGTTCTGATATCCTGACCCAACTGAAAATGGAGGGGAGGGAAGGCTCTAACTCTGTGCAACCATGGGTTTCCATTTTAGCTTAATTTGTATATCATTACCAATAATCCTTAGCTACAGTGGAAATACTGTTTACCTAGAAGTTCCTTGGGAAAAACATGTCTCTTAGAGCCCTATTCTATTAGAAGCCTGCAAATGACTCGTGATATTGGCTGCTGGTGTTTTTTAATCTAAATGTTTAGATGTATTCTATTGATTTAAATCCTCAATTTATGTCTCACAGCCTCCACATGTAAACTCTGCCTTTATAAATAGGATTTCAGAGGGTGTGATCATATGATATGATGATATTTAAGCAAGCCCGTAATTTACTTTTTAGACACAGTCAATAGTAAATGAGACCGTCATCATGATGTCAGTAAAACATGGAAGTTAGATATAAACTGCAATCAGAGGCTACAAATTAATGAAGGCCAATAAGTAATATTGGCAGATCAGGCTCACAATCAAGCACAAAATGCATAAGATCATTTGTTTTAGTCCATGTGGCTTTCAAGTGTATGTATTAGCCCCTTGAATCCCGGGATAGATATTATTCAAAAATAAGAGTTACAAATAATATTTATTTTTTAATTGCATATTTATGGGTTTGAGACTGTTCTGCAATGAATGTGTTTCCATACTTTTGCGTGCTTTTAAAGTACAGTATTGTGTGTTTAATTGCTGTTACACCTCTAATTAGTGTTTGAAAAATCCCTTGCGAGACCTATTTAGTACTTATTTGCAAGCTAGAGCTACGGGTCTAATCGAATATTGATATTGTGTAACTTTATTTAGTTAGCGCTCATAATGTTCTAGCTGTGGTAAAACCAATGGAGATCTAAGCTATAATTTGGCTGTCCCATATAGATTGTGGGCGGGTAACTCGTAATAGGATCGTGAGTAGCTTATAGAATATATGGCAATATTAAGAGCAGTTTTAAGTGTGTATAAATTGACGAATTGGCCAGTAGAATAGCGCCCATAGCCTTTTATGACCTTCGTGAATATACAGTGGAGAGTTTTGCAATCACCATAAGATATTTAGTATCTGGTGAGATCTCAGCATACTAATTCCCAGTGCTAGAACTGATATGCGTTGGACTCTATATTAAAAGAAAATATACTTTATTGCTTTTTGTAAAATAGTAGAACAAGTTCCAAGAAATATTGTTGTAAGTGTAACTTTAATTATTAATATGTGTGGTCTAAAAGTTTACTGGAAGCAGCAAGAACCAAACTGCTAAGTTATATCAATTTCTTCTTATTTGACTCATATCATTTGGTGATTGGCAGATGAAAAGCACAGGTTTGACCAGGGGGAAGTTATAGATTTGTGTAAGAGAGGCGGGTTATATTAAGCCTTTATAGGCTCTTCTTCTTTCTCCTTGTTTTCATTTTCCATCTCTAAAGTTTTGGCCTTCAGGGATCGGAAAGCAGATGCAACAATTCGTCCGCAGCGAAAGGCAGAAGGTGGGTTGCCGTGGAAACGGCGCATGTGACTTTTTTTTAAGGTAGCAAAATAAAATCAGTCTTGAAATTGTAAGCCTTGAACTGCTTCCACCTTTTTGTGTTTGTCTCTGAGGCAAAGTTTTATGAAGGGCTTTTTTTTTTTTTTTTTGCAATAACTATGGCAATTTGGGTGGTTATTGAATGAAAGTATTCTTGGCATCTGCCAGCTGTTTTGTGCAGGAAGAAGTAAAAATGCATTTGTTTCACAAACGGCTTGGAGAGTGACTAAATCAAAGGTTTTTGACATTCTTTTCATGGTGCCTTGAAAGTTACAGATATTGTATTTATTTACCACAATAGACAGCTTACTGTTATATACTATTCATTTATTTGAGCAAGTGCAGCGGCTGGTTTCTTATAAAATGCCATAATGTGATGTTAGTTTAAATGTCTTGACTCTTTTGAGGGGTTATTATTTCATGGATACCGCACTATAGCATCATGTAAAGCATAGAAAATCAAGTGGAAAATGAGGGGTGTTTTTCTGTCAAGGCCTAGGCCAGCACAATTTCAGTGGGCAACAGGCTGTACATTAAAATACGTATGTATAATAACAGAAATATCTATATGCAGTATCTTTATGTGTATGTGACACTTTCTAATATTCCATATATACAGTGGCGAATCTCATGAATGGAGGGCCCTGGTGCAAAAACATATTTTGCCCTCCCCCCCCCCCCCCCAAAGAGAAGGAGCAAAATAATGTTTTGTCCCGCCCCAGGCCCCCCTCCAGTGCCATTTATATACAGTATATATATATATATACATATATATATATATATATATATATATATATGTGTATATATATATATATATATATATATATATATATATATTTAAACTAAGTTTTTTTGTTCCTCTTCTGTAGTGCAGTGGACCCCTGCAACACCCCACCCCAGCAGCACCTTTCAGCCCACAAGCCCCCAGTAGAAAAATGTAGCCCCACAATTCCCCCAGCAACACCATTCACCTCCCACCAGACCCATTCAGCTCGCCCCAGCAACATCATTCACCCCCCAGCAGTCCCATTCACCCCTAGCAGCACTATTAAGCCCCCAGCAGCACGATTCAGTCCCACAGACTCCAGCAGCCCCATTCAGCTAACCCCCCCCCCCCCCCCAGCAACTCTATGCCCTGTAAAATGAAGAGCTGGCAGGGGAAGGATATCCAGCCTCCGACTAATGGGAACCTGCCCACAGAGCTCAGTGCACAAGTAAGAGGATGGGGTTGAAGGAGCTACTGAAGGGGGCCTGGGGGGAGACAGCCGGTGCCCCTCACAGAGCAAGGGCCTCAGTGAAACGCACGGGTTGCACTGGTGATAGATCGGCCCATGCATATATATATACATAAAAACACTTAAGATTTGATATATAGAAAGGGTACAGATGATGAGGGAGGGGGGATGAGACACAGGGGAGGATGATGAGGAAGGGGGGAAAGAAACACAGGGGAGGATGATGAGGGAGGGGGTAAAGAGATACAGGGGAGGATGATGATGGAGGGGGATGTTAGGTTATTTATGCCCTTTATGGATTAAAACCAAACTCTGCATCGACTATGTAATTTTCCGTGGGAGTTTTGACATGGATCCCCCTCCGGCATGCCACAGTCCATGTGTTAGTCCCCTTAAAACAACTTTTCCATCACTATTGTGGCCAGAAAGAGTCCCTGTGGGTATTAAAATCCGCCTGCCCATTGAAGTCTATGGCGGTTCGCCGGGTTCGCCGGTTCGCGAACATTTGCGGCGGTTTGCGTTCGCGATTCGCGAACCGAAAATTTTATGTTTGCAACATCACTATTTACTAAGCATTTTATGAGATGAGATAAGGTGAGAATGGCTATTTTCCCCATAGGAAATAGTGCATAGTAAATTAAGAGACCAGTAGTAACATACAGATGTGAGAGCTGGACCATAAAGAAGGCTGAGCGCTGTAGAATTGATGCCTTTGAGTTGTGTTGTTGGAGAAAACTGCTTCGGGAAACTTCAGGAAATCAAGACAAGCTGTTTACTGGAAGGTATGGTCTTTAAGCCCAAGCTCAAATATTTTGGCCATACCACAAGAAGACAGGATTCCCTAGAGGAGTCTCTGATGCTGGGAATGATTTAAGGCACATGAAGAAAGGAGAGGCAGAGGCAGAAATGGATATTTGAGGTCACGAGAGCAATGAACTGGAAAGTGGCTGACAGAAGGCCTGCTCTGGCCACGGGGAGTTGGATACCACTGAGTAACTAAACAACAACAATAACAAATGAAGAGATGACATGAAATATGCTTGAAATGCTTAATACATTTATTTATTATTTATTATCTTTATTTATATCATTCTCTCCAATATTAGATTTCAGTTTTATTTTACTATAGAAGGCATACAATAATCTATCTGGTGCCCTCTATTATAATAAAATGCACAGATTTAATAGAGTATGGATTTAGAACATGTGCATTAGGCGCACGATGGATGTAATTTATTACAAGTAACAGAATGGCGAGCCTTGAGGTCCATCTCAGACTTCATTATAATATCAAATCTTAGTGAATATAATGAGTGTTCATGTAGCAACCAAGATGAGCTTCATATTTTTGTAAGTTTAGCCTATTGTTGAGCCTTCTTTGCATATAGAAAATAACCATAATGCTTTGCCTGCACATTTTCATAATTCCTATTAATCTTATTATGTAAAACAGCACAGATTACTCTTCATGGCAAATAATTTTCTGCTTAGAATATTTCAAGTATATTTTGTTTAGAGAATCCAGGATATTAAAAAGAGATAACTCCTCTGCAGTTAACCTATGTTACTTAATTAACTGTTAAACAAACACATTGCCAGTCTGGGATATTCTTTATTAGTCATTTTTCCGCCATCAGATACACAAATATAAATAGAAGTATTAATTTGCAATTTCATATCCTAGAATTTTTCAAATGTTGTGATAACTTTTATTAAACCAGCATTTGCAAAAGACAAATTGTACATTAGTTATGCTACCTTTCATCTACACATCAAATACAGCTCCACAGTTGTAATTTAAAAGCTTACATATAAGCAACACTTACAAGGCACTGGAGCTAAACAAAGATATTGATTGCTTTCTAATGAATTAAAATTGTAAGGACATTAGCAAGAAAAAAATATAATAATGTGGTGCTTTTATATCGTGATTGTGCTAGCTAGAATATGTGGGGGAAATATATTGTCCCATCATAATTATATTAATGCAGCCTCTCAAATGCATAACAAACAAACACATATGTGCACAGACACTTACATATCAAACGTGTGCACTCATAATATATAAGAAATGTAGGTTCAGTAGAACTTGCCATTTTACATGGCAATACAAAAATGGTCCCCTTCTGGATTATTCTGAAGGGACTTATGATCTATACCATGTAGGGTCACTCAAGATGAGCAGGTCATAGCAGAGAGGTCAGACAGATCGCAGTCCACTGGATAAGGAACTGTCAACCCTCTTCAGTATCTTTGCCAAGAAAACCAAATGGATAAACACAACCAGAAAATCAGACAGATGCACCTGGGAGCTGTGGGCCATATGGTCACAGAGAGTCGGACACGACTAAAGGACTGAACAACAACCCAAAAGAATAGTCCAGCCTGAAAATACCAGGCAACTGTACTCTGGACTTCAGTAAACCCAAACTCTGGCAATAGCTGTAGGGAATACAAAAAACAACAAAAACAAATAACGTGAAAAAGTTTGTGCCAATACTAACTAGAATAAAAAAAAAATGATGCATGTAGTTTGCAAGACCAAATGGCAATTTATAGTTTTTACTGAAAGCTGTGTGTGTTCTGTCCTTCAGTTGTGACTGACTCTTAATGACCATATGGACGCAGCACACCAGATATGTCTATGTAAGTTTCCGGTTGTGCTTATCCATATGGTTTTCATGGCAAAGATACTGGAGTGGGTTGCCAGTTTCTTCTCCAGTGGACCACAATTTGTCTGACCTCTCTGTAATGACCTGCCCATCCTGGGTGTCCCTACATGGTATGGCTCACAGCTTAATTGAGATACACAAGCCCTTTCACCATGATAAGTTAGCGATCCAGTAGGGGTACTGAAAGGTAGTCTTTTTTAAATTTTGATAACCAAGTGGTCTATACAACAGTGGCCCTTCAAGGGGACACTGTATATTGAAACAAATTATGTTTGAAAACTTTGAGTCTGACAAAGAGCACAATTAGGCAGGGAAAAAAGTCATAAACCTAGATTTTAATTACAAAACAATGCTGATACCTCCACTAGTAATTGGTGAAGGTTGAGTGTGTGAAACGCGAGTGTACATTTCAGCAGAAGTAGTGCTTGCATTTATGATTGCAAGTTCCTGAGCATGTGTGGGTTAACCTGTTAAAGCAACCTACAGACGACTTACAAGTTAAGACGCAGCAAGGCCGAAAAAAGCCTACGGGACGTGGAACTTCACGGCCGTAAATCCTTTGATCTGTCAAGCCCGTAACCGCTACAATTGCAATCATGCTATTAAATTGCAACGAAGTCACTCGCAAGCAAGCCCATAACAGTCAAATGTAGCCCAAAGTCCAATAAGTGATAGAGTGGACTGGCAAGGGGGGTAAAGTCCAATCCGTAGCACTGTAAATGCATATAAAAACACAGATGTTAGGTTATGTTAGGGCTTAGAATTAATAGCACAACATTCTCAACCCCGCAAACCAGCCAGAAAAAATACTTTATTTCATGTTTGATTTCTGTGTTATATCGATCCTGGAAATCAGTGTGTTAATACATATAATGGAACTCGCATGTGATAGAATATCATATTTACGGCTTTATTATTATTGCATTATTCTGGAATGTGGGTCTGATCGCAATTCGTAATTGTAGCCCGTAGGACTTTGAGATATAACCTCCCCTTTTTCAGTGACGTAATGATGATGATCTCTTTTACCATTAGCTCCATCTAAAGCCGTAGCTACGCGTTTGACTAATTGATCCTGCGTAAAGCCGCAAATACAACGTTCGACGAATGAGTTACGGGTTTGCGTCTCCAGCTCGTAACTAGCAGACCCTTCTAATTTAATAACACCGTAACTCAGCTAAATATCAAGCCTGCAGCCACAGATTTTAATGTTGTAAGGTTGTTACATACTTCACATGCATGTTGTTTTTCTTGAACTACAGGGATCCTTTAAGACATTTTTTTGACTCCCTGCAAGTTAGAAAGAAATAGCATTGCTGTGCTGTCTTATTCTACTCCCGGTTCTGTCTATTCCTTTATTTCATTTGGAAAATAAAGGTGAATCTTTTGGCTCAGTATTTCCAATCAGCCGCACAGATAAGGTAGTGTCATGGGTGGAGTATGATTGACAACTGGCTCCCTTCCTCTTCACTGCACACTTTGATTTTGTCACAGGGACAGCAAAAACACTGTCAATCTCAGTCACTTTTTCCCTACCAGTTTCTTTCTACATCACCAAAAGCCAACAAAGCTAATCATCATGAAATAAAAGAGAAAAATAAATTACCAAAGGAAAGACTGATTCCTCCAAATGACTGGAGTCAGCTCACATGCTAATTAACGGCACAAGATAAAGAATAAAAACCTTCAAATCTCAGAGCAGTGTTTTTTTTTTTTTTAGTTCCATTTCCCGGTGTGTAAATTAGCAGCAAAACAGAGTCTGAAAAGGTTTCATTCTAGGTGATAATTGTCAAAAAAAGCTATAGGAATGTATAATAGGGCTGGAAAGTGACCATTTCAAAGTGACCTATTCAGCAGAGCTATTAAAGCTTAGATCAGGATTATGAGCCCAATTTACAAAAGTTATCTTTCTTAGGGCTCAGTTATATTCTTAATATGTTGAATTTCTTATATTGCCATTTTTAACACAGTTTGAGTTATCAGTTGTCAAGCTTGGCTGTTGCCTATGGTACTTATAGGGCCACCATGACCATTATACAATTTGTTTAATAACTAATTTTGGGGGGAGGAATCACGGTTTAAAGAAATACATTTCAATGTTTTTCAAAATTGCATTTGAACTTTATTTTTCTAGTCTTCAGATTTTCTCTGCCCTGGAACAAGTGTCCTGGGGGTAGTAGGGGATCTGCCCAAGATTCTGTCCCGATCTTTATCTCAGAATTAAATGGATGGCCACCAGGGCATATTGTATGCAAATAGTAAGGAAGAGTCTGAGTAGACTGACTAGGGACTGAAACAGAATAGTTCAGGATGAGCCCTAATACGTCCCCATTTTATTAATAATTAAAATTAAAACCTTATTTCAAGTCACATACATACACTCATATAGTCACTTATGGGCACACTTTTACAGTTGAACACAAACACACATAGATATACATTTTCACATAAATTCACACTTAAACTTATTGTAAAAAGTGTACACTCTAATCTAGAAGCATCGCTGACAGAGCCTTACTTTAGAAACTCTGCTTTTCAATAGATATCACCCACAGCTTATATTCAATGTTTATATATATATACATATATATATATATATATATATATATATTTATTTATTTATTTATTTTTATATATATATATATATATATATATATATATATATATATATATATATATATATATATATATATATATATATATACAGTGCCTTGCAAAAGTAATCACCCCCCTTGGCATTTTTCGTGTTTTCTTGCCTCACAACCTGGAATTACCATGGATTGTTTGAGGATTTGCATCATTTCATTTACAGAACATGCCCACAACTTTGAAGATGTTTTTTTTATTGTGAAACGAACAACAGATAGGACAAAATAACAGAAAAGTCAATGTGCATAACTATTCACCCCCCTAAAGTTAATACTTTGTAGAGCCACATTTTGCGGCAATCACAGCTCCAAGTCGCTTTGGATAAGTCTCTATGAGCTTGCCACATCTTACCACTGGGATTTTTGCCCATTCCTCCTTGCAAAACTGCTCAGCTCCTTCAAGTTGGATGGTTTGCGCTTGTGAACAGCAATCTGTAAGTCTGACCACAGATTTTCTATTGGATTGAGGTCTGGGCTTTGACGAGGCCATTCCAACACATGTACATGATTCCTCTTAAACCACTCAAGTGTTACCTTAGTAGTGTGTTTGGGGTCATTGTCCTGCTGGAAGGTAAACCTCCGTCCTAGCCTCAAATCACGCACAGAGTGGTACAGGTTTTGCTCAAGAATATCCCTGTATTTATCACCATCCATCTTTCCCTCAACTCTGACCAGTTTCCCAGTCCCGGCTGCTGAAAAACATTCCCACAGCATGATGCTGCCACCACCATGTTTCACTGTGGGGATGGCGTTCTTTGGGTGATGTGATGTGTTGGGTTTGCGCCAGACATAGCATTTTCTTTGATGGACGAAAAGTTCAATTTTAGTCTTATCAGACCAGAGCACTTTTCTCCATACATTCTGGGAGTCTCCCACATGCCATTTTGCAAACTCAAAACGTGCCATTTTGTTTTTTGCTGAAAGTAATGGCTTTCTTCTGGTCACTCTGCCATAAAGCCCAACTCTATGGAGCGTACGGCTTATTGTTGTCCTAAGCCATATGCTCCAGTCTTTGCGGTGGAACTCTGCAGCTCCCCCAGGGATACCTGAGGTCTCTGTACTGCTTTTCTGATTAATGCCCTCCTTGCCCCGTCCGTGAGTTTTGGTGGGCGGCTGTCTCTTGGCAGGTTTGCTGTTGTGCCATGTTCTTTTTATTTGGTTATGATAAATCTGATGGTGCTCCTGGGGATCATAGAAGATTTGGATATTTTTTTATAACCCAACCCTGACTTGTACTTCTCAACAACATTGTCCCTTACTTGTTTGTAGAGTTCCTTGGTCTTCATGGCAGTGTTTGGTTAGTGGTGTCTCTTGCTTAGGTGTTGCAGCCTCTGGGACCTTTCAAAAATGTTGTGTATATGTAATGACAGATCATGTGACACTCAGATTGCACAAAGGTGGACATTATTTCACTAATTATGTGACTTCTGAAGGTAATTGGTTGCACCAGAGCTTTTTATGGGCTTCCTAACAAAGGGCTTGAATACATATGCAAGGCACTGTATATATATATTTTATATATGTATATATATATATATATATATATATATATATATATCCAGCCCGGTGCTTTGCTTTAAAGCTGTTTAATACAGCGGCATATGCTTAAAGGGAGCAATGTATAAAATTGCTACTTTTGGATTGAAAGAGGTAAATTGTATTCTTATTTGCATGTCCCCGCCTTTTCGAAATGCAAATTGGCTTATTAATGTATTATTTGTTTTCTGTACTCGGTACGGTGGAGAGCTTTTCTCACTCTAGTGCTCACCATACACTAAATGATTGTTGTGGAATGCCCAATCCTACAAAAACCTACTGCACAAACCAGAATCTACCTCATACTGATGATAGCCAAAAGCTTGAAACATATGAGTGATTCTTGGTATTTGCAAAATCCAACCCGGTGCTTTGCTTAAAATCTGTTTAATACAGCGGGCATGTGCGTTAAGGGAAAAATGTATAAAATTGCTACTTTTGGATTGAGGTACATTGTATTCTCATTTGCTTGCGTATATGTATATATACTAGACGGCATAATATTTGCAAGCCTTGCAATGCAGCCGCACATTGCGAGCCTCGCCATGCTTCTCTCTCTCCTTCCCTCCTTCTGTGTCCTCTCTGTGAGCCTCGGCCCTTGGCACCCATTGCGGGCCTCCTGTCACAAATGACGGGATAATATTTGACTTTACTCCCCCCTCATGTCTCCCTTGTGACTCTTCCCTCCCCTGTGCCTCTCCCCCTCCCTGTGTCTCTTCCTCCCCTCCCCTGTGTCTCTTTCCCCCTCTCCCTCCCAATGTCTCTTTCACCCCTCTCCCTCCCCTGTGTCTCTTTGCCCCCCTCTCCCTCTCCTGTGTCTCTTTCCTCCCTCTTCCTCCCATGTGTCTCTTTGTCCAGCTCTCCCTCCTCTGGGTCTCTCCCTTCGCCCATTGCGGCCCTCGCAATGAGCTCCTTCGGAACTCATTGCGGGCCTCCCCCTTTTCTACCTTGTGGGCCTATTGCGGGCCTCGCAATGAGCGCTTTTGGCGCTCATTGCGGGCCTCTTCCCCCTGCGCCCATTGCGGGCCAACTTTGCGAGCGTTACACAAAAACTCGCAATTACCACAACTATATATATGATATATATATATATCACATATTATAATCGGCAAACTGCGATTCGTCGTCATTTTTGTGAGACTCACATAGCGAGCTGTTGAAGCACAGAAGTCTTTTAAGGGTTGCAAATGCAAACCTCGCATAGCGAGGTGAGCAGCTGAGGCATTGAAACTAGGAGCACTTACAAGCGGGACACAGCACGGGGGGACAGCCAAGACACCTGGGAGTGAGGTTGCAAGCAAATTTAAACCGAATTTTCCGAGTTTCGGCACTCGAAAATCGGTTAAGCGAGAAAAAAAATGGCGGGAGAAAAAAATGAAAACGAGGCTACATGAATCGAACCGCGCACAACACTTTACCCAGGAACATACAAGGAACAAAATACACTATTAGAAAGGACGGAAAATGCTTGCGAGACGTGTAAGAAATAGACAATTGCCGCCATTTTTCAACACTAACTGCAACTAATAACATTATGAATCTAAAATGTCGCTTTGCCCGACTAAACAAATGGTTTCCCCTCGCGCACGCAGCCTATTTATACTGCACACTTGCCACATTGCTGACACTTTCTCCTCAGGTCACAAACAGTCCAAATGTACATTGTAAGCTGCAGGAAAATAAAAAGAGATTGTTAGCTCTTCAGGATATTGTTTGCTGGATATATTAATTAGAAATAGGTAGAGTATATTAATTTATTAAGTAATTAATTAATTCATTATTATAAAAATATATATATATATATATATATACAAAAAAAATAGCATATCTTACACTTCCTAATACATTTATTCATTCCTAATTCATTATTAACGTACATTAATTTAATAAGTATTAATTAGTAATGGAAAATAAAAATGTATACTTTCCACTGCACTAAAAATATTTTGCTTTTTACACTGCACTTACATATCTGGATTACTGCTCATTGGCTGCCAGCGATAGCACTCTCAAAGCAGTTACATATTTAAATCACTTTATTATGCTCTGAGACCTGAAAACATTTTCTAATTTTCACTGCACTAAAAAAATTGCATATTTAACACTGTACTTCTGTCTTTGCGATGAGCGCAGAAGATGATCGTTGCAAAGCACGAAACTTGAAGGACACGAGGGGAGAGGCTCGCAATGAGCACCAAAGGTCTGCAGAGGAGCAAAAGCTTTACATTGTGTGGCTTCAAATGTTATTGTCTCGTCATTTTTGACGGGCAAGTCGCTAGTATATATATAAATATATATATATATATATATTTTTTTTTTTTTATTAATATATGTGCATAAAAAAGTCAACAATTTGTCTGATTAAAAACATATTTTTCTGTTTTTTTTTTTTTACTTTTGCAAGGCTCAATCAAGTGTTAAAAGAGCAGTGAGTCTTGGGACACTTTCATACACTCTTTAGCAGAGAAGAAGGTTAATCAAAATCCTCCCCCTCTTCTTATTTTTTCCTGATTGCCACGTACATTATTAGTCTAGTAGTATGTGTAGATGTGGCTGCGAGTGGAAATTATGATTTATTTTTGATTCATGTGTCTTTATTATAAATGGCTTAGCTACAGAGACATTTTAAAATGAAATAATCTAACAATACATATACAGTACCCAGTTCTCTCCGAGACTCTCATCTGCGTGTATTCCCATGACTGGGCACAAGACAATCTATAGACTAAAGCTATTTACTTGAGGCTAATGTACTGCTACGCTTACAGCACAGTTTCTTGCCATGAGATTGGATTACAAGATGTTAGTGGATACCATATGATGATGTTCATAATTGGTAGAGACCTCCTCTCACACTCTGTGGGCCTGATTGATTTTGCATTATTAACTGGAGCTTCCAAGCGCTGTCAAGTGAATGAATGCAATGCAGTCTGACACAAGGATATAAACAGCTATATAAACACACAGCTAGAGAGGACTACAGGGTCATTGTCTCGAATAACTACTAAGTGTTTATGCTGGTCTATCATCTCTCTGACACCATCAATATCAGGACCGGTCAACTATACAATGTAGTGAACAAACCAGTCAACAGGGACCATTTATAGTGCCAAACTGTCTATCATGAATTAAAAAAATATATATATTTTAATCATTAGAAAATATTTTGGAATGAGTGATTAGAAGCCAATAGATATTACTTTTACTGCAACAAATGTTTGTCATGTTGACAATACTCCACCCTCCTCCATTCTAGCAAATTGTTGGCATGGCCAATGTCTACTATGGCACACTATCTGGATGACTAACCAAAAACATTGTGCACTAACTGTATCATGAAAAATCGTTCTCCCTCCATTAGTAAAATAGAGGGAGGCTGGAGCTGTGCAAGAGGATGAAATGTAAGATTAAGATAATACTTCAGAACATACATGAGTTTAATTTTTTTTTAATGATTGCATGTATGCTCTTTTAATGTTATAATGTAATGTTTAATAATGTATTTTAATGTTTTATTTTCAGGTAAATCATAAAAATGTGGGCATTTGTGAGCACATTTGCACGTCCCAGCTCAGCTTCCCAGAATGCAGTGTAATAACTGTTTTTCTCAGAACTCTGAACTGGAAGCAGGTTTTTTTAACTTGCTTTAGACATTCAAATGTGAACACAGATGTACTTTTTATTTACTGTACTAATGTACGGTGGGGGGCTTCTGTCGCTCTTTTGCCCACCATATTATAAATGATTGTTGTGGTGAACTACCTGCTCATAAGGTCCACAACACAAGCTGGGATCACGCTCCATGCCGATGATAGTCAGTGAGCTTGAAACAGCTGTGCATGGGTAGGATACTCAGCCTGTGTTTAATCCAACCCTGGCTTTGCATTAAAGCTGTGTAATACAGCATGCATAAGCTTAAAGGAAGCCATGTTTGATGATGGCTACGGCATGAAGAGCGAGGCATTTGTGGGCACATTTGCACGTCCCAGCTCAACTTCCCAGAATGCAGTGTAAAAAACTGTTTTTCTCTGACCTCTGAGCTGGAAGCAGGTTTTTTAACTTGCTTTAGACATTCAAATGTGAACACAGATGTACTATTATATATATATATTTTTATATATATATATATATATATATATATATATATATATATATACATACAGTATATATATATATATATATATATATATATATATACTGCTCAGTCGTTCAGCCAAGTCCAACTCTTGGTGACCCTATTTACCACAGCACCAGGGATTCTGCATTCAGTTGGACAAATCTTTTTCTACCTCCATTACTTTATTTACTTCTTTCCTGGGCTACATTCAAAGCCTCACCAGTTTACTTTCTCAGTTTTGGGAATATTTTTTGTTGTTTTTTCTCTGGACAGTTTCACAATCTTCTGTCCAATGTTCTTCAAGCATTCTGACAACCATGGCTAGTCCCTTAAATGTATACTTTACCTCCACTGCATATTCACAGGGGATATTATTTATTTCATATCTGCATTATGTGATCATTTTCTTTCCTTTACTTGGTTGAATCTTGCAATAAGAATGTCATTATATGAGCTGCAGAAAGCTCCTGGTCTATTTTTGATCACCACACAGAGCTTCCTCTTTAGCCACAAAGGATATAGTCTTTCTGATTTCTATGTTGTCCATCCTGGGATTATTGTGTGTCGAATCATCTCTGAAGCTGCAGAGCATTATCTTGACAGAATTCTTCCCTACTTTGTCATTTCAATCTCTTCTTGGTGTTATATGAAGAAGGTGTTGAATAGACTTCTTGGACAACTTCAGCCTATTCAGCATCCATTGGTGGAGTATACATTTGGATGACTGTTATGATAAATGACTTACATTTAAATGCTTCTGTAACTTTTTGGTTTGTAACCAAGCACTGCTTTGGCCACCCTTTGATTGACTATGAGGGCTACTCCATTTCTTCGGCAGGATTCTTGACCACAGTAGTAGATCTGGTGGTTGTCTGATATGAAATGTCCCATTCCGGTCCATTTGAGTTTACTATTTCCAAGGATCTCAATGTTTAATCTCATCATCTCATGTTTAACCATGTCCAGTTTGGCTTGGTTTATAGTTCTAGTGTTCCAAGTTCCTGTGCTGAATTGTTGCTTCTTATCCTCACCAAAAAAACCTGCAGCTGCTCGTCCTTTTGACTTTGGCCAAACCATTTCATTAGATCTGGTGCTTACCCAGTTATGTAGTAGGCACATTCTGACCGGATGGGCTCATCTTTTGGTGCCATATTTCTATGTCTATATTTCTATGTCTGGTTGTGTTTATCCATAAGGTTAACTTGTCAAATATATTGGAGTGGGTTGCCTGTTCCTTCTCCAGTTTACTCTTCTTTGCCTGACTTCTTTGCTATGACCTGCACATTTTCACCACAACAAGGTTGCTATCAACATCTTTACCACAACAAGGTAGATATCTGAGAAGGGGATATATAAAAAAAAAACAACACATGCACACTGTTAAACATTATAATTTTATTATTTTTAGATATATATTTCATGTCATATTGCCTACAGCACTCACTAGCATTTTGTGGACTAATTAATATAATTATGAGAGTCAACTTAGAAATTTTTCCCTATGGCACCTAAATTTGATCCTGACCCTTAAGCTGACCCTGTCCACAATAATATCATCAAATTCCAATGATATAAAATAATTCTAAATTTCGTATATTTTAACTTTCTTTTACTTGATTGTACGATTGTGAAATAAAGGAAAAATTTGAGTAATATCAACTTTAAAAAACATTTTCAGTCAACCATTAAATATTTTCTTTTACTTTTGAATTTGTACTTCTCTTGATTTCACTATTGCAAACACTCTGTTCTCATTTACAATCAAAACATTTTAAGCTCTGAGTCTCTTTCCTCAGATGGACAGGATCTGAGCCAGCTGTACGTCAGATGATTTCCAAACTCTTTATATGAAAAGGTCAACGTCGTCCACAATTCAGGTCCGGGAGCAAGCAGCTAGATTGGAATCTACCTCCAGCCTTATTTAATATAAAATAGCTTTCGGGCCATCTGCTTCCAGACACTCTAAACCACAGGACAAAACATATCACATCATCTGAACATTAACCATTTATAATAGATGTCCCCCATAACCAGTGGATCTTATAAGAACTGGAGGGTAGGCACGAAAAATAGTGAAAAACATCATTATTTCTATGGGAGTGAATCAAAGTAGCAACAGATATACAGTAAATTATGTTAACAATACAAAAAGGTATGAATTAAACTATATTATACAAATACATGTCATGACAAACAACTTATAATAAATAATAATAAAGCTTTCCACATATGGAAACATGGAGATGGTCATTCAATTGGTTCAAAGTAAATAATTAAAATGTGAAGGTTGTTTGTCATGACTTGTGCTAATGATATCCAGCCCTATTAAATTCCAGCCTCGTAGATATGAGGTTTGTAGTTAAGCCCTACGTGCTTCAAATTCACAAAAGTTTAAACGTTATTAAATATGCCCTGCTGCAAGCAATGTACGAGCTACGCAGCAGGGCTGTCCGTGTCAAACACTAAGAAACTGTGCATAAGGAGTGACAGCTTGTGAGATGATCTCACGGGCTCCCCCACTTCATCAATTGCCGTGGGAGTCCTGAACGGGAGCTCGGTGGCAGTTCTACATACAATCCCTGCCGTGGGGAGTACTCCAAGTACCCCCTGGCACCTAAAATGAAAGCCCCTCTATGCTGGAGGTCCCCATCGGGACCTCCGAAGTGACCCCACATTAACCACTTGCTGCAGGGGTCCATAGGGACCTCCAAAGCCCTACCACTTTAACCCTTTGCAGCGGGGGGTCGCCCCGCCGTGGCTCCTTAAAGGGCCCGCGGCACACCATTAGCCAATCCAGCCGCAGCACCTAAAATTAACCCCACTCTATGCTGGGGGTTCCCATCGGGATCCCCAAAGTGTCCCCACATTAACCCCTTGCTGCAGGGGTCTATAGAGATCACCGTAGCCCCCCCCCCCACATTTGCAAATTGCATTTAAAAATTCAAATTTCACGCCTTGTGGGTCCTTAAAGGACAATAAAAGTTCTGAAAGGATCCGCACACAAAAAAATTAACTCCTGCCACGGGGCTACTATAAGTACCCCCCAGGCACCTAAAATTAACCCATCACTCATTGGGCTCTAAACAGAGCCCCATGGGCACTTATGTAACCCTAAAACTCATGGGGCTCTATACAGAGCCTCATCAGCACGTAATTAACCCTGTCACTCCTGGGGCTCAATACTGACCCCCATAAGCCCTTAATTAACCCCATTACTCATGGGAGTCAATACAGACCCCCAATAAGCCCTTAATTAACTCTATAACTCATGGGGCTCTACACAGAGCCCCATGAGACTGAAATGAACTTCATCATTCATGGGGTTCAGAACGCACCCCCATAAGACCTTAATTAACCCTGTCACTCAAGGGGGTCAATACAGACCCCGTAAGCCATAATTAACCCCGTCACTCATGGGGGTCATTACAGACCCACATGAGCACTTAATTAACGCTATAACTCATGGGGTTCTATACAGAGCCCCATGAAACTAAAATGAATCCCATCACTCATGGGGACTAATACAGACCCCCATAAGCCCTTAATTAATCCTATCACTCATGGGGATCAATACAGACCCCCATAAGCCCTTAATTAACCTTGTAACTCATGGAGGTCAATACAGACCATCATAAGCCCTTAATTAACCTCATCACTCATTGGGCTCTAAACAGAGCCCTATAAGCCATTAATTAACCCCATCACATAAGAGCCCCATGAGACCAAAATTAATCCCATCACTCATGGGGACTAATACCGACCCCCATAAGCCCTTAATTAACCCTATCACTATTGTGGGTCAATACAGACCCACATAAGCCCTTAATCAACCCTGTCACTCATGGGGACTAATACAGACCCCCATAAGCCCTTAATTAACCCATCACTCACAGGGGTCAATAATGAACCCTATAAGCCCTTAATTAACCAGTCACTCATGGGGGTCAATACAGACCCCCATAAGCCCTTAATTAACCCTGTCACTCATAAGGGTCAATACAGACACCCATAAACCCTTAATTAACCCTGTCATTCATGGGGGTCAATACAGACCCCCATTATCCCTTAATTAACTCTATAACTCATGGGGCTCTGTATAGAGCCCCCTGAGACTAAAATGAACCCCATCACTCATGGGGGTCAATACTGACCCCCATAAGCCCTTAATTAGCTCCGTCACTCATGGGTTCAATATAGACCCCCTTAAGCCCTTAATTAACCACGTCACTCATGGGGTTCAATACCGACCCCCATAAGCCCTAAATTAACCCTGTTACTCATGGGGGTCAATACAGACCCCCATAAGCCCTTAATTAACCCTATCACTCATGGGGGTCAATACAGACCCCCAAAAGCCCTGAATTAACCCCATCACTCATGGGGTCAATACAGACCCCCATAAGCCCTTAATTAACCCTGTCACTCATTGGGCTCTATACAGAACCACATAAGCACTTAATTAACCCTATCACTAATGGGGGTCAATACAGATCCACATAAGCCCTTAATTAACCCTGTAACTCATGGGGACTAATACAGACCCCCATAAGCCCTTAGTTAACCCATCACTCATGGGGTCAATACAGACCCCCATAAGCCCTTATTTAGCTCCGTCACTCATGGGTTCAATATAGACCCCCTTAAGCCCTTAATTAACCACGTCACTCATGGGGTTCAATACAGACCCCCATAAGCCCTAAATTAACCCTGTTACTCATGGGGGTCAATACAGACCCCCATAAGCCCTTAATTAACCCTATCACTCATGGGGGTAAATACAGACCCCCAAAAGCCCTGAATTAACCCCATCACTCATGGGGTCAATACAGACCCCCATAAGCCCTTAATTAACCCTGTCACTCATTGGGCTCTATACAGAACCACATAAGCACTTAATTAACCCTATCACTAATGGGGGTCAATACAGATCCACATAAGCCCTTAATTAACCCTGTAACTCATGGGGACTAATACAGACCCCCATAAGCCCTTAGTTAACCCATCACTCATGGGGTCAATACAGACCCCCATAAGCCCTTATTTAGCTCCGTCACTCATGGGTTCAATATAGACCCCCTTAAGCCCTTAATTAACCACGTCACTCATGGGGTTCAATACAGACCCCCATAAGCCCTAAATTAACCGTGTTACTCATGGGGGTCAATACAGACCCCCATAAGCCCTTAATTAACCCTATCACTCATGGGGGTCAATACAGACCCCCAAAAGCCCTGAATTAACCCCATCACTCATGGGGTCAATACAGACCCCCATAAGCCCTTAATTAACCCTGTCACTCATTGGGCTCTATACAGAACCACATAAGCACTTAATTAACCCTATCACTAATGGGGGTCAATACAGATCCACATAAGCCCTTAATTAACCCTGTAACTCATGGGGACTAATACAGACCCCCATAAGCCCTTAGTTAACCCATCACTCATGGGGTCAATACAGACCCCCATAAGCCCTTATTTAGCTCCGTCACTCATGGGTTCAATATAGACCCCCTTAAGCCCTTAATTAACCACGTCACTCATGGGGTTCAATACAGACCCCCATAAGCCCTAAATTAACCCTGTTACTCATGGGGGTCAATACAGACTCCCATAAGCCCTTAATTAACCCCATCACTCATGGGGTCAATACAGACCCCCATAAGCCCTTAATTAACCCTGTCACTCATTGGGCTCTATACAGAGCCACATAAGCACTTAATTAACCCTATCACTAATGGGGGTCAATACAGATCCACATAAGCCCTTAATTAACCCTGTCACTCATGGGGACTAATACAGACCCCCATAAGCCCTTAGTTAACCCATCACTCATGGGGGTCAATACAGACCCCCATAAGCCCTTATTTAGCTCCGTCACTCATGGGTTCAATATAGACCCCCTTAAGCCCTTACTTAACCACGTCACTCATGGGGTTCAATACAGACCCCCATAAGCCCTAAATTAACCCTGTTACTCATGGGGGTCAATACAGACCTCCATAAGCCCTTAAATAACCCAATCACTCATGGGGGTCAATACAGACCCCCAAAAGCCCTGAATTAACCCCATCACTCATGGGGTCAATACAGACCCCCATAAGCCCTTAATTAACCCTGTCACTCATTGGGCTCTATACAGAGCCACATAAGCACTTAATTAACCCTATCACTAATGGGGGTCAATACAGATCCACATAAGCCCTTAATTAACCCTGTCACTCATGGGGACTAATACAGACCCCCATAAGCCCTTAATTAACCCATCACTCATGGGGGTCAATACAGACCCCCATAAGCCCTTAATTAACCCCATCACTCATGTTGATCAATACAGACGCCCATTAGCCTTAATTAACTCTATAACTCATGGGGCTCTATACAGAGCCCCATGAGACTGAAATGAAGCCCATCACTCATGGGGGTCAATACACACCCACATAAGCCCTTAATTAACCCTTTCACTCATGGGGACTAATACAGACCCCATAAACCCTTAATTAACCCATCACTCATGGGGGTCAATACAGACCCCCATAAGCCCTTAATTGACCCCATCACTCATGTTGATCAATACAGACGCCTATTAGCCTTAATTAACTCTATAACTCATTGGGCTCTATACAGAGCCCCGTGAGACTGAAATGAAGCCCATCACTCATTGGGGTCAATACAGACCCCCAAAAGCCCTAAATTAGCTCTGTCACTCATGGAGTCAATATAGCCGCCCATAAGC
Organism: Discoglossus pictus; assembly: GCA_027410445.1. NCBI lineage: Eukaryota > Metazoa > Chordata > Amphibia > Anura > Alytidae > Discoglossus > Discoglossus pictus. The sequence continues at coordinate 52,294,161 of CM050167.1, forward strand.
CTTTAATTAACCCTGTCACTCATGGGCGTCAATACAGACCCCCATAATCCCTTACTTTACCACGTGACTCATGGGGATCAATATAAAGACCCCCATATGCCCCTTATTAACTTGGTCACTCATGGGGGTCAATACAGACCTCTATAAGCCCTTAATTAACCCTGTCACTCATGGGGATCAATATAGACCCCCATAAGCCCTTAATTAACCTGTCACTCATGGGGGTCAATACAGAACCCCATAAGCCTTTAATTAACCTGTCACTCATGGGGGTCAATACAGACCCCCATAAGCCCTTAATTAACCCCATCACTCATGGGGGTCAATACAGACCCCCATTAGCCCTTAATTAACTCTATAACTCATGGGGCTCTATACAGAGCCACATGATACTGAAATGGGCCTCTGTCTGATTGACAGTGACAACAGCCAATCAGAAGGCGCAGATGCCAGTGCAGAGCTCAATTAGTTTTTTTGTTTTTTTTTAGAGCGCGGATTCATCAAGGGCCCATTCGGGCAGAAGAGGTGAAGGCTGGGCACATTGTGGACAGGTAAGTTTTCAATTTATAATGTAAATTGTTTATTTATGTTTGGTGTATTTGTGTTTTATGTGTTATACTAATGTTATGTATCTTATTTCTAGAGACCGAGACGGAGAACAGAAGAAGATGGAAGGGGACATGCTGGAAAGGTAAGTTTAATACTGTATTTGTAATATTTATTTATTAGATGTGATGTTTAATTGTGTACTAATCTGATGTTTCTTTTTTTCCTAGGGGTGCGATCTGAAGGGATATTGACAAAGGTAAGTGGTTTTATTTATTCTATTTTAGCTTAGATTTAGGGGGTCATGTAAAGATAGGGGTCATGTACAGATAGAGGGTGATGTCTAGATAGGGGGAAATGTATTGCAGTTAGGGGTATATTTATAATGTATTTATTACTGTAATGTCATGTATATTTGTGTATGCCTTTTTCTTTGCAGGTGTGTAATTATTTTTTTATTTTATGTAGTGGCGGAGGGTTTTGTGATGTTTTTTTATTTATGTTTTTATAGTGAGAAGGGTTGTAATGTCCTATTTTTTTGGTACCTTAGGTTTTTTTCTTTTTGTACCTTAGGTTTTTTTAATTTTTGTAACATAGTTTTTTTTATTTTTGGTAACATAGTTTTTTTTATTTTTGTAATTAGTAAGGTGGAGGGTTTAATAGGGGGTTATGTAGGTAGTGTTAGGTAGGTAGGGGTTAATAGGTTAGGGTAGAGGGGGCTTAGTTTAGGTTTAGTGGTTTATTGGGGGGAATAGTGTAGTGTAGCCTCATGGCACTTATGGGGTTAATAATAGGCTTCTCATTGTGCTATGAGGGTCTTCATAGACCCTTATGGGACTGATGGGGTTAAATAGAGGGTTAAGGGGGTCTGTATAGACCCCCAAAATGGATGGGGTTAGTTGGAGGCTTATGGGGGTCTGTATAGACCCCCATAAGTGATTGTATGAAATAGGGCTATATGGGGTTAAATAGGCCCAGTTAGGGTTATTAGGTCCAGATAGATTTAAATAGGCCCAGTTAGGGATAGATAGGCACCGCTAGAGTTAGATAAGATTTAGTATGGGTTAATGGGGTATAGTTAGGGTTAAGGGGTTATTGGGGTATAGTGAGGGTAAATAGTGTAGTGTAGTGCTTAGACTTTGTTATGAGGGTCCTGGAGGATCCTCATGACACTTCTATGGTTAATAGTGTCCTATAGGGGTCCATATAGACCGCTATTCTACTGAGGGGGTTAATTATAGTCACATTGGGCTCTGTATAGAGCTCCATGATTTATAGAGTTAATTAAGGGCTTATGGGGGTCTGTATTGACCCATATGAGTGACGGGGTTAATTAAGGGCTTATGGGGGTCTGCATTGATTCGCATGAGTGACGGTAAATTAAGGCCTATGGGGGTCTGTATTGACCCCCATGAGTGATGGGATTATTTTTAGTCTCATGGGGCTCTGCATAGAGCTCCATGAGTTATAGAGTTAATTAAGGGCTAATGGGGGTCTGTATTGACCCCCATGAGTGACAGGTTAATTAAGGGCTTATGGCGGTCTGTATTGACCTCCATGAGTGACAGGGTTAATTAAGGGTTTATGGGGGTCTGTATTAACCCCCATGAGTGATGGGATTAATTTTAGGGTTAATTTAGTGCTCATGGGGCTCTGTTTGGAGCCCAATGAGTGATGGGGTTAATTAAGGGTTTTTGGGGTCTGTATTGAACCCCATGAGTGATGAGGTTAATTAAGGGCTTTTGGGGGTCTGTATTGACCCCCTTGAGTGATAGGATTAATAAAGGGCTTATGGGGGTCTGTATTGACCCCATGAGTAACAGGGAAAAATTAAGGGCTTATGGGGGTCTGTATTGATCCCCATGAGTGACAGGGTTCATAAAGGGCTTATGGGGGTCTGTATTGAACCCCATGAGTGACGTGGTTAAGTAAGGGCTTATGGGGGTCTATATTGAACCCATGCGTGACAGAGCTAATAAAGGGCTTATGGGGTTGGCTAAAGGCAATAGTGCCTTCTGATTGGTTTAAAAAAGATTGACAGGTCCTTTAGCCAATCAGAACGGGATATAGGGGTATATCCCATTCTGATTGGCTCACACCTTGGCGCCTTCTGATTGGCTGAAATTTGAGTGACTGCCTTTTCAGCCAATCAGAAACCAATTTCCTACTGGAAGAGGCTCTGGAGACCTCATTAGCTTATGGGAGCTCCGCGAGTGCTGAGCTCTGTTAGTTTTTTACATTTTATTTTTTTTAGAGCTCGGATTCATCAAGGGTCCAGCGGGGGCAGAAGAGGAGAAGACCAGGGACATCCCTGACAGGTAAGTTTTCAATTTATAATGATTATTGTTTATTTTCGTTTGGTTTATATAGGTTTTATGTGTTATACTAATGTGATGTATCTTTTTTCCAGGGGCCGAGCCAGAAAACAGAAGAAGATGGAAAGGTAAGTTTAATACTGTACTTGTACTATTTATTTATTATATGTAATGTTTATTTGTGTACTAATCTGATGTTTCTTTTTTTCCTAGGGGGTGCGATCTGAAGGGACGTCTGCAAAGGTAAGTGGTTTTATTTATTCTATTTTAGCTTAGGTTTAGGGGGTATTTTATGGATAGGGGGTAATGAATAGATAGGGGGTTGTGTCTAGATAGGGGTTATGTCTATATAGGGGGGAAATGTATTGTAGTTAGGGGTATATTTATAATGTATTTATTACTGTAATGTTATGTATATTTGTGTATGCCTTTTTCTTTGCAGGTGTGAAATTATTTTTGTAGTGAGGGGGGTTTGTAATGTCCTTTTTGGGGGGTTACCTTAGTTTTTTACATTTTTGGTAACAGATTTTTTTATTTTTAGTAACAGTTTTTTTTATTTTGTGTAATTAGTGGGGTGGGGGTTTAATAGGGGGTTAGGTAGGTAGTGTTAGGTAGGGGTTAATAGGTTAGGGTAGAGGGGGCTTAGTTTAGATTTAGTGGTTTATTGGGGGGAATAGTGTAGTGTAGTTTTAGTACTTAGTGTCATCAGGGTCCTGGAGGACCCTCATGGCACTTAGGGAGTTCATAATAGGCTTTGCATTGTCCTATGAGGGTCTTTATAGACCCTTATGGAACCGATTGGGTTAAATAGAGGCTTACAAGGGTCTGTATAGACCCCCATAAGGGATGGGGTTAGATGGAGGCTTATGGGGGTCTGTATAGACCCCCATAAGTGATGAGATTAAATAGGGCTAGATGGGGTTAAATAGGCCCAGTTAGGGTAATTAGGTCCAGATAGGTTTAAATATGCCCAGTTAGGGTTAGACAGGGCTTAGTATGGGTTAATGGGGTATAGTTAGGGTTAAGGGGTTAATGGGGTATAGTGAGGGTTAATAGTGTAGTGTAGTGCTTAGAATTTGTCATGAAGGTGCTGATGGACACTCGTGGCACTTGTAGGGTTAATCTAGTGGTTAATAGTGTCCTATATCGGTCTATAGAGCCCCATGAGTTATAGAGTTAATTAAGTGCTCATGGGGCTCTGTATTGGCCCCCATGAGTGACAGGGTTAATTTAGGTCTTATGGGCGTCTGTATTGACCCCCATGAGTGACAGGGTTAATTAAGGGCTAATGAGGGTCTATATTGATCCACAAGAGTGACGGGGCAAATTAAGGGCTTATGGGGGTCTGTATTGACCTCCTTGAGTGACAGGGTTAATTAAGGGGTTATGGGGTTCTGTATTGACCCCCATGAGTGATGAGGTTCATTTCAGTCTCATGGGGCTCTGTATAGAGCCCCATGAGTTATAGAGTTAATTAAAGGCTTATGGGGGTCTTTATTGATCCCCATGAGTTATAGGGTTAATTAAGTGCTCACGGGGCTCTGTTTAGAGCCCAATGAGTGATGGGGTTAATTAGGGGCTGATGGGGGTCTGTATTGACCCCCATGAGTGACAGGGCTTATGGGGGTCTGTATTGCCCCCCATGAGTGATGGGGTTAATTAATGGCTTATGGGGGTCTGTATTGACCCCCATGAGTGACAGGGTTAATTAAATTCTCATGGGGACCCCCAGCATGGAGGAGGGTTAACGTTAGGTTAATGTTACTCCCGCGGCTGGGATTGGCTACTGGTATGCCGCAGGCCCTTTAAGGACCCGCAGCGGGAAGTGTAAAACTTTTAAATGCAGCGAGGGCTTGATCGATGCCGATCAGGGACCCCCGCTGCAAGGGTTTAATGTGGGGAGGCTGTAGGGGTCACGGCTGGGACCCCTGCAGCATGGGGATGTGTTGAGGGAGCAGAGGGGAGCATCAGATGGCTGTGTCCGGCTGCTCCGAGGTAGCACGTATATGGTTTAGGAGCCCTTGCTGGCATGTTTTTGTGCCCGTAGGATTCTTCAGAGGTGCAAGTTTCACCTCATAGATTTATAGCTGCTTGTTACTACGTAGCTCTCCTGGAGCCTATTCTAGGCCAGTTTTGGGTCTCATCGTGCAAAGGAGCGAACTGTCTTTTGCGAGGACAGAGGGAACTATGAGGGCTAATTTAATGAGGCTGATAGTATTTTAAAAGAAAGCTTACCTGTGTCCCTTTAGGAACCAGAGAGGTCCAATCAGTTGAATCTCTTTGTTGCTAGTGTTAAAGGGATTGTAACAACTTGAATAAACATATTAAAGAGTGTATAATGGCATAGCTTTATCACCATGATAAAAAGTGTGAATAATTGGGTTTAAAATGAATATCCCCAAATTCCCTATACGTACTATTTAGCATGTTAATAAAACATAATGTATTAAATATGTATCTGCATGTGTCATATGTACAAGTTAATGCTTATAAGTGATTGCTATGTTGTTTCATGAGCCTATGTACCTGATTAAGATAAAGGTGTAGGGCATTGTCCACCAAACCCTTTATAAAGTAGACCTTACAGACAAAAGCACTATGGCACCTGCTTTCTCTTTGCACTAGCAAGTCTCACTTCTGGTCACTCTAGAAACATGGTGCATGGTGTACCTTGTTTTTGGAAGGGGGGTGCAGCATAACCATACAATGACCAATACCTCAGTTTAAAAGCCAGTCTAGAACCTCTCCTTATGTCCTGTAGGTCCATATGCTGTGTGGTAACCACCACTGCGACAACCATATTCAGTGAAATCCCTTGCCTATCTGTGACCATATACCTATTTTCTTAGCTCCAAATTATCCCTGAAAACACTTCTTTTGAAAAAAAACTTATAACTTAACCCTTAACTTCTACAAGAAATATTAATTACTGTGATAAATCATTCAGGTAATGCATACACCATGTTATACAACTACTTCCACCAATGAATACAGTCTGTAGCCTAAATCACTGGTTCTCAACCTCTTCTCAAGACCCACCAGAAAGGCCATGATTTTGGTTTAACACTGTGTGAACACAAGAAAAGCAATTAATGTCTAACAAACTGATTCCATCAACTGTATTCAGTGTTACACCAAAATCATGGCCTGCCTGGTTGGTCTTGAGGAGAGGTTTGAGAACCAATGGACTAGATCACTGTACATTATGCAACTCCTTTACCTTCTTTCTCACTTGCACAACCTTCTCCTATAGAGCTCTGCTTATTTCATTATGTTTGAATTTTTGCTGTTTGTTTCAAAATTATATTTTGTAACCCTTGTATATAGCACTATGGAACATGTTGGCTCATTGCATATATAAAAAAATAATAATAATAATGAATATACCAGATAGAACTTAAAAATAAATTTCAAACGTAATGATAACAAAATAAGAATGATTTTATTTTACTCAACTCTCACCTAGGATCAATATCCAGATATTCAGTTGTGAGGGGCTTGTAGGATAAAACATCAATCGATACCTCCAAATATGTGAATAATACATACAAAATATAGTGCAGTACATCAATGATAAAACTGAAATAAACTTGTCCGACAAATTCTCTCTCGAGTTGCAGAGGCACATCTTGCATCACGGTTTGCATGCATGATTCAAATGATTTCTCACTGCCAGCTCTTAATGTGAGAGGATACAGAAGAATCTCACAGCAAGCGTGTTGTGCATGTTCCATGTCCATAAACACAGGGAAAGGGATGAAGAGAAGCAATATACATTGTATAACAATACATAATAATCATTTATTATACATGACAAACAAAATGATGTCCAAAATATACATATTGACAATAAAAATTAAAGAACTATTGAATTTCCATGTTTGTAGTTAGCTCTTTTGAAGAATATATTTTAATCAATATTATATACTCAGTTATGTTTTAATTGTAATACACATTTGCTTTGATTTCTAACAGGATTAGACACTTGCAACCTTATTAAACTGCAATTCGGCCAGTTGAATAGGGCTCTATTTAAACACATAGCATATATTTTTACAGAAGTTTTTAGTTAGTGAACCTCTATCCAAAAGCAAGGTCTTCACTAACTAGAAACTTCTGTAAAAAAAATATGCTATGTGTTTAAATAGAGCCCTATTCAATTGGCCAAATCGCAATTTAATAAAGCTGCTGGGAAGGAGTTTGGATGCAGGTAAGGGGGAATTTACTCACAGATGCTAACTCATCATCAATAGCGAACTTTAACCTGTGATCCAACTTTTCAATCCATTGTGCTATTTCATAATGACCTTTCTCCCCTGTAATACCTGGCTCATTGCGAGTTACCCTTAACAGGATGTGTTTTGGGTGTGCTGAGACATGTTGTGGGTATATAAAGCACAGCACATCATGAAAATCCAAGTTCTTTGAATTAAATTAACCCAAATCTTACTTTAAACTAACTGCAGATATTCAGCATTGTGTGTTTCAACTTCATGACAGCAGTATATTTTACATATTAAGTTATCAAAGATACAAAATTAAAACTTAACCTTTAATGCTACATATAAAACCAATAATATATGGACCATACCTTCAAAGTGGATAATAAGTGCTATTAGCTGCTATCTTTAAGAAGATAAATGCATGATAAACAAATTTCATGTCCCTTTAATGTTAAGTCTCATAGGGGTGTGAATTGTGATTTCTCCTCTAGTGTGTAGGAATCAATTAACGGGGTCTGTCCCCAGATTACTACAATTACTACTTTTCCCGTCTCAGGTATCCTCTTAAAAACAATAGCTAATAGCCCTTGTTATCCACATTGAAAGTATGGTACATATATTATTGGGTTTATATGTAATAGCATTAAAGCATCAGATTGATGTTAGGCACCAGGAATTCAATTCTATTCTTCTCATATTTTACATATAAATACAATTTAATTACCCACTAATATTCAGCTTCCAACATATAACATACCCTGCTAGATGTTACATTTAGCAGCCTATTTTGCATATTAATGGCTAAATATTAATTATATAATTGTATCTAAATATTGTACCCCTATGGCACCTAACATTAAAGGGACATGAAATGCAAATATGTTTATCATGCAGGTAAAAGAGCATGTTTTAAACATTATTAAAGTGTCTATTTCATTAGATCATATTTAGAAAAAATTGTTTAATCATATTGGAAACTAACAGGAGATGGCACAGGAAACAGATCTGTGTGAGCACGACTTTGGATCTCATTGGCAGACTTACACGGCTACATTGCTGCACACAGGATGACAGGACAACCCCTAAAGCCCATTTATACATTAAAGGCAGTATGGACTGCTCCAGGAGCTTCATTTTCAAAAAAGAAACACACTGTTCAAAATAATCAAATGTTCTATATCAAATGCAACCAGGAAAAATGCCTTCACACCTCTACAATGGACATCCCTAAGGACCCCTATGGTATACTATCCTATTAACACTGGGGATCATTATGGACCCCTGTGGTACCTAACATAAACCCTTACCATGGGGTCCTTATGCTCTCCCATGGATCCTATCCCCCCTTCGGCATCCACATGGACCCTGATATTCCCTGTCACTAATGAATTACATTAAATAAAAATTACCTACAGTAAAATAAAAAAATAAAAATTAGATGGATGCTTGGATGATCCTCTAGCAATAATCTGTCATGCCCTGATCCTCAATCATTTGTCTCTGGCTACAACATTTTTTTTTCCTATATGGTCTTTTGAATAATTAAGATTTATAATGGGTAAAATGTTTCTAGAAATGAAAAAAAACTCCACTTTTGCATTTATAACTATTATATGAAGTTACTCGTTACTGTGTGGTTTCATTTTCTTCTCTCACCCAATTCTGTCTGCTAATTTCTCAGAAGAGTATTTGTTTGTAACCTAATGGCATTTTGAAATAGATGTTTTGAAAGGACTGACAGTATTAGCTGCCACTGATAAGTGCTTCCTATACGTCCAGGATTTTCACCATCAGAGTTAAAAATGGTGGATTCATATGCAGCATACATGCATATACAAGGTATTAAATTAAATGCTGCATTTTTAGTTTTTTTACATTCTAAAAATATCACCTATTTTCAAGTCTAATATAGTTAATGGTATATTTTAATAATAGGACTACAGTGGTCATTTAAATGGAAGATCTACTCACACTAGGATAATCCTCCCACTTAGGCTCAAGGCAAATAAGCAGTCTGATTTGAAAGTCCAATAGGATAAAAATAAGACTGATAAAAGTCACATATAGTTACTACTATATGTGACTTACATGCTGGACTGTGGAATGTCTGTAATTATCATGCTTCTTAATACATAAATAGAAATAAATCAATACTGAAGAAAAAAAATGAAGGTAACTTGCATGTGAACGATTCCAGTCAATATACTTATCTGCACCCAAATTTAGGTATCCAGGGTGTTGGAGAGGATCTGTCAGGACCCTCTTTGTCTGCTATATTTTCTTTCGTTTTCTTCAAATACTGAGTTATTGCTAGTCGGTTTCTATATAAACAAAATAAACCATATTGTATGAGCATGGCTGTGACCCTCTATGTAAAAACTATCCATTGGTTTTCATTGTCTTTTCAAGCTTGTTAACTACAGTGGTTATATTTATATTGTAGTTCACAGTTTTCATTTTAACGTTAATTATTATTATAATTGGTAGTAGTAGTAGTAGTAGTAGTAGTAGTTTAGTAGTAGTTGTATTAGTATTATTGTTATAGTGGGTCTCCTAATATGTATACTGCTGGCTCCTAAATATATCTATGAAGGACTTAGGCTCTGCTCATTGAAACGGCCTATCTAGCTCTTTTAAATCATCCTTTCATAAAATATATTGTTTGTCCACCCCTTATATTATTATACAGTACAATAAATTGTATACACACCAATAGTTTGTAAATTCTCTTTGTATTACCTTTACTGTTTGTAATCTATGGCACTATAGAAAATGTAAGAATTGAAGAAATGTATATTTTTCAATATAGATGTTCTGCAGCTGAATTTCTAACTAGACTGCTAATAGTGTTTCCTACCAGATATCAGTGTGGTGTCTGAGGTCCATTCAAACTCTATTACATGTGTCTACTACACCATATAAAATACATGCTGGATTTATAGCTCTGTTCATCATCCTGTGACCATATCTTAAATTACTAGATATTAATATTATGGTACAGTGGCACATAAAGTGTCTAAGAAACCATTGCTTGCCCTTGGTGGATCTCATTATTACTAATAATGAAACTCTTAGTAAATACACCACAGCTTCCCATTATTTACAATTGACATTCCACACTTTGGCATTAATGGTCTTTGTACACTGTATACATTGTTAGTATCATATTGCAGGCAGTTTATTAGTATTTCTTATCCTGTTTTCTTACTAGAATATGCCAACAATTTAATTATAATAATTAAGTCCTCCATGCTAACTGGGTGGTGTAATTTGCGGCATTGCTGTAAATCGGCTGCAGGAGCTTTTTCCTCCCTACGCTACACGTCAATGTTAATCTTTAGGACATTACGGCACTCAGGCCACATCCATAACACAAAGCCTTATCCGCAAGAGATTTTCAGTTTAGGGAGTACACAAACCAAGATTTACGGATGAGAAATGGCTCTTGGAATAAATAGGAAACAAGAACATCATGCCCTGGGTATTTCCTCCATTTAAATACCCGCTGGAGGAAATCCGCAGGCATCCCCTTCCCTGTTCAAACTTCATGTCCTTTACCCGATCACCCCATCTACATAACTAAGGAAGTCTATACAGTGTGATTACTTTGGCCTTAAACATGATATAAACTGTGATATAGGGGATTAACATAGGGCCCTAAGTTAGGCTTCTAATTAATTACCTTTACAATGCCCGTATGTCTGCGGGCTAGAAATTTGTTACATATACAGGTGTATTTAATTCACTCAAGCCCGCAATTACATTCTCACAGTGCCAACAGGCAAACCATGAACCATAAGTAGCATTTCAGGGCATGATCATCATCAATTAAGCAAGCCTGTAAGTTATAATTTAGACAGAGCCAATAGTAAATGAGACCGTCATCATGACGTCAGTAAAACATGGAGTTTAAACTACAATCACTTAGTGTTTAGAAGTACAATTTGCAATCAGACTCGCAATCCAGAAATGAGGAAATCAATAAAAATCAATAAATCAACTATTCTAGTCCATGTGGGTTCCATAATATGTATTAACTCCTTGATTGCTGGGATCAATATAACATGGAAACAAAACATAAAAAAAAAATTGGATTGCAGATTTGCAAGGTTTAGACTGCTGTGCAATTAATTCTAATGACTTTCATTGTTTTTCCAGTATTTTTAAGTACAGTAGTGTGTTTTTTTTTTGCTTTTGCAGTGTTACGAACAGGTGTTTAAACCACTTGTGGGTCCTATCTTGTAATCAGAGAAATGTTTTATACATTTGCCATTTACAGGTTTGAAACATCACTAAGAATGTTTACCTGCTAATGTTCCATTAGAGGCAAGCACACTTTATATCAGAGTGATGTCATCAATAATTTCATGGATGATATAATTTTTCATATTATATGTGATACAAAAGTTTTAAGCGCATAAACAAATAGTATATAATGGAGCTCTGTGCTCTAAATATAAATATATATATAATAAAACATGTTTATAACAATCTTGTCTTACTTCTATTCTTAAATCTCATTCATCCAACATTACTATTTACTTAGTCTGTTATAATTAGATTATATACATTTTTACACAATTGTATTGCACAATGTAGTTAAATTAATTTCTCTTATTAAAAATCTTATATTTTTGTTGTTGAATTTTCCAATCCTTTCCAAACAACTTTTAGTACATTTAAAATTAACCATTTCATCAATCCTCTCCAAAGCATTTTAATCTTCAAGAGGTAAGTATAACATCCTACATTGTATCTTCAATAAAGTACTTCATCCTCATTCAAATGAATTATACCCTCAATCGATTCATCAGTCTCTTTGTCAGAGACCTTGGAATACACTCAGCCTCTCTAGTTGTTTCTTTGCTAGAGACCTTTGCTTATATTCCTTCAATACATTCACATTCAACAAAAGCACATCAATACTTTCAGATCTCCAGCCACCATTACTACTCTCATTATGTAGTATATATTTTATATATTAACTTCGCTTTCTAATTAAGCTTAGAATTATTTTCACTCCTTTTCTTCCAATCGTCTCAATACTCCCGCCCCCCCCCTCCCACCTACCCAACAAAAACCCAAGCTCCAGAAATCACCTTTCATTTTGTAGGCAATCTTTAAAACCAATTTACATATTTTAAGCTCTTTTTGGCCCTCTAGTCAGGCTTGCCAGTACATCATGTTTTAAGCCACAGCTCATAATCAAGGAAAAATTGCCCCAACTTCTTAACTTAAGCCACACCTCATTTTTCTAGTTAAGCTTGCCCTTTCTTCATTTTTTAAACCACATTACATTAAGTTTATATTGCTTGCTTTGCTTCATGTTTAAATATCGCCCATACTTAACAATAAATCCACAACTACTAATCTAGTAAAGCTCGCTCTTCCTTCAAGCCCAATTACATTAAACTTGTGAAGTTTGCTTTCTTCATGTATAAGCAGTTATTAAAACTCACCATACTTCAACACTATTACAGGCGTCCCTTCACATTCATGTTTCACTCACGATTTTACTTTTTTCTCTCCCATTTTCACATGGGATATAACTGTTATCGAGCCAATTCTAAAAATTGGTGTATGTGAATATATAAACGGCACAAAAAAGATGAATGCATTAAAATCATAACAAGAATTCCTCTCCAATATAAAGGTAAATTAGATGGTGCTCTGATTTACCATACTGACTGTTATTGGTTTTAAGTCATTTTGTGTATCCATGATTGCCTTGATACTGGAGTCTATGTTATTTGAGAATTTTCCACATTCGCGGGGACTCCGGGAACATAACCCATGTAAATGTCAAGTGTCTGCTATATATATATTTTATACATAGATTTGAATTAAGTTTAATTTTCTGAATGTTTAGCACTTTCAGATACATATATATATATATATATATAGAGAGAGATATATCCATTATGTATGTAATACAGTAATTGGTACATATTAAAAAGAAATTCTTAAGATTAAATAACTAAGTTTAATTGTAAATAATATTATCCTTTTATCTACTAAAATATGTAACTTTTAGCTAGAGGATCTGATAACCATATAGAGATAGGATGCATATTTCAAAGGGGTATGTTGTTGAGATGACACAAAAATATGTAAAAATGGAGACATTCCTGAAGCCTTAAATCAAATACATAAATATTTTTTTTTTTACATAGAGAAATTGTCAAATATGTAGGATCTAAAATTCAATGCTGATATCCATATGAAAGATTATGCACTTAGGAGAATTGCAACACTTAGTGATATTGGGAGGTGGTGCTCACTGAGCACAGTTTAGCTGGGCCTAGCATGGAGGGTGGAGCTGGGGCTAGTGAGGATATCCAGGGAGGTAGCTGGGTTACAGTTAGGGGAATTAGGGGGAACATGAAGAAGCAGGTCAGTTCTGAGTTGGCAAACACCAACAGAGTTGTCAGATTGAGTGAAACTGTTGGGATGTCCATTCAGGAATGGCAATGCCAGATAGAACTGTTTCCTCTAACCGCCGGAAGAACAGTTCTGCTGGAGAAGTGGGAAGGCAGAATAGGCAGAGCAACAGACAGGTTTTGCTGGTAGGGGACTATATTATTAGAAAGGTAGACAGGGTTATTTGTCACCCAGATCCCAGCAATCAAACAGTTTGTTGTCTCCCGGGTTCTCGGGTTCGGCATGTTGTGGATAAGGTAGACAAATTATTGGGAGGGGCTGGAAATGAACCGGCAGTCTTGGTACATACAGTTAGTGGAAGACGGAGTGTCCTAAATAATTATTTTAGAGAACTAGGTAATAAGCTGAAGGCAAGGACCTCCAAGGTAGTATTTTCTGAGATACTACCAGTGCCACGTGCTAGCCCAGGTAGGCAGAAGGAGCTTAGGGAGGTTAATGCGTGGCTAAAGATGTGGTGCACTAAGGAGGGGTTTGGGTTTTTAGAGCACTGGGCTGACTTTTCACTTCGGTACAATCTCTACAGCAGGGATGAATTGCACCTTAATGATGAGGGAGCTTTTGTGCTAGGGAATAGGATGGTAGAAAGGCTGGTGGAGTTTTTAAACTAGTAGGTGGGAGGGACTAGATATAACTAATGGGGTAGAAAGTGTAGAGGGTATAAGGGATGAATTAACAACTCATAGGGGAGGAGATGTGGGGAGGGGTAGTATAGTCAATAGGGAGGTATCACTTAGTAACTCAAGCATAGTGGCAGGCACCACTAAACTACACACTCATAACATAAGATGTATGCTTGCTAATGCCAGAAGCTTGCCAGGAAAAATGGGAAAGTTAGAATTATTAGCAAAAATGGGATTAAATAGGCATTACCGAAACTTGGTGGGTGTTAATCTGGATGGTTATAACATATGTAGGAAAGATAGGGGCAATGGTAAAAGAGGAGGAGGGATTTGTCTGTATGTTAAGCCTGAATTTAAGCCTGTAGTCAGAGAAGATATTTATGGCGGAACTAGCGATAATGTTTAATGTTTGTGTGTATAGTTAAATAGTGGAGCAGCAAATTCCAAAAGAATATTAGTAGGAGTATGCTATAAACCCCCAAATATAGCTGAAAGTGAGGAAATACAATTATTGTTCAATTTGAATATGCAGCAAAGCATGGGCAAGTTCTAATAATGGGAGATTTTAATTACCCTGAAATAAACTGGATAAATGAGACCAGCAGTTCAGCTAAGCGGAGCAGGTTCTTGAGTACACTCAGGGATCATTATCTGGCCCAGGTTATACAAGAGCATACTAGAAATTAAGCTATCTTAGATTTAGTCATCACAAATAATATTGATATAGTATCAAATGTTGAAATAGGGCAACCTTTGAGAAACAGTGATCACAACACAGTCTCATTTGAGATTGAATTAAAAAACAAAATTTTAAGGGCCTAACAAAAACTCTTAATTTTAAAAGGGCAGATTTTAACAGTCTAAGGACAGCAATACAAAGTATAGACTGGGACAGACAACTGATAGGTAAAAATACTGAACAAAAAAGGACAACATTTAAATCCTTACTGAAGATGCATACTTATCACCATATACCAAGTGTAAAAGTAAAAGGAGTAAATCACATCCAATGTGGCTAAAGATCAAGATACAGAGTAAAAAACAGGCATTTAAATTATACAAACAAGAGGGGCCAGAGACAGCTTTATGGGAGTAAAAGGAAACAAGGAAATCAAAAAGGATTGCAAAAGAGCTAGTAGACTGGCTAAAATAGAAAAGTAAAACTTAATTGCAAAAGAGAGTAAGACACCCTAAAATATTTTTTAAGTATATTAATGGGAAGAAGGCGAGGAAGGAAGCTATAGGAACATTACAATGTGACACAGGCCGTCTGATAATTAGTGACCAGGAAAAGGCAGATGAGCTAAATAGGCTATTTTCTTCGGTATACACAAGGGAGGTACCAGTGGTTGGGACACTGCAACATCATGGGGCTACACTACCATCACTAAATAATTGGTTAACGCAGGAAGAAATCCAAAAGAGGTTGGAAAAAATAAATGTTAATAAAGCCCCGGGTCCTAATGGAATACATCCAAGGGTACTGAGGGAACTGGGTTCTGTAATAGCCAAACCATTATATCTAATCTTTCAAGACTCACTCAACACATGGTCTCTACCAGATGACTGGAGAAAAGCAGATGTGATACCCATTTTTAAAAAGGGAGCAAGAGCAAATCCGGGGAATTATAGACCAGTGAGCCTCACTTCTGTAGTGGGGAAGCTTTTAGAAGGGTTACTAAGGGATAATATACAAGAATATGTCTATTTGATCAGGATTATAAGTAGGAGTCAATATGAATTTATGAGGGATAAATCTAATTAGTTTCTATGAGGAGGTTAGTAGGAACTTGGATCAAGGCAACTCAGTGGATGTAGTCTTTTTGGATTTTGCAAAGGTTTTGGTACAATACCACATGGGAGACTATTGTGCAAACTAAGGGATACAGGAATTGCAGGAAATATCTGCTCATTGGTTGAGAGCTGGCTAAAAGACAAGAAGCAAAGGGTTGTTGTAAATGGAACCTACTCCGATTGGACTAATGTGGTAAGTGGGGTTCCTCAGGGTTCAGTATTAGGTCCTCTCCTTTTTAACATGTTTATTAATGACTTAGAGGTGGGACTGGAAAGTAGTGTCTCCATTTTCGCTGATGACACAAAGTTGTACAAGGCAATTAAATCAGATAATGTTGTGCTTTCCCTCCAAATGGATTTACATAAAATTGAGGAATGGGCATCTGAAGGGCAGATGAGATTTAATACGAATAAATGTAAAGTTATGCATCTAAGAAGGAAAATTAGCCATGCAATTTATAATCTTAATGGAGCAAATATAGGTGTATCCGATATTGAAAGGGATTTGGGAGTGCTTGTGGACAACCACCTAGGTAACAGTGCTCAAAGCCAAGCAGCAGCTGCAAAGGCAAATAAAATATTAGCATGTATTAAGAAGGGTTATTCTGCCACTATACAAATCTCTAGTACGCCCACATTTGGAAAATGGAGTACAATTTTGGGCACCGCTTCATAAAAAGGACATTTTAGAGCTGTAAAAGGTACAGAGGATGGAAACAAAACTAATAAGGGGAATGGAGGTGCTAAGTTATGAAGAAAGACTAACCAAATTAAGCTTATTTTCTCTAAGAGGAGATATGTAGCAGTTATTAAAACTCACCATACTTCAACACTATTACAGGCGTCCCTTCACATTCATGTTTCACTCACGATTTTACTTTTTTCTCTCCCATTTTCACATGGGATATAACTGTTATCGAGCCAATTCTAAAAATTGGTGTATGTGAATATATAAACGGCACAAAAAAGATGAATGCATTAAAAACATAACAAGAATTCCTCTCCAATATAAAGGTAAATTAGATGGTGCTCTGATTTACCATACTGACTGTTATTGGTTTTAAGTCATTTTGTGTATCCATGATTGCCTTGATACTGGAGTCTATGTTATTTGAGAATTTTCCACATTCGCGGGGACTCCGGGACTAAATCTAAGATAGCTTAATTTCTAGTATGCTCTTGTATAACCTGGGCCAGATAATGATCCCTGAGTGTACTCAAGAACCTGCTCCGCTTAGCTGAACTGCTGGTCTCATTTAATTTTAAAAGGGCAGATTTTAACAGTCTAAGGACAGCAATACAAAGTATAGACTGGGACAGACAACTGATAGGTAAAAATACTGAACAAAAAAGGACAACATTTAAATCCTTACTGAAGATGCATACTTATCACCATATACCAAGTGTAAAAGTAAAAGGAGTAAATCACATCCAATGTGGCTAAAGATCAAGATACAGAGTAAAAAACAGGCATTTAAATTATACAAACAAGAGGGGCCAGAGACAGCTTTACGGGAGTACAAGGAAACAAGGAAATCAACAAGGATTGCAAAAGAGCTAGTAGACTGGCTAAAATAGAAAAGTAAAACTTAATTGCAAAAGAGAGTAAGACACCCTAAAATATTTTTTAAGTATATTAATGGGAAGAAGGCGAGGAAGGAAGCTATAGGAACATTACAATGTGACACAGGCCGTCTGATAATTAGTGACCAGGAAAAGGCAGATGAGCTAAATAGGTTATTTTCTTCGGTATACACAAGGGAGGTACCAGTGGTTGGGACACTGCAACATCATGGGGCTACACTACCATCACTAAATAATTGGTTAACGCAGGAAGAAATCCAAAAGAGGTTGGAAAAAATAAATGTTAATAAAGCCCCGGGTCCTAATGGAATACATCCAAGGGTACTGAGGGAACTGGGTTCTGTAATAGCCAAACCATTATATCTAATCTTTCAAGACTCACTCAACACATGGTCTCTACCAGATGACTGGAGAAAAGCAGATGTGATACCCATTTTTAAAAAGGGAGCAAGAGCAAATCCGGGGAATTATAGACCAGTGAGCCTCACTTCTGTAGTGGGGAAGCTTTTAGAAGGGTTACTAAGGGATAATATACAAGAATATGTCTATTTGATCAGGATTATAAGTAGGAGTCAATATGAATTTATGAGGGATAAATCTAATTAGTTTCTATGAGGAGGTTAGTAGGAACTTGGATCAAGGCAACTCAGTGGATGTAGTCTTTTTGGATTTTGCAAAGGTTTTGGTACAATACCACATGGGAGACTATTGTGCAAACTAAGGGATACAGGAATTGCAGGAAATATCTGCTCATTGGTTGAGAGCTGGCTAAAAGACAAGAAGCAAAGGGTTGTTGTAAATGGAACCTACTCCGATTGGACTAATGTGGTAAGTGGGGTTCCTCAGGGTTCAGTATTAGGTCCTCTCCTTTTTAACATGTTTATTAATGACTTAGAGGTGGGACTGGAAAGTAGTGTCTCCATTTTCGCTGATGACACAAAGTTGTACAAGGCAATTAAATCAGATAATGTTGTGCTTTCCCTCCAAATGGATTTACATAAAATTGAGGAATGGGCATCTGAAGGGCAGATGAGATTTAATACGAATAAATGTAAAGTTATGCATCTAAGAAGGAAAATTAGCCATGCAATTTATAATCTTAATGGAGCAAATATAGGTGTATCCGATATTGAAAGGGATTTGGGAGTGCTTGTGGACAACCACCTAGGTAACAGTGCTCAAAGCCAAGCAGCAGCTGCAAAGGCAAATAAAATATTAGCATGTATTAAGAAGGGTTATTCTGCCACTATACAAATCTCTAGTACGCCCACATTTGGAAAATGGAGTACAATTTTGGGCACCGCTTCATAAAAAGGACATTTTAGAGCTGTAAAAGGTACAGAGGATGGAAACAAAACTAATAAGGGGAATGGAGGTGCTAAGTTATGAAGAAAGACTAACCAAATTAAGCTTATTTTCTCTAAGAGGAGATATGATTACCTTAAATAAATACATCCAAGGTCAGTATAAAGATTTGTCAAGGGAGCTTTTTGTGCCAAGAGGTTTTCAACTGACAAGAGGACATCCCTTGAGGTTAGAAGTAAAAAGATTCCACCTTAAAGAAAGAAAAGGGTTTTTCACTGTAAGGGTGGTTAATCTGTGGAATTCTCTACCAGAATAGGTGGTGACAGAGGATTCGATAGATAACTCTAAAAGGGGACTGGATTTATTTCTAATTAAAAGGGTAATTCAGAGTTATTCTAGATAATTAGAGAGTATTGGTCCAGGGAGAAATCTGATCGCCAGTATCTGCGGTCCGGAAGGAATTTTTTTTTCCCTTTGAGACGATTGGCTATGCTTCACATTTTTTTTTTCTGTTTGCCTTCCTCTGGATTAATTAATAATTAAAAAATAAATAAATGAATAGTTGTTCAATAATTAATTAACAATTAATTAACAACGAATTAATAAATAACTAATCTGCATATTGCAGATCAGAGGAGATCTTAAAAGGTTGAACTTGATGGACTGAAAGTCTTTTTTCAACCTTAATTACTATGTAACCCACAAGTAGAATATAAACGTAATGGTAACCTGATTATTGCAACTGATGAGGTAAGTTACTTGTGAGTTATATTGCATGACTAAAAAGTAAGCAGAAAAAATCTTTAGGGAATAGAGCCCATTAGTGCATAACACTCTAAATATATATAACAAAAAAAGTGGGCAATAGTAAAATGTAAACTTTATTGAAAAAAACGACGATTAAAACTTTAAAAAGGGAAAGAATAAAAACTGTACAAATACCTTTGAACAGAAAAACTGCAAACCTAATGACCACTGGACAACTGTCACTCATTAAGTGGGGTTTGAGCAGTATTATAAATGAGACACAGAGAGTGTCTATGTATAGGCTTGTAGTACTATGCAACAAAAGGTGTAAATCATTAGAATAGTGGGCCAAACCTTCCTAAATTACCTTGTGCTATAACTATATATCTCTCCCCAGTAACGGTTGTGAAACCTAGTATAACAACATAAGGAAGATATAGGTAGCTTGGTAGTATGCTTCTAAACAACAGATTTATTTGCATACAAAAAATCCTCAGTTTGGCTCTTAGATCACCAGGTACTTCATTGCCTCTTATTAGGGTACAATGCCCCTATTATTTGAATGATATAGGTATAAATCAACCATTCAAACGATATGGCTCTTAAATGTCCAGATATTGCATTACCTCTTGTTAGAGTATCACACCACAACTATTTTGGTGGTGTAAGCATAATTTGGGCCATTCTGAACAAGCTCACTCTCTGTATACTCGCATATAGTATAACAGCGTCTCCCTGTGCTGGGGAGATTCGCGCTGCCTAGTTGCGTCGTGCGTAATAATGTCACGTTACGCTACTAAAAAGTAGGCAAATAATGCAACAAAGCTGCTAGGATGTATTGGTAGAGGAATTAGCAGCAGAAAGAAAGCGGTAATGATACCATTGTATAGATCCTAGTTAGACCTCAACTAAATAGATTTTGGAGACTGTATCTTCAAAAGGATATTAACAAACTAGAAACAATTAAAAAAAGGACAACTGAAAGACAAAACTTATAAGGAAAGACTTCATGACCTAAATATATATATATATATATATATATATATAGGTTAGAGGACAGAACGGAGAGTAGGATATGATATCAAAGGCTTTAATAATGTTAAAAAATGGAACTGTCTTCAAGAAAAAGAGGCATGCAAGAACAATATGTCATGAGTTGAAGTTGGAAGGTAGAAGATTTAGGGGGGATGTGAAACAGTTCTACTTTCCTCAAAAAGCAGTAAACAAGTGCAATAGACTTCCAGTTTTAGTGGATCACTCCAGGTATGGGTGTGTTTTAGCCTAGGCCCATGTGGTCCAGACCTAGGGGGCAGCAAGCTGTCTTATGTTGCTGATGCATTGCCATAAAATATGCTCAAAAGGTTCTATGTGCAGATAATATGTTATCTTTAAGTGTACTTGGCACTTTCTGACTTACTATAAACGTACCTAGATACATATAAACTTATGATTTCCTATATAGGTGTTTGGTAAACTTATGATTGGGGTACGGCACAAGGAAAGTAGTAGTGGTAACTGGGCTGTTGATGGCACATAAATCTGAACGGGCCTGGGGCAGCATAAAACCTAAATATACCCCTGATACTAGAGGCATTATTATGCAGAGGTCCATAACACCAAGGACTAGCATGGCAGATTTAAAAAGAAAAGTTTTGCGAACTGTTTTATTTGAATGTTTGCCAATGCAGCAGCACTCCTTCATTCTCTCTCCCTCTTGCTCAGCTCATGGGGAGGGGTGGAGGGAAAGTATGTCTCTATTTCTCTCCCTATCTCTCTTTCTGTACCTATGTACCTATGGCCGGATTATCCATTAGGCAAACTAGGCAGCTGCCTAAGGGCTTTCCTGTGAGGGACGACGATTTTTAAAAAAAAAATTTTAGCCTCAAAATAGTTATTTTGGTTTAAAAAAACAAATTGCTGCAATGTTCTAATACTCTGTGCTTAGATTTGTATAGTCACAAGTCTCATGTATTTACTGTACCCATTATATATGTTTCTACAAAAATTATTTTAGCATGCTATGAATAAAATAAGGAATAATTACATGTGAGGAGATACGTCTGTGAGGTGAGCAGAGAACTTTCTTCAGTTTATTTGTTCTTGACTTTATAGACTTAAAGGTGGCCAGACGTCACCATTAATTGGCATGGCAGGAACGCACTTTGTTTTAAAGCAGCTCAGCAATGTTTAGTTTTTTGAAGTGTTTCCCATTAAAGGGGTAGTTTTGTCACCTTAACGTATGTGTGAGTTTTGCCATTTTTTTCTGTGTATGTAATCCCTTGTGAGCAATTATGTGAGGAGATTTGTCTTAGTAAGTATCACAGAGTTATGTTGCCAACTTCCCCAAGAAAAAAATGTCAACACCAGTCAGTTACCCACAGTCTATTAAGTTACTTGGTATATAAATATAAAAACTGCATATACCACAATACATAACATCACAAAGCCTAATTAGAATATAGATGTAAGAACTGATAATCTGCAAGCTTAATATGCCTATGTAGAAAAACCTTAAAGGGACACGGTAGTCCTACATTTACATTATACTTTTTTGAAGAAATAAAATAGATAATGGGCAAATTGGCACCCACAGCCTTTAATTCATTACCTGTCATTTATGTTTTATTGTGGCAGCCATTGTATTCTTTGTTGCTTTTCAGTCCTTACCAGTTGTAGCAGGGAATGCAAAAATGGAGTTTCCCATAACAGTATAATTATAGTATTTAAAGGTTACATTTTCTATTACTTTCTAAAATATTTTGCCCATTATCAAGTCAAGTTCTTCAAGAAACAGCATATTTTAAAATGTTGGATTTCAGTGGCCCTAGTTTTTGATGTTCTTTAGAACCCAGAACTCCAGAAGTGAAATATTTGACTATATTACAGAGACTTAAAATAATGCACTGGACACAGAAATATATAGGCTTACTAGGAGTGTCCATGACCCATCCCAAACATACTCTTCTGTTTGGTGACATAACACATTCATGTTGTAAAACTTCATTGCTCCGTAACTTTGTTTTACTTCTCTACAGAACTGCAACTGAAGACTCATAAAAAATATTCTGAAATATTCTCTGCCTTCTTTGAAACTGAATGAAACCTGTTGCCATCATGTCAGTGTAAAGTAACTGCCAAGGAGGAGAGACACAACCCCACAACCCTGAACTTGTAATATGTGGCGACAAATGCATGACAATATTGAATATTGGAAGTCACTACTGGACACACAGTCACTGTGTTTAGTGTTGCCTTCTGACTACTGGACCATTGTCCACCACAGCCAACCTTCTTGTGTCAATTCCCCATCTCCTTTACACTGCAAGCTCTTGGGAGCAGGGTCATCAATTCCTCATGTGTCAGAATGTTTGTCTTATAGTATGTATGTAATGCAATGGCCCAAGTGAAAACAAATATTGTCCTGGAGGAGGAATACAACTTAAACTAGCAGTGTGAATAAAAATGCACACCATTGAGTATCTGAGACCCCAACTGGATACACAGCCACATTTTCCAGCGTGTCCTGCCTGCTAACTAGATCATTGTCCATCAGACTCTCGCCCTTTTGTGTCACTTCCCCATCTCCTTTACACTGTAAGCTCTCAAGAGCAGGGTCGTAAATTCCTCATGTGTCAGATTGTCTGATCTGTCCATTGTCATACAGAATACCCCTTGTAAATAGTGATTAGTCTGTGTTTACTGGATCTACCCCTTGTAAATAGTGATTAGTCTGTGTTTACTGTATCTATCCCGTGTAAATAGTGATTAGTCTGTGTTTACTGTATCTACTCCTTGTAATTAGTGACCCATTGGTGTCTTCACATACATAAACACAGAAGACAACTGTTGGATGTACAACTGGCCAAAACGCATTTGTTCTAATACAACATTAAATAACCTAAGGGGAAGCCAGGGCCTTGGCAGCAAGCTCCCATACCCACCATGGTGCCTTTTTTACCACTGGCCCAGGCAACTCCCCCTTCCGCCACTGTCACATGAATAACAATGAACTAAAACCATAGTACTCACTGATACCCAAACAAATATATATGCAGCTTCTCAATTAATTAATAAAATTATGTCTCCCTTTCTTTTTTACAAGATACACACACATACCAACAATTCAAATGCTTTAAAATTCATCTTCACGTTTTTTTTTTAAAATAAATATAACAATATTAGAAAACCTTAACTTGGGGAGGGTGGTTACATCTTCAGCTGCCAGCCATGGAGTAAAACTAAAATGGCGCCCACACTGCTGAGAGGCAGAGCAACCCACTCCCCCAGCAGCCAAACCCAACATCCTGCGGCCCCAGAGGTTCCCTTGGCTCAAGGTGCACCAGCAGCGACATCAAGTTTACTGGGATCCTCCAGTCTGACAACTCCTCCCCCGCTAATATCTTTCATCTCCCCCAGATGTTTTAATCTTTGTTCTTTAAAGGGTTGGCCATCTAATAGAGCCCAACTGTAAGCCACATTTTAAGCCAAGCAGTGCAGCACATTTCACTTATTCATCATAATTAGGTCCCCTACACAATTCTTAATCACGTAGTTGTAGGCATTAGACTACATTTGTCCTCCAGTGCAAGGCATAGGCCAAGATTTCAGGATGTCCCTGTTCAGTTAATAAAGTGAGGTCAAACCTCTTGAAAGCTTGCCAATATAAATAAAACGTTTGTCCAATACAAAAGGTATCACAATATACTGCAATAATCCTTATTAATATATATATATATATATATATATATATATATATATATATATATATATATATATATATATATATATATATTAATAATTACTAAATTACTACATATATATATATATATATATATATATATATATATATATATATATATATATATATACAGGGAGTGCAGAATTATTAGGCAAATGAGTATTTTGACCACATCATCCTCTTTATGCATGTTGTCTTACTCCAAGCTGTATTGGCTCGAAAGCCTACTACCAATTAAGCATATTAGGTGATGTGCATCTCTGTAATGAGAAGGGGTGTGGTCTAATGACATCAACACCCTATATCAGGTGTGCATAATTATTAGGCAACTTCCTTTCCTTTGGGAAAATGGGTCAAAAGAAGGACTTGACAGGCTCAGAAAAGTCAAAAATAGTGAGATATCTTGCAGAGGGATGCAGCACTCTTAAAATTGCAAAGCTTCTGAAGCGTGATAATCGAACAATCAAGCGTTTCATTCAAAATAGTCAACAGGGTCGCAAGAAGCGTGTGGAAAAACCAAGGCGCAAAATAACTGCCCATGAACTGAGAAAAGTCATGCGTGCAGCTGCCACGATGCCACTTGCCACCAGTTTGGCCATATTTTAGAGCTGCAACATCACTGGAGTGCCCAAAAGCACAAGGTGTGCAATACTCAGAGACATGGCCAAGGTAAGAAAGGCTGAAAGATGACCACCACTGAACAAGACACACAAGCTGAAACGTCAAGACTGGGCCAAGAAATATCTCAAGACTGATTTTTCTAAGGTTTTATGGACGAATGAAATGAGAGTGAGTCTTGATGGGCCAGATGGATGGGCCTGTGGCTGGATTGGTAAAGGGCAGAGAGCTCCAGTCCGACTCAGACGCCAGCAAGGGGGAGGTGGAGTACTGGTTTGGGCTGGTATCATCAAAGATGAGCTTGTGGGGCCTTTTCGGGTTGAGGATGGAGTCAAGCTCAACTCCCAGTCCTACTGCCAGTTCCTGGAAGACACCTTCTTTCCAAGCAGTGGTACAGGAAGAAGTCTGCATCCTTCAAGAAAAACATGATTTTCATGCAGGACAATGCTCCATCACATGCGTCCAAGTATTACACAGAGTGGCTGGCAAGAAAGGGTATAAAAGAAGAAAATCTAATGACATGGCCTCCTTGTTCACCTGATCTGAACCCCTTTGAGAACCTGTGGTCCATCATCAAATGTGAGATTTACAAGGAGGGAAAACTGTACACCTCTCTGAACAGTGTCTGGGAGGCTGTGGTTGCTGCTGCACGCAATGTTGATGGTGAACAGATCAAAACACTGACAGAATCCATGGATGGCAGGCTTTTGAGTGTCCTTGCAAAGAAAGGTGGCTATATTGGTCACTGATTTGTTTTTGTTTTGTTTTTGAATGTCAGAAATGTATATTTGTGAATGTTGAGATGTTATATTGGTTTCACTGGTAAAAATAAATAATTGAAATGGGTATATATTTGTTTTTTGTTAAGTTGCCTAATAATTATGCACAGTAATAGTCACCTGCACACACAGATATCCCCCTAAAATAGCTAAAACTAAAAACAAACTAAAAACTACTTCCAAAAATATTCAGCTTTGATATTAATGAGTTTTTTGGGTTCATTGAGAACATGGTTGTTGTTCAATAATAAAATTAATCCTCAAAAATACAACTTGCCTAATAATTCTGCACTCCCTGTACATACATATATAATTTCCTGTTTTTTATTCTTATTAATGATATTAACAGTATTAATACATTAGTCATAGTATTAGTAGTAATAATCGTATTGTTATTATTAAGAATAATGGTTTATTATTATTATTATTAATAATAATAATAATCATTTTATAAATAATAATAATAATATATATTTTTTATTATTAATCTTTTAGAATGTTTTTCAAAGCAGATTTTCTATAGATTCATTTTTGACAAGCCTATTAATGATCTGATGTTCCCTACCAGATGTCAGTGTGGCATCTGAGGTCCATTCAAACTGTATCAGATATGCCTACAAAACCATATAAAACACATGCTGGATTTATGACTGTGTTCATGATGTGTGACCATGTCTTAAATTACTAAATATAGTTATTATGGTAGAGTGTCATATAAAGTGTCTAAGAAAGCATTACTTATCCATGAGTTATTGGCGACTTGATTACCTTGACTGATGGAGCAGTGTATTGTTAAGAGGTCATTGGGGAATTGTGGAAGGAAATACTACATCTACAGAGACCCAGATCAGCTATATATGCATTCCTAGGTATTATGTGCTCTTGAGACGTTTATATATGCACAGCTAAACTCTCAGTCAGTGTCGGAAGATATTTAATAGGATTTTATAAAGTGTTTAATCTAATACACATCTCATAAAATGATAAGTAAAAGGTGTAACACACATTTACTCAATATAGAAAATAACACATCTCCCTTAATTTTACGACTTTAATTTACAAGCTTGAAAAATATAAATAGCTGCTGAGCCTGCAGCTAGCATGAGTGTATATGGGATGACGAGTTTCATTTAAAATATGTATTTTAAGAAAATTGCTGATACTGCAAAAGGATAAAAAAAATGCCCAGAGGATAGATTTCACTCCGCAAAACACATTGATTCATAGCTCTGATAAACCGATATTTTTATTAGAGATTTGCATTTTTTGTAGCTCATTATCTCCTATATTTAAAGGTACACTGACAGATGTAATTGTGAGACCACTTGCAAATAAGGTGTGATTAATAAAACATTTATTAATAAAGCTTGTCATAGCGTATTTAACATATCATAGAGTGTCATATTTTTAAGTAACTTGTGACGTGATAATGGGAAATATGTTTTTACAAAGTAAAAAAAAAAAATGCAGTGTTTAATATTAACAATTGTGCTTAATTTTGAATTAATGGGGGAAGCATTTACCTTATTTGTAATAAGATTAGTCACCTTGGA
Organism: Discoglossus pictus; assembly: GCA_027410445.1. Classification (NCBI taxonomy): domain Eukaryota; kingdom Metazoa; phylum Chordata; class Amphibia; order Anura; family Alytidae; genus Discoglossus; species Discoglossus pictus. The sequence continues at coordinate 52,321,424 of CM050167.1, forward strand.
GGGACATTGAATGCAAAAAAATAAAAGTCTGTTAGGTTCTAATGAAAGGATGTTGTGAAATTTAACAATAAGAATTAATGGAAGTACAACTTTCAGTAAAGTGAACCTTCTGCTCAAGATCCAGACAGCAAACCGTGTTCAATATTCCAATATGGAATCTCCAGATGTACTATGGATTCCTGGAGAAAATCTTTATTCCCATGGTATCTTATAGGGCATATGTTCTGTGCATGTTACATCTCCAAAAGTTCACCAGAAATCCCATGGACATACGTAGTTAAGGTAATGGGAATTTGACCTGGCTAGTAATATGATGAGAAGCTTTGGTTGTCTGCCAATTGGTTATGTATGGGGTTATTTGGGGTTAATAAAAGGGGGTTGGGGTTAAAGGGGGAGGGGTGCTTATGCAACAACTTTATTTAATAGTTCTCTTTCCTTCCTAACTCAGAAGGTTTTATCACCTTCACATATTCCCTCCCACCCTTCCCTGTGCTACCCTGGTACAGCAGTTATACCTCCTTGGATCATCGGCAGAATATCCAGTATGGTGGTCTTGTCACAGCTGGTTGGATGGGGGTGCTTGCCCACAGTGAGGTGTGGGCATCAGGGTTTGCTCATTAGGTATCGGTACTCTTTGGGCATGGGGTCCCTTCAAGTTGTTTTTATGGTTGGGCAAGCATCACTCGTCATTACCTGTTGAGTAATTCAATAATGTAAAAGCTGTGGCCTTTAAAATCACAATTTATGTGTGTGTGTGTATATATATTATTAGTTATTACTGTTTGAGATACCGTATTTACAATGCCACAGTCAAGAATGTCATAACATGTTCATCCTGGGTTGATAATTCAGTGAAACACAAATACTGGTTATATGCTTAAAGCTGCACACAGAGAATATTAGATAATAAAAAAATCCAAACAAAAAAACTAAAGTACAACAAAGAGGTAACTGGGCCAGAGGACCCACTTTAATACAAATTGTTTACATTACTTGTAATTCCTCTTGAAATGTACCCTTTATGACACAGAATGAAAAATATGTACCCTCTGATGCTGAATTGAAGAAACTCTATATTGTTTGGGCCTGTCAATACAGGAATGATTGTTATTTCACTCATGGATAGCTTGTCCTTTTCAAAGGATGGCGACACAGTAGTTCCTTGTAGGAAGCCTCTCTGATCAGTGATTGTTTTATTTAATTTTTTTATTTTTAGGCATCAAAAGTGCCGGGACAGTGATATGTCGCAGGTCTTGGTGGCCAGTACATGTTCTCCTTTTGATATCAAGTGCTCTTCACACTATGTGCAACCACAGAGCAGTTGTTTTATATAGTGGCTGGACAAATCTGCATTAATAGACCATAAATAAGCATTAGTATGAGTGTCAAATTACAGAAATGATGACAAATACAGATGTCAACTAGGATTATGATCATGAAAGGTTTGTGGGGTTTCATAAGAGTTATGTTAGTTTGGTAAACACAGATATGTTTTTTGGCCCAGAATGTAACCAGTTTTAGCTCATTAGTGCCATACATAGCGAAGATGTTAGTTTGGTCCCATCTGAAGGATAGTCCATTCCTTAAATCCCAAACAGATCTCCTGTAAACAAAAACAACAAAAAAAATTCTGCACAAACCTTTCATTAGTCTGTAATTACCCAATAGCCCCAATATTTACAGTATGTACGGTTATTTCAGCATGTAGTTTACATATCAGAGATACTATATGTACATTTTAAGAAAGTATTACCATTAATATTATTGAGACATGCTTTATTAATGTCACTGCCATACAGCACCAGTGAAGTTTTCCTGTTAAGGAATATCCATTCATGACTCTTATATCTCATCAATTCACTTAAAACAAATGTGGTTAGTATATATTACTATAGGGGTTTCGAATGAAGCAACAGAGCTTGTTCAGTGGTAGATCATTTGACTATACATTGATTTACTGAGATCTTCTAATTTCAGTGTATGTTGGTAAACGGCTTCCATTTTGCATTAATATTCATGCACCTACCATTAGTTAGCAAAAGCAATAAGTGATCCTGTAAAAGATACTACCTATTAAGACTGTGCTGAGATGGATGAAGAGATGCAAATAAGATTTATGTTTCATCGTTGCTGCTACTGTACATCGATTGGAAAATTAGTCATTCTCCTTCATTGCATTCCCAACCCTCAGTTCATCTCGTAGCTGCTTTAGTGAGTGAAACACGGTGAGGTGAGTCGGAGGACAGAAGGCTCTTAGTCATGCAACAGACCACACTGGGAACCAATTTAAAAGTGATTTATTTTAAACCCTCATTAATGCCTTGTAAGAGTGATAGTTAATTTAAAAAATGCACAAAATGAAACTTCCCAACTTGTAGTATAATTAGAAAATGGCTGCTATGGAAACATGCTGTAGACTTATCCCAATTTACGACTTGGAGTATCAAAAGACGTATTCCCCACAGGATCCATCTTTCAAGTCATCTCTGCTGCCAAGTTTACTCTGATTGTGCATCCTGTATGCTAAATGAAGCTGGCAAGGAATTAGAGTGTTTCAGGAGGCTCTTTTACAACATGCAGACTAATAGAATCCCATTTGTAAAGAAGTTTGTCTGATTACTATCAAGCATTTTATTTTTGGCTTGAAGTTCAGTAGAATTATTTAAGAAAAATAGCCAAAGGAATATCTTGCATTTCATGTAAAACAAGTTTACATCCCATAATATAAACACTGCAAAAAAAGAGAAGTTTATCTGGGTAGTGATGTCAAGGGAGGAAACTTCTCAATATATTGGGGTCTTGGTGCCTATCTATTTTAATGGGCACAAGAACAAAATAATCATAAATGGGGGATTATTTAAAATGTAACAATGTCTGTGTTAAAAAGTTACCTTAATTCCATGTTTCTGATATTATTAACTCCCAGTAAACCAATAAGATAATTGGACAGGGTTTAAAAAGTGATTGGGTAACTTAAATTACCCCAGATTGTGGTGTCATAAACTAAAAAGCGGTTCTCTCTACCTTGTGTCCGTAATTTAAAAAAATTAAATAAAATAAAATGGTTGGCTCTCCCAACAGTGATTAAATTACAGAAGCTTATGACCCATTTGTATTTTTAAATTTACAGAAACATCTAACTAACAAGGCTTGTTTGAGGCAGCTTGATCAATGGCCCCAGATATTTAAGGAATCTTAGTAGGAGAGTATTAGGCAGCCTCATATCAATTTGCTTAAAAGTAGTTACTCAAATAAACTTTTCACTCACAGGGGCGCCTGTCTGACAAGTCACATGTTGCCACTTTTTAATATACTTCTCTCAGAGGAAGGCTTTATTGGTTGATTTACTGTATCTTTTGAACATAATTGTTTGTCTTGTGTAAGAAACTGCATATATTGATGTCACCCTAGGGTAAAAAGTAATAGCAAGTGATAATGCTGAGAAACCTGGCAACTATGATGTAAATCTTGCTTGTATTAATATTATATTTAAAATATATACTCAATGAGCCTTTAACATTGGAACTTCTCGATGGTAATGCCTCGTCAAAGCTTGGACACACACTCCTTATAATAGTACCTAAACCCTACTCCATAGGCCTAGGAGACAATGTAAGGGTAACATTTATAACCAATGCACAGTATTGTAGCACTGCTCTATGTGGTAAAAACATAATAGCCACTAGATAAAGGTATGTTAATTCAGGGTAACTAGTGACAGAGTTACAGAGTAGGGATCAACTGACAAATATACAGAGGTTATACAGGGTTGGGTCACATTACTATGATCAGCACCTATATTTGAAGTCAGCAACGCATAGCCAATTAAATAAGGCACGTGACGTCAACCCGCTTGGTGGGTATATGAGGTGACATGTAGGCATTCTGCAAATGTATCAACCATGGCTGTCATGGGAAAATTTGAAAAGTGGATGGTGAGTGGCTTTTGGGCCAAGGGTGGAAGTATTTCTGAAACAGAGCATTTTGTGAACTGTTCGCATGTTGCTGTGGTTAAAGTGTACAGTGACTGGACAACAAGCACCATTTGCATATAATCAGTGTCAGAACTGCAGTGCACCACGTGCCATTGATGAGGTGAACATTGGCTGCAAATGTGTGTGAAGGCCAACCAACACAGTACAGTTGAGAAAGTCAATGTCCAAATGAACCAGGCCAAGTGTGTGTCTAAAACTACAGTATATATGGGGCTGCGTATGGGGCCCAAAACAAACGGCTAGTTACTGCACCCAGGCTGATGAGGGTTCATGGTTAGAAACAAATTAAATTTGCTCAACAGTACCAAAATTGGATCTCTTCTGCTTGGCAATGGGTTGCCTTCTCTGATGAGTCACATTTTCTCCTCCAATCGACTGGACGGATGTTGGCTTGTCAGACGTGAAACCTCTGAGAAGAAACTATCTGGAACCATTGTTAGAAGAACACAAACCGGTGGAGGCAGCGTTATGATCTGGGGAATGTTTTCTTGGCATTGTCTAGGTCCACTCATACTTCTGGAAGGCACTCTCAACCGATTGGGTTATCTATCCATTCTTGCAGATCAAGTACACTCATACATGTTGACTGTTTTCTGTGGAGCAGATGGGATCTTCCAGTAGGACAATACAACATGTCATATGGCCAGAATTGTCCAGGAATAGTTGGAGGAGCACAACAAAGACTTCCAAGTACTTCCCTGGCTTCCAAATTCCCCTGACATTGAACCCCATCTAGCACCTGTGGGGCCACCTTGATCGCTATGTTCACCAAATGGATCCTCCACCAAGCACTCTTCAGCAGCTGCTGGATGCGCTGCAGTCTGCATGGCTCCAGATAACGCTTGCCAAACTTACAGCATCTTATTGACTAACGACCATGCCATCTAGCTGCCGTCCATGATGCACAAGGCTGTTATTGACGATAATAATGTGACTGGACCCTGTATTTTAGTATATCCCATTATGCATGACAAGTCTCAAGTTTGCTTTGAAAAATATCCATGTCTTATAGACTCTGTATGATAGGTGCTATATTTAGACCTTTGCATCCATGATAAGTATGACTGATACGTATAGTGTGGCTGGTGTCAATCAAAAGTCCTACAACAAAACATTAACCAGCAGCCAGCAAGTTCTAATTCAGTTTCTAGTATACTGCATACACAGTAATTGGCCGGGAAATCCCTCAATTTGCATATTGAATTGAGGATGAAAATCTAATTACAAGGATTTGGTTAAGCCACTGAAACATGAGTACTGGTGCAATGCATAATCATTCCATATTGTTTCCTTTAAACTCCTAAGCTATGAACAAAACAGCCAAACTATAATGAACTGTTGTACTTAAAAAACTACAATTGTAATATTGTGTATTCTCTAGATTTATATTAACTCATATAGTTTCCTTGAAAGATATTTCTGAACAGGGGAGCATGGTCTTTAGCAAGTGCCTTTCAAAGTAACAAAGTAACTAATGCTTTATTATCTCAACTGTAAAATGGTTGGATTGAACCTCAGTATAGAAAGCTATCTCATTAAACAGTGATTTGCCTGCTCAACAATCCATACCCAAATAATCTCCCTTCTTCAAGTGAATTAATAGATGAAATGTCCATGGGCTTTAGCTTTGTCAAACTGCTGGTGTCTTTCTTGTCTTATATAGACATTGGTTGAACTCACACACATTGAAAACAGGTTTATTTAAACCAATTGGCGTATACAAAGATTAATATCAAAGGAAGGCAATGACACAAACATCTGAAGGATATTGAGTTTAAGTTTAATGAGACAGAAGACACTATGACCATTCACTCCTACTGCACTGGTATTAGAGACAGGCCCTTATAATTGCTTTCTCTGAATTTCTCGCAAGAGTTTCCCCTATTACATGTGCCCAAGATCGCTGCCTCTCTCTTTTTATGCTTCTGGACTTTTCCATGAAAGAACTTTATTTAAGCCATCTGATTTCAAAGAACACAATAAATATTCAAGGATCTGACTTCTCTTCAACTACTGCACATCCATCCAGAGCCAATGGATTGTATTGCTGAGCAGAAATCAACAGATGATTGATTTTGTCCCATCACTGTCTCTAATGGAAGTCTATCTGGTAGCTGAAAAGTCTCTTTACCGCAGACTCCAAAACAAGGTAACTGGGGAAGGTTGATATTGCTTGGAATCCAAACTCTAAATGCTTATAAACTCCACCCTCATAATAAATATATTCAGAAATATTCATCTCAAATATGCTTGAATGGGATAACATTCCAATAAGTAGTCTACAGCTACTCATGCTGCCATTAATCTACAGCTAAATAATACAGATATCAGCAATCCAAATAACTCTTAACACCTCTAGTAAACAACATATCACACCTAGGCAGGCCTGCTTGTATGCCTATGTGCTATTCCTTGTGATTATAAACATTGCAGTATGTCCAAACTATAATCTCTTCAATGGTGAGCAATGTACTGCTATACTGTCAGTTACTTATATACCATAAGACAAGTCCTGGGTAAAGCACCAATTGAGTCATCCCTAGTGTTTATCCTGAAATCACAAAGAATACATATAGAGTATTAAAAGGAAAGAACCACAATCTGTTCCAGTAAAATAAACTTCTGTTCCCCAGTACCAATACACATTGCCAGAGGAGAGACAGATAAATAGACACTGTATGTAGTCCAGCAACCAAAACACATTACAGAGTACAAGAGAAAATAATTAAAGCGTCTTCCCATCACAAAACCAGTCCTAGATGACCCCTCTTAAAAAACCCAGGGCATTACTTCAAGTCTGCCAACTTGGCTTGTCAGAAGTGTTTATGCAATGTGATGTCCATTAAAAACAAGACCATTATTGCAGACCTGATTGAATCATCACATTTAGCATTTATCCCAGAGAATTGTATAGATGAACTCTCAGCACCCATCTTAGCTGATATGCCACCACAGTACTCAGTTCTACACTATCCATGACAGGACAGGAGGGAAGGAGGAGTGACAATATTCATCAGGACACCCTCGTCTTAAGAGTAATCTATTGGGGTACAACGTTGTCATTTGAGTGCATTGGGAACTACAGGTCTTGGGTACAGAGTCCTCCTGGAGGTAGAAATAAGAAATCATGGATCTTGTTGCAAGCTTTGCTCCCAGAGACATAAACACTTGGGTTGCTGATAACCTTTCAGAATGTTGATAAGACCTTGTGTTCACAATGGGTTGCCTGAGTCTCAAGCAGATTATTCAAGATTCCACTCATAAAAGCAGTCATACACTTGACCATGTTTTTCAGAGTGGCTTGACAACCTCATGTATTACAACAGTATGGTCTGACCATCATGTAATCAGGTTTGCAATTACAGCACCTTCAGGCAAGTCTCCTCCTGTACAGATGACAAGATGCCACCATCTGTTTCAAATCTTTCTTTTTGAAGAAAAGTTATTGAAAAAGTAGTTGCAGTGCAGCATGAAATCCATCTGCAAAAGCATGACCTCTATGATCCATTGCAGTCAGGATTCACAAAAAGACACAGCACGGAACAGCCCTGGTTCATTTTTTTATTATTTTCTGATAGCAAGAGATAAAGGTGATAGTTCAATCCTAATTATTTTGTCTCCATGCTGTTTTCTATATACATCTACCACTGGAGAGAAAATCAGAAGACATGACCTCAGCAACCTCTGTAACAACCACAGCTTTCTTCTGTTATTTGACCCAGATGCAGAAAATCCAACCTTACCTTCTAATAGATGTCTAGAAAAGCTCAAATATTGCATGAATCCAAAAGAGGCAGAAGTACTTCTGGATGGTTTCCTTTGGATTATGACAGATTCCCTGGGCCAAACAGGAGTTGACCTTCAGCTTGAGGCTCCCTGCTAATAAATTCTGAGCAAGTCGCCACCTTTAGATTTTTCACAATTTTGACCTGACACTAAAATATCAAGTTTTAGCTTTGCTCAATTGCTAATTTTCCATCTGAAGAACATAGCCAGGATAAAGCACATGATAGCCTAATTTGGTTCATGCCTATATATCATAACAAGTGGACTACAGCAATTGTCCTTATCTAGGACTGTCAAATAAAGAGCTAGATCTCTTACAGTTGGCACAGAATGCTTCCTTGAGTTTATCAACCAACCTCATTCCTGACACATAACACCTGCCCTTCATGCTCTACAGTGACTCCATGTAAAAGACTGCAAACATTTTAAGCTTGGCCTGCTAACATACAAACATCTACATGATGAAGGACCTACCTATTTGAATGAGCCCCTGAAGAAGGCTGCAAGGGAGACTTAGAAATATGGGTCAAAATTATGCCGCTAATCAGTTGATGGGGCTCACCCAATCCACATATGGTGAGTCCTTTAAGATCCGGCGGAGATCTTTCCAAAGTGTCAGTTATAAGATTCTGTTCCGGCTGTGAGTCTTTGTCCTGCCTGGTTTGCTACTGCAGGTGCAGTGTTCTGATCCGCTGTTTCTGTTCCTGTCTGGCTATAGTTCTGCCTATGTCTTGCACTGCTGCTGTTCCGGTCTGGCAAGAGTTCTGACTGTATCTAGCAATGCTTCTTCTGTTCCTGTCTGGCAATAGTTCTGCCTGAAACTTCTGCTATGCTCTGCTATCACCTCCACATGTGTGCTATTTCCTGCCTTCACCTCCTAGTCTGCTTCTGAGGAACCCTGTTTAAAGTATTTGCTGCCTGATGCATTGCCAGTCTGCTTTTAGTGCTTGACTGTTGCACCCTCATCAAAGGGAAGACTAAGTATCTATTCTCCTGCTAATTAACCATTCTTCCAAGGCAACTGATCTCATTGTTTAGAGCATTTTCAAGACTTTATGCTTGCCACTGATGGTATACTTGAGTAGGATGTTTATCTTCCAGCCGTCAAGAAACAGGTACTACTAAGGATCTCCATTGGAGGTTCATAGTTATTTCAAGCCCAAAGTCATTATAATATGTATAAGCACCCAAAAGCTATGTATCTTTGACTGAGTGTAAATTATGTGTCATTTCTTTTCCACAAAAAGAAGAGTCATTTTAAGGCCTGTTTCCCCTAACACACTGAAATCTGCATTTATAGTGTGTTCAGCTTCTACGCAAGTGGCTATGGTCTTTGAACTGCAAATGGGCAGATACAGTATATCAAAAAAACTTTTATCCATCACTATAAAAATTACTTGACAACTATTTTCTATTGTGAGTTCTTTGCCTTTTCAAAAGGATGTTTTGTTTGGGCTTCACACGCATTGGACAAAAGAATCAGCAGGAATGTAAATGCCTGAACATAAAAGTTCAATGTATGTTTAACTGCTTTGTTTTATTATACTACAGGATATTTCTCCCTGTGAAGGATACAAGTGAGCTAGAAGAGTGCTGCTCACTGAGTAGGTTACCAGGCATGTAGAAAAAAAACTACATAGATGTTGATCATTCTCAGATTGAGTGCCTCTGACTTTGTTGTTGCTTATGTAAATTACCCTTAAGGTTTTTGTCACCCTAAGGGTGATAGGGCTCCAGACATGGATTCCTTACTTTATGTGCTTTAGGGAGTTCATCTACACTGCACTGATGAGGCCCAAGAGAGGTTGAAACATATTTCTGGAGTTTGCTCTTTCCCCTTTAGAATTTCCTGGTATTTCTGGCAGGATCACTCTTTTGATTGAGACCAGACTGAAATACTACAGGATATTTCTCCCTGTGAAGGTTACAAGTGAGATAAAAGAGTGCTCCTCTCTTAGTAGGTAGCCTATAGAATAAACCCACTTAGGTGTTGTTCGTTCTCAGATTAAGCGCCTCTGACTTCGTTGTTCATTCATTTTAATATAAAAAGTTCTATGCTAGTGAAATTATCTTATATTACATGGTTTAATCTGGAATTTCAGAGCCCTTTAATGACTCCAAGATTAACTTCTGTAGTGTGAGGCCATTTTGAAAGACCGCTTGACATTTTAGCTCCAGGATGGCTATGTAATATCTCTTAAACATCAGCAAAGAGATTTTCCATCCAGCCCTCAAAACTATGTAGGGGCGAAGAGATAAATTAACACACCTGTAACTCACTTCCCCTCACTGGGTCCCGAGGCACTGGACTACTTTACCACACTGATTACCCAGTAGAGAAAGATCTGCATGAATATCAAGAGAAACAGATCGATGTCTTGACTTTTAATCATTGTCTGAATTACTTTTCTGTTTATGAATACTGATTACTACACCTGGACTCATGCTTATTTTCTCATCATGTATTCCTCAGCCTGATCTAACTCTCTCTCATTTAATACCATAATACACTATAGACCATATACTGTATGATGATGATGTTGGGGTCCAATATATTTGACCATGTTTAAGTGAAACCATATTATGTTACTGCAATCCATTTATAATTAAATTAGGTGAAAGCTGATTCTATCAATCTATCACTATGATTAATATTGTGTTAACCATCATCCATCCAGAAACAGGTGCAAAAACAAAACAAAAATACAAATTTAGATACAATTTTCAGTTTTTAGTATCTGTAAAATGCTGTTTTATCAAAAATAAATGTAAACAAAAGAAAAAAATATCCGGCCCAACCCTTGACTGCATCATAAGTGATCCTGTTGTATATTGAGTTACATTATATCGGGTTTATAGTGTATAGTGAAACCTATGTGTTACCTGCTATTACCTGTGGTTACCTGTGAGTTGTATAATTTCAGTATCTTAAGATATGTTACAATTATGTATCTCCCCTTGTATAAGATTACTATATTGGAGCATATTACTAACATTTCAATACAAATAGAATTAAATCTATAGCTACCACTATGGGAGAAGAGAGTCAACATTTGAAATAGTCTATAAGAAACATTTATTGCTGTGATGCCGCTACAGAATTGTGAGTTATAGTAAAGGTTACAGATCATATGTTGTTTGCATTCTCTTTCCACCCTAATCCCTTCCACTTTAACTATTTATTTACTCATCCTCCCCTTTCTACAGATTTCCCCTTTGACCAAAAAAATAAGGAAAGCAGAAAAGTGAATCCATTATATTTTATATGCTCTTGAGATAGAATGTACTTTGTGTTTACACCACTTTACCCCAGATTTCCTGCATACCATAAGAAATTAAAATTTCTTGTATTTGTAAAGCAATGTATATTTTTCCTGCTTTTTACTTCCAATAAAAAAAATATTAGTAAAAAGTCATTATCTTTATTCTGTGTGTCTACATTAAGCAGATAATGAAATATAATATGACCTTCCATATCTTTAAAACTCTGATCTTCACTTGTCTTAGGTACGAAAATGATATTGATCTTGAAAGAAGTTAATCATTTGGGTATGTAAAATTAGCCATTAGTAACCATAAATACCTAGTTTAAATGACTGCATCTATCGTTTAATGACCATTCAAGTGAACAATGGATAATTGGTGTAATACTTTAGTGAATATACCCAATTATGTCTGTATGCTTTAATTAGTAAAGAGAAGTGGTCTGTTGGCCATGGTATTTAAGTTAAAGAGACAGTTATTCAAAAAGCAGTAATTGCATCTCTAATTAACTTGAAGCACTTGAATATTTATTGATGAAACGACTCATGCTAATGTCAACAGACTCAAAAATTAGAGGGTATAGTAGTTCAGACCACAGCGATCATCATGGCTCATACTTACACTAACAAGACAGCAACAGCAGACAATATCAGATCAGTGGAGCCTAAACTAATATCAAGGTTTCTAAATAGTTGTCTACGTAGAACTAGAGTGAATGGATTTAGACAACAACACACATTAAAATGAGTATAATTGTTAAAAATGTATAAATAAGTAATACAGAAGTCACAGATACTAGATGTTATTATTTATAAAAGTAATCTAATAAAGTGCATAACAACTGTTATAGATAGAACGAAAAAAAACAATTATTCTTAAATGGTCGTAGGTAAAGAAAAAAAAGAAAAAACTATACAAATTTATAATTATGATATTCACATTTCATATTTTGGATCCTACACTGTTATGTAAATGGAAAGACATCTGATATGACATGGTGGGAAACTGTACAAATAAAATCAATTAAACATTAATTTATTTTTATGAAAACCTGGAACTGTCATGTTGTGAGGTCTCCTTGCAATTTCAGCCATTTGAATATTCCATGTCTCCACCCACAAGCCTTATATTCAATACTCTATCTAATAACCAAAACTTGATAAGAACGAGTAGCATTTAGTTAGTGTTTCTGTTTATATTAACGTGGCTCAAATTCAGGAGTATTAATTTGTTCAAATTGCTTTTATTATAAATTCATGGGATATGCTGTATGTTCTAAAGGTTGGTGATGTGAAGAGATGTTTTAGAGAGCTTCTCTTTTTATTTTATCCAAGGTAAATGTACAAGTTTGGCCATCTCAAAGATATCTATAGATGTCTCTAACACTTATCCCTTTAGCAAATATGGATTGTGGTATTAAAATATAAAAGGCAATTTTCCTACAATGCTGAAGGTGATAAAGCAATTTATTAAAAATGAAACTTAAGCTCTATCTATCTATCTATCTATCTATCTATCTATCTATCTATCTATCTATCTATCATATAGTTTGTAACATCTCATGAGTATTGTTTTTGATTGGAAAAAGAAAGATGCATCTCCTTAATGCTCTTCACTCACTATCTGACCATAAACAAATGTATCAATATATACCAAAAACTCAAATTTTTCATATATATATACATATTTAAGTTCATTTTAATATCTATCTATCTATCTATCTATCTATCTATATCTATTTTGTACATACATCAGTTTAATGTAAAGATTCATTCTATTGTTTACTTACATAAAATTTAATTTAATATAGTTTTTCAAAAAGTGTTTGTACACTTATTGTAACTTTGCAGACATCACATATTATAATTGTCAAACTACGAGACGTCCTCATGCTTTGCATGGTACGTACGGCGAAGGAGCTTAACTCTTGCGAGACTCGCAAAGAGAGGCGTGCCATTAACTCTGAGCCCTTAGTTGATGAGCTCCAAAGGCTCTCATTGCCTGCTAGCCTTGCATAGCGAGACGAGCCTTTAAGGCACTAAAACTTGCAGCACAGCACTTTGGTGCTCATCACCTGCGAGCTTCGCGTAACGTATTAACATGCACAGCCCTTGGGCGATGAGCGCCGAAGGCGTACATCGCATGCGAGCTTCGCTTAGGGAGGTGAGCCATTAAGGCACTAACATGCACAGCACTTGGGCGATGAGCACCTTCAGCGCTCATCATCTGCGAGCCTCGCGTAATGAGGTGAGCCATAAAGGCACTAACACACACAGCACTTGGGCGAGGAGCGCCAAAGGCGCTCGTTACCTGTGAGCCTCGCGAAGCAAGGCGAGCAGTGGAGCCAATGAAACATGCGGGACTTAGCCTACAAACACTTAGGAAAAGCAGGATCGCCTTACAGACTTATTACATTCACATTCGCCCAATTGAATAGGGCCCTATATAAGCACATAGATCTTTTTTTAAAATAATTTTTAATTACCGAAGACCTTGCTTTGGCATAGAAGTTCACTAAATAAACAGTTCTGAAAAAAATATGCTCTGTGCTTATACACAGTCCTATTCAATTGCCCCATTCACAATTTAATAAGGCTGTTAGGCTGCAAGCACTTGACGAACGCGCGACAGGAAAAAATCATTACAAGACGCGGGATTTAGAAAAAAAAATACAATAAGTAGGAAAAATACGAAGTTAACGGCCGAACAGAGAAAAAAAAACAAATACACGAAAAACACAAAAAACAAAAACAAAAAAACAACAAAAACATGACAGACAGCACGGGGGAATAGCCAGGACATCTGTAAGTGAGGTGGAATGCGAATTTAAGTCGATTTCGGCTAAGCGAGAAAAAAATGGTGGCCCAAAAAAATGAAAACGAGGCTACACGACCCTGGACCCCGCAACACACCGCGTACCACTTTCACACAGGAACGTACGAGGTACAAAATACACTACTACAACGGGCGACAAATACTCGCAGACCACGTAGCACATACACAAATGAAGCTACTTTAAACTCCGAACTTGCACATCACAACATTACGCATTTACAGTAGCGCTTTACACATATAAAGCAACGGTTTGCCCTCGCGCACACAGCCTACTTCTAATGCACAGTTGGGACATTCATAAAAATATCTCCACAGGCCAGCAACAGTCCCACTGGACATTATATGCTGCGGGAAAACGAAAAACGATTCTTAGCTCTTCAGCCTATTGATTGATAGATATATTAACAGAAACAGATAAAGTAAAAAAAATAATTAACTAACTAATTAATTCATTACTATTTATAAAAATATAGATATATATATCTGTCTTTGTGATGAGTGCAGAGGCTGTTCAGAGGAGCTAAAGTACACCACAGGAGAAAATGAAAAAAGGTTGTTAGCTCTTCAGCCGATTGATTGATGGATATATTAATTACAATTAGGTAAAGTCTATTAATTTATTAAGTAACTAATTCATTGATTATTATTTACACAATTATAGACTACACCAAAAGAGAGGCTCGCAATGAGCGCCGAAGGTCCTCAGAGTACAAAAACCTTCACATTGTGTGGCAAACAGCATTGCCATGGCTTCAAATTTTATTGACCATCATTTTTTGACGGGCAAGTCGCTATTTATATATATAATAGCATTCTTTGTAGAACTGCACCCAAATCCTATCATGTATTATTATTTTTTTTCCTGGCATCTATTTTATTTAGTAATAGCATATAAAGCCTATATTACTGTATACTAGAGAATGAAATTCACACATATACAAAGAGTCCGAGAAGAAAACACCTTTTTATCTAAAAGGTTAGATTTGTCCTACTTCTTCCAATCTCTAGCAATTAACTTGAAGGGAAACATCACTGCTAATTGAGCAGTGCAGATCAGGGCCAATTAGGCCTTTTGACAGGAAGGACTGATCTAAGACTTAAAATTATATGATGTGGTTTCTATGGCAATATAACTTTCTTCCTCTTTAGATCTCCACAGTTGCTTAAATGTTAAAAAAACAAATGTAGATTTTCTCACTGAGTAATGACTGTACAGAAAGTAAGATTTTTTTAATCAATACCAAGAAATGTTCAGTATCAACTGATGGCTTTGGATGTAATCAATACACTTCCTGATGCTGTAAGTACAGTTAAATTATTATAGCAGCATGCTTGCAGGCAAAATCTTTTTTTACAGTTATTATAGCCCCATAGAAACATTATTTTCTTTGTTGTGTTAAAAAATCGGTGCCTGGAAATGTGCACAATTTTTTGTAATGAATGTCTTGAGACTAAATATTCGGGCTTATTTTTCATGCTAGCTGCAACTGGTGTTTTGAATGTGTATGCTGGCTAATGTTGACCAAGTAAGCCAAAGAACTCGAATACAACTGTATTAGAGCTCATTGGCTGACAAGGATAAGACTTCCAGCTGTGCACAAATATCCATTGTTACAATCTACTGTCTTCAGTCGGGCTTGATAAAGCTCTTATGACCAAACCTACCCAGCGGATCTTTGAGGTTATTTTGATTCCTTCACCAAGGCAGCAGATGTCTCTAAAATCTTCTTCCTTGCATGCAGCATTTAAAAATGTTAGCACACAGGATCAGCATACAGGATCAGCAGATAGGATCAGCAGACAGGATACTGCATCTGGATAAATGGTGCTGGAACTGCTTTTATTGTGTCTGAGACTTCATAACAGATACACCGTCACAGCAAACTTTACTAACTAACTGCTTCTTAGCATGACAGTTACACATCACATCATCACACTCTAAATCAGTTATCTTCATGAACCGAACATGCAACACACAGATTCTAACATCCTAAGTCAAACACACATAGAGAAACAACATAACCTACAGTAATTAACATCCATAGGGTAATCAACATAACATAAAAACATATTAAATAGCTATAACAACTACTGAACTCAGTCCCTGCACATGTAGCTCAGACAAGGTACAGTTGTCCCTTGCCACAACCACATATGCCCAGGAGGCAGTCTTGATAGGAGTCATTTTGTGAGTCCAAAGGGTGATCAGGGGGATCATGACATGCATGTACGTTTTTGTTGATCAAATTGGCAGACTTATAAACCATCAATGTTGGTATAAGCTGTTATAGGACAATGTCCACCTAGCTATAGATAGTTTGGGTTGATAAGAACCAAAAGGCCTATCTAGTCTGCCTTTGGCTTAATTAAATCTCAGGATAGCTGTATGCTTATCCCAGGCATGCATACATTCCTTCATTAGATTTGACTCTACAATTTACATCATAAGACTGTTCCACGTATCCACTACCCATTGTGAAAAGTAATACTTTGACAAAATACTTCAAATCTTCTATCCTCCATCTTCAAATGATGAACTCTTGTTCTTGCATTCCTCTTTTTCTGAAAGATGCTTGCCCCCTGAACTCTATGAAACCTGATTTTATATATTTTCACTGAGGGTATCAAAGTAAAAGTATTGCTAGCTGAAGCACAATGGACTTTACAGTTGCTTTTGGTTGGATGACAACATTGTGGACATAAATTAAAATATCTAAATGGGAAGTACTGCAGTGCCATAGACAGAGTAACTGCTTACAAAATATACTTTTTCAAAAGTAAAGTATTATATTTCAAAGGACTACTGTAGTGCATTTACAATTAAAGCTCATATACTTGTTTGCTGGGCATAGACTATTAACAAGTTTTCTCCTTAAGCAGAACCGTCTATTTCCGCCTACCTTTGTCTATTACTGGTCAGCTCTGCCTATGTGCTGAACTATCATGGAGCTTGGAAGCTGTCTGGGCTGATGTTACTGGCCCTTCCCCATGACATCATTAGCTCCAGCCCAATTGCATACACAGAAGTAACAGCTCTATTGTAACATGGTTGCAGCTGCCCTTTAAGTCCCGCCCAGTCATACTGTATGGATCATCATAGCCCCACCCCGTTTTATTGAGCATGATTAGTCCAAAGCAGAACCTGGTCAGACTTTATTTCTAGTAAAGCACACAGGAAGAACTTGCAACACACCTGATACACATCTCCACTAGAGGGAAAGATCCACATCTCCACTTGAGGAGAAAACAGACAGTTTAATAGCTAAGAAACATTTTTCATTTGTATATATTTTAAACTGCACACAGTTTTTAATCACCTATGCCCAACAAACAAATGTGTGATCCTTACGTGAAAACTCACTATAGTGGTGTTTTAAACTTATTTTTACATTTAAGCACTCTATATCAGCTTGCAATACAATTCTACTATTTTTTTTAAACTTTTTATATATTTCAGTTGTGCGCAGTGCAGCACAATAAGAATGCAGCAGTGAGGCAGCTGTGCGGAAGTAGCAGTATACTCTGTAACAATACTAACAGTTTTTAACAGATGGGAGGATGACAAGAAAACCAACTGTTTCAAAATGATGTTTTCTTAATTTTTTTAAATTGAAATGCTTTTCTTTACTATTTCAGTTTTATATAAGTTGGACCATTACAGCAGCCTTTAGAAAATGTAATTATATATCATATTAAAGGAACATAAAAATAATTTTATTTTGCTTTTGAATCTGAAGGATGGAATTTTATAATGTTTCACAGAATGATTATTTGTATTGCAGGTTCTAGAGCATTAAACAATGTTTTGAATGCATAATTGCCTTTGGTACCTTGTTACAGTCAGCAAGTGAATAGGAGTTTAGTTAGGTTGTCCTTATCCGCAATAGAAACATAATGTAATACTGTAGGCAATATTTACTATTAGTTTCAAATAACTGTAAACAAGTGTTATTGATAAAACAGCTGTAGTTTAAGAAATGATACATGTTTATGATAAAACAAACAAACATGCAACATTAGCAGCTATTTAAGCAATGAACCTAATAAAAAAATGTAATAAAACGTTAATTGTTGAAGAATTTTGTATATAGAAAGTGATGTTTTTCCAGGCTTCAACACATCCTGCTAGCTTGGATCATTAGGGTGTGCTTATCTATCAGTAGAGAGTGAGTGGTTACAGAGGAGGGAAGAGTGAGAGGGGAACTTTTATATTGTTGTTGTGTTATTCAGTTGTTTCCGGCTCTCCGTGACCTCATGGACCCTAACACACCATGCTGATCCACTTGGTATTCATGGCAGAGATACTGGAGTGGGTTTACAGTTCTTTCTCCAGTGGAACACAGCACTCCCATCCAAGTACTGACCAGGCCCAAATCTGCTCAGCTTCAAGGTGGTGTGACCTCTTGGTTCCCTGACTGGAATCAAACCCAGGTCACAGCTGCGAAATCACCAAATCCTAACCACTGGACCACCAGGGAATCCACTTTTATATTACTGGAGCTTTTATTATTTGATACCTAACTCCTTGCCCCACGCATACTCAGAAGCAGGCAGTCACAAAGAAAACTACAAGCCCTGCTCCAGCGGAAATATAAATGCCTCTCTCACAAATACCATTCGCCACAGTATCATGGACAAGTAGAAGTATCGCAATTAAAAACTAGCATTACTGTGTCAGATGTTTTATAAACGTAGTGGTGCTATTTTTTTCATGTAATGATTAAACATATTCTTTTAAGATAAAAACAATGGGCCCTATTAAATTGTCCAAATTGTAGTTACTATAGCCCGTAATGTAGCCCGCAAAAGTTACTGCTATTAAATTGGCTTCTTTTAGCTACCCGCAATCTATATGCGCGTTACAGGCTGAAAATCCCTATAGGCTGTCAAAATCGTATCTCCGACCCAGCTAAGCCATTGATCTGTCAAGCCACAATCGTTAAAATCGTAAATCGTTATTAAATTGCTACAATTCCTCAAACCCGCAATTGCTTTCACACCCGTAAATGGCAAACGTAGCCAAAAATCCTATGAGTACTAGAGAGGACCCGCAAGGGGGTTAAACACCTGTTTGTAACACTGTAAAAGCAAATAAAAACTCAATACTGCACTTTAAAATATGGAAAAGCGATGTAAGACATTAGAATTAATTGCACAACAGTCTCAAGCCCGCAAATCTGTAATCAAACTTTTTTTTATGTTTAATTTCCATGTTATATCAAGCTTGGGAAGCCCCGATTGCATATAGGACGTCAAAACACTAATTGACTGACATTTACACGCCATGTTTTACTGATGTCATGATGACGGTCTCATTTTCTATTGGCTGTTTCTAAATTGGTAGTTACGGGCCTTGCTTAATTGATCATGATAATGCCCTGAAATGCTACTTACGGGTGCATGGTTTACGGTTTTGGCTTTCGGACATGTACAGTAGTTGCGGGCTTGTTCAATTTAATCGCTCAGTAACTGTTGCAATTGGAATTTAATGAGTTCCTTGGGCTTTGAAAATACTTGGACTCCAAACTAGCCCAACGGAACTAGTGCACTACCTCTTGCTCAAGGCAATAACATATCTACATAATATTTACATCAATGTTCCCCTTCACATAATAGTACTGCATTTAAAGAGCATATTTCCTTTTCAGAAGAGTTATTTAAACAGTCAAAGCTCCCAAATCTTTTATTCCACGCTGAGTTTCTCATCTGACATCCTGACAGTACAGAATGTTTTACTCCACAGTCTGTATTCTGCACCTATAGAGTCAATACATGTATAAATCATGTGACTGAACCAAGCTACAAAAATAGACCACTTGGCACAATATAAATGCTCAAATGGCCACATTAAAGTACATTCTCTTCATATTACTTTATTAAAATGCTCTGGAAGTCAATTACAGATCAATTGTGTCCTACTTAACTGTGCTAGCAGAGCATATTGGAGTTATTTAAATGTGCATTCACTTTTATGATGAAAATGTATGCAATGGCATCTTCAATTGCAGAAATGAATCATACTGATTGTACATTTTGGTTTTAAATCTTTTCATGTTGTTGTTTTGCTTTGATTTAATTTCTTTTGCATTTGAGCCACAAATATACCAATATCTCTGTGGTGTATTTATTTTTTTGCACAATCAAGTATGTTTAGCAAATAGGAGGAAAATGCAGGGAATAGCGGGGTTAAACCTTATCAATTATAAAAATGTTATAATGGGCTTATGAAAATAGCTTTTAAGGTATAATTTACACTTCACTTGATATCCCCTTTCTTCCTGTTTACTCTCATGTCTGCTGTGCTCTTTCACACATGTGACCTGGCTATGTTGCATTCTGGGAGCTTGGCTAAGTCCACATCTTCAAAGAGTCTATTCAAGTAAGATTAGGCAGAAAATAGTATTGTTTTTCCTTTTGATATTATTATTGTTATATGTATATTGTGTTTTGAGGTGTGTTTAATACATAGACAACATAGACTTCAATGGGGCTGTCCGTGGCACTGCGTTAGACATCAAGCATAGTTAACTAGGTTGTCAGACAACAACTGAAACACTTTTTTCAAAAGACAAAGATCAAGAGATGTCAGATACTTTGTACATTGTATCCTAATGATCCATTGTATTGTGGATAACCACTAAATTGTTTGTGCTTTGACATGTCAATCAACCCCAGGCCCCCATGCACTCTATGTTTGGTCTGGTTGGCTTCCCCTCTTCGCCTTAGGCTTACTCCTTGGATTCCCAGACAGACAACTTCCCCAGTGGAGACACCACCTCAAACCCCTAGAGAGCCAAGATGATATAGGGAAGATTTGACCATTTGGTGGGGAAGTAAGCTGACATGGCTGGGTCACTCCCTGGATTCTCACACATCTAACTTCCCCAGTGGAGACACTGCCTCAACTCTCTGGAGAGCCCAGATGCTATATGGAAAGTCTGTCCATTTATTTGGGGAGATAAGCCAACATCTGGCTGGGGATGTAGACATCCTGGCAACTGCCAGAAACCCCTAGCCACTTCCCCACTCCTATTTTTCCCACCAATAAGCACTCATCAAGTCGCTTGCTGAGTTATTTCAGGGCTGACCTATGTAAATGTACTGTTGTTTTATTGTATGGACGAAATGTATATAAATGAGACCCAAGGTTTAAAGATAATGTTATTTCTGGCACACATTGGCCCCTGTTCAATTGAGCAATTGTTAGTTACTGGAGCCCGTAATGTAGCCCATAAACTCTTTTAGCTACCTGCAAACAATTTGGGGGTTACAGGCTTAAAAATCCCTGCCGTCGTCAAAATTGTAACGCTGACCCATCTAAGCCTTTTATCATTCAAGCCTGTAAATGTTACAATCGCAAATCGCTATTCAATTGTTACAATTCCTCAAACCCTCAATTGTTTTCACACCCTTAAATAGCAAATGTAGACGAAAATCCTACGAGTACCAGATAGGACTCTCCACAGGGTTAAACACCTGATCGTAGCACTGTAAATGCAAATAAAAAATCCATACTACACATTAAATTATGGGGAAAGCGGTGAAAAACATTAAAATTAATTGCACAACAGTCTCAAGCTCGCAAATCTGAAATGACATTTTTTTTTTTTAACGTTTCATTTCTGTGTTTTATCGATCTCTGTAATCAAGGAGTTAATACAAATCAGGCCACCTTTAACCGGATTGCGAGTCTGATCGCATATTGGATGTCTAAATGCTAATTGATTGTGGTTTATGATGTCGGTCTCATTTACTATTGGCTGTTTCTAAATCAGTAGTTACGGCCTTGTTTAGTTGATCATGATCATGGCCTGAAATGCTACTTATAAGTGCATGGTTTACGATTTAGGCTTGAATCGCTCTGTAACTGTAGCAGATTTCAATTGAATAACGGCCAAGGCTTTTATTATTTTTTTTGCTGGGCTATTCATTACTTTGTATCCTGAGCTGCTACCCTAGTATCGACACCTTTGAATTGTGGTGTACGAGAAGACTGCTTAGAGTCCCTTGGACTGCAAGAAGATCCAATAAATCAGTACTTCAGGAAATCAAGACAAACTGTGCACTAGAAGGTATGATCATGAGGCTGAAACTAAAATATTTTGGCCATATCATGAGAAGGCAGGACTCCCTAGGAAAGATTGAAGGCACAAGAAGAAGGCTTATGACAGAGGCGGAGATGGATAGATAAAGTCACTGAAGCAATGAACATGAACTTGATGTAGCTCAGAGGGGCAGTAAGTGAGAGATATACCTGGCGTGCTGCAGTCCATAGAGTCTCGGAGAGTCAAATGTGACTGGACAACTAAAAAGCAACAAATAAATTATTAATTCTCACGCAATCAAGAGTGCTCTAAACTGTATACTTTTTCATGTGTTTAAAATCAAAATTATATGTAGAAGCCCCTAACCCCACACACTATGATTTCTGTATAAACATTAGGGGTTATTTTAACAATAAGGAAAGATAATGCAATATGACATATAATAGTTGTCAAACTACGAGACGTTGTCACGCTTTGCGTGGTGCGTATGACTTAAGTGGCGCTCATCCCTTGCGAGCCTTGCAAAGAGAGGCGAGCCGTTAACTCGGAGCACTTAGGTGATGAGCGCCAAAGACTCCCATTGCCTGAGAGCCTTGCATAGTGAGGCGAGCCATTAACTCACAGCACTTAGGCGTTAAGAGCCGAATGTGCTCATTGCCTGTGATCCTCACGAAGCGTGGCGAGCAGTGAAGGCAATGAAACATGCGGGACTTAGCCACCAAACACTTAGTTAACGCGGGATCGCCTTAGGCTGCAAGCACTTGACCAACCCGTTACTTAGAAAAAAAAATATGAGAGAAAAAAAAAATACGAGATAGGAAAAATACAAAGTTAACGAGCAAACTGCGCAAAGCAAAAAAAAATGTAAACACAAAATACAAAAAAAAACAAAACAACAAAAACATCACACACAGCATGGAGGAACAGCCAGGACGTCCAGGAGTGAGGTGGAATTCGAATTTAAGTCGATTTGGCTGAGTTTCGGCACTCAAAAATCGCCTAAGCAAGAAAAAAATGGACGAAAAAAAATGAAAACGAGGCTACACGACCCCGGAACGCGCAAAACAACGCCAACTGCATAGCACTTTCATACATATGTACAAGGTACAAACTACACTATTACAAATACATTACGGATCTAAAATGGCGCTTTACACACAGCCTATTTCTAATGCACAGTTGGCACATTGATGACACTTTCTCCTCAGGGCAGCAACAGTCCAACTGTACATCGTATGCTGCAGGAAAATAAAAACAGATTGTTAGCTCTTCAGGCTCTTGATTGCTGGATATATTAATTACAAATAGGTGACGTATATTAATTTATTAATTAACTAATTAATTAATTATTAGTTAACAAAATATAGATATATACTGTATATCTGTGTTTGTGATGAGCGCCGGAGGTGCTCAGAGGAGCAAAAGTAGACGAGAGGAGAGTCTCACAATGAGCGCCGAAGGTCCTCAGAGTAGAAAAAGCTTTCCATTGTGTGGCAAACAGCATTGCCATGGCTTCAAATTTTATTGCCCTGTCATTTTTGATGGGCAAGTCGCTAGTATTCTTATAAAGAATGTAAATGAAAACAGCAGCAATTTAATTTATCAGGGTTCTAAAATGTATATCCATGCCATAACAAACCAACCTTACTCCTGTCACATTAACACCTGTCCTCCAATCCTTGGTTTATCTTGAACTATTACATCTGTCACCATCTTGGTCTACTGACATAAAAAGCTCAGCATTATCAAGACCTCTTTTTTTACTTTCACTTTGCGTATCCTTTGGGAGAAAATATATATAAATACATAATTTTATAATATATTTGTTTAATTGATATATTATTATTGTTTGTTTATGTCAAACACATATGAATATTAAACTTGATGACATAAGAGTGACACATTTTTTTAATCCGCTTTTAATCTGCAGGTCCC
This sequence comes from Discoglossus pictus, assembly GCA_027410445.1. Classification (NCBI taxonomy): domain Eukaryota; kingdom Metazoa; phylum Chordata; class Amphibia; order Anura; family Alytidae; genus Discoglossus; species Discoglossus pictus. The sequence goes on from CM050167.1 coordinate 52,345,284, forward strand.
TTTCATTCCCGTTTATTATCTATAACAGCCTTATGCTTGCCCTGCAATTTTTTTATTCCATTATTTTATTAAATCCAGGCCCATCTGTCTTGTTAGAAGGCAACTCTCTGTGTCTACCACCCTTTCTGTATATTTATTTATGCATATTACGTATGAACCTTCCACCCTATAATATTAGATGACAACCTTTTGTTCTGGTTATGTAAATTACAGTTAAAGTTCATTACTATTATTATTAAGCAGATTGGTTATATGCATTGTTAATGATCTCTGAATTCAATTGAGAAATCATGTTAAATAAATGAACTCATCAATATTTCCAGTATATCTGCAAATCTTTTCCAGAGTGAATAATTGGATTATTTCCTAGTTTAAAAAAATGCATAGAAAACCGGATAAAATATAAATTATATTATTTCGCTAAAAAGCTATTATGTATAAACATGAGCTATAACTTGTTTAATATAGGATTATGTAATATTATACCACTAGGAACTTGCCTGTCAAAAATTACGGGATTAAAATTGTAAGGCTGGCAATGTTGTTTGCCACACAATACGTGTTAGTGTGTTTGGTTGTGTTAGTGCCTTGGTTTAAGTGTTACTGGGTTGGTTTAAGTTGGATTAAGTGTTTCCACCTTGTGTTAGTGTGTTAGTGGCTTGGATGAAGTGTTATTGCAGCCTCGCTTGCAGCCTAACTCCCTAGTGCTTCAACTGATGCCTCGCTTTGAAAGGCTCACAGTGCAATGAGCACCTTTGGAGCTCATTGCAACCTATGTTCTGCCTGCTTCAACTGCTCGCCTTACTTTGTGAGGCTCGCAGTGCCATGAGCGCATTTGGCGCTCATTGCACGCTAAGTCCCGCGTGTTTCAACTGCTCGCCTCGCTACGGGACGCAAACTGTGCAGCCAAAGTCACGCGTCAATGGCTCGTCCCGCTTCACGAGGCTTGGCTTGCTTTGCAAGGCTCACAGTTGCGGCCCTGTTGGCCGCAAGTGCGTGACCAAAATCGTAAGCATTACAAACAGCCCTGCAGATTATTATTGTTATTATTATTATTATCATTTATTCATAATGGCCGGACATATTCCGTAGCACAGTACATAATTTAAGTTCCAGACAAAGATAAATACAAATAAACATAAAGCAAAGTAAGGAGGGCTGTCTTTGAGCTTGCAATCGAGTGTTCATGGGGCTTTACCCAAATCACATTGCAGGATTAGAACTCACAGGCTTACAATCTAAAGGTGTTGTGAGTTGTAAAGGAGGGAGAGAGAGGTGATGAGCGTGTTAGGATGTAAGGTGATACGTTCCTTTAAAGAGATGCATTTTTAGTGAGTTTTTGAATGTTTTGAGGCAGGATGATAATCTGGTGTAGCGGGCAAGGAGTTCCAGAGAATAGGGGCTGCACAAGCTAAGTCCTGAAGGCGAGAGTGAGAGGAGGTGACAAGAGTTGTAGAAAGAAGAAGTTCATTACCATAACGAAGACCGCGGGTAGGGGAGTATTTGGAAACGAAAGCAGAGATGTATGGGGGAGTGCTATTGTTGAGGGCTTTGTAAGTTAGGGTCATGATTTTACATTTTATTCTAGAGGCTAAGTAGTGGAGTGATTGACAGAGAGGTGATGCCGACACTGAACTTTGCAGAGTCTAGCAGAGGCATTCCTAATGGATTCAAGTGGAGATAGTCGGTTGGTGGGTAGGCCAACAAGAAGCGAGTTGAAGTAGCCGAGTCGAGAGATGATGAGAGAGCGTAGTAGGATTTTTGTTGTGTCTTGTGTAAGATAGTGGTGAATTCTGGAGATGTTTTTTAGATGGGGAAGACAAGATTTAGTTAATGACTTTATGTGAAGGATGAAAGACAGAGTGGGGTTCAGTAGAACTCCAAGACAACGGGTTTGGTAGGTGGAGGTGATAATGTTGTTGTTGACAGTGAGAGAGATGCGAGGAATTGATGCTGTGGGAGAGGGAGGGAAGATTAGAAGTTCAGTTTTAGACATGGTGAGTTTGAGATGGTGGGTTGAAACATCCAAAAGGATATACTAGAGAGGGAATGGGGGATGTGTGTTAGAAGTGAGGGGGATAGCTCTGGTGCAGAGAGGTAGATTTTGGTGTCATCTGCATAGAGATGATAATGAAGCCCAAAAGAGTTTATTAAGGTACCAAGTGAGGATGTGTAGATGGAGAAGAAGAGGGGGCCTAGGACTGATCCTTGGGGTACTCCAACAGGCAGGGGGCGAGGAGTAGAAAGGTAACGGAGAAGAAGACACTGAATGATCGATTTTGTAGGTATGATGAGAACCACAAGAGAGCAGTGTCTCGAATACAGAGGGAGGAAAGGATATGGAGTAGAAGTGGATGGTCGACTGTGTCAAAGGCAGCAGAGAGATCTAAAAGAAGAAGAATAGAAAAGTGACCTTTTGACTTGGTGGTGAGCAGGTCATTAGTGACTTTAGTCTCAGTGGAGTGTTGGGGTCGGAAGCCGGATTGGAAGGTGTCAAGAAGGGAGTTAGAGGAAATAAAGCTGGTAAGGTAGTTATAGATGAGTAGCTCCAGTAGTTTGGAAGCCAGGGGAAGTAGAGAGATAGGGCGGAAGTTAGATGCAACGTTAGAATCAGATGAGGGTTTTTTGAGGATGGGTTTTAATTATTTCCTGTTTTAGAGAAGAGGGAAAGGTGCCAGTATTTAGGGAAAGGTGCCAGTTTTTCCCATATTGGCTCATATCTGTGTCTATCAGGAGCGTGGTCAGCTCTGTCTATGGGCTGGACTGTTTTGTAGCTAGTAATGCCCTGGGCTGATATCAGTAGCACTGGGGGAGGAGAGTGGGGTGTGGGAGGAGGACACATAGAGAAGTCAGAGGGTTCTGCAAGATAAATGGATACAATTTAAATCGACAGAACACTCCTTTTCCCTATTCAGGCACAGAATTAAGCAGTTGCATCCGCGGATGCAAGCATTGCTCTACAGAAATATAAAAGCTCCTGTCATACACACACAGTAACTTCCACCAATGGATCATGGATGCTCATTTATGCTCTAAGTCAGACTAAAAAAGTTTTTAAACATTTTTTTTTCATTGCATATGAGTTCTTTATTAGTGCAAATGATAACTAAAGTTCAGAGAGATCTTATATTAAAAGTATTAAACATAGATAAAAACAATTAAAAAGTCTTATACAATGCACCCCCTGTACTCGACTCATCTACTTTTCGATTTCGGTACCCAACGTGTATCGATGAGCAAAAACCCTTGGTACTTATCATGCTAGTTAGTACTCACTGTGCTTGCTAAAACCAATTTACATTACTTCCTATGGAAAAAAATGGAAGCATAAATTGAAAATCACATAGCGCTATACCATTTCTTTTATTCCCTTCCTGTTACCAGGAAAAGGTAATAAATTATAGGCTGTATTTTTTTTTCACATTCTAAAAATATTTTGTTTACTTCAAAAAACTGTATTTTAAATATAATACTGCAATGCTATGAGAGTGACATTTCGTGCTTTTTATTTTTTTTTACGATTTAGTCAACATACTCAAATAGCAAATTGGAATTACAGATTTAATTTGATACTGTGATATAATAGTTTAGTAGAAAATAACAAGTATATAAAGGTTAACATTGGAAATCAATGTACAGTGCTATTTGACCCGTCAACACACTCAGAAATAAGTCACACTAAATATAATACTACAAGCCAAGCGTACCATGCTTTTTAGTTCCTCCTGCATAAGTGGTTATTCTTGGAGGGATTCGGTATGCATGAAGAACATTTCCTACGTGCATTATGAAGAGATACATAAGTTAACCCCAGGTCACTCTCAAGACAGTGCACTGAGGAGGCTCAGTGAATTAAAGTAATTACATTGAAAACACAGCGTACTAGAGGCTTTAACACAAAATTGGAATCATCATGAGTCTCAAAATTAGGTTGTTGTTCAGCAGAAACCACTTGGGATGCGTTTAGAAAGTGAGGAATGCAAAGGTTTATTTAAAGCAGAAGTTCAACCTAAAGACATAAGTTGTTATCATATACAAAAGTGTAATTTACAATTGTAAACACTGTTTATTTTGCTTCATGTATGAGGAGAGTCACTTAAAGAGAAATTTAATTCATAATTTTGTAATTGTGGATTTAAAAGATCAGGTATTAAATATTACATGAGAACTTGTTAAACTTCCTTAAAATGAACAGGAAATGCCTCTCTGTGCACAGATTTACCAGTAGGTTTTACTGGCAAAAAATAAGTATATATATATATATATATATATATATATATATATATATATATACAGCATATGTACTGTACATACAATGTACTGTATGGGAAAAGGGCCGTTACATTGGTAAAACCAGTAAAAAATTACACTTGAGAATGAATTTGTCCAGACTTTCCATCAAAAATCACAATGAAGACACTTATTGTACCCCAGTTGAACATTGTTTCACCCAGAATATCCACTCCATCCAAAAGCTGAAAAGCAAAATACTAAGAGGACATTTCAAAAGTCTCCAAGAGCGGAAAACTTTTGAATTAAAAATGATAAATTTTTTGATTCAAAACATACTGGGTTAAATATAGATTCTTATCTCAGTACCAACGTTTTTTGTAACTCATGTTTTATACCACATTCCACATGTTTAATTGATGTTGTTCTTATCCCCAAACTGTGGTGACATTTACGGCCCTTAATTAGGGCTCTGCTATGTTCTTATCTAAACCTGATCTCATAGGACATTATTTATGTGTCCCATACTAAACTCTGAACAGATATATTGCCTTTTTTCTGGTACATATTTCAGTAATGCCTCAGACTTGATCAAGAGAAGTTACTTCTTGGAAGCTTGCTATAATAAATATGTCTGTCCAATAAAAAAGGTATCACCATATACTGCAATACTCTAATTATTCACCTAGACTACTGGACAATCACGGCTACCTCACTCTCTTCATATATATATATATATATATATATATATATATATATATATATATATATATATATATATATATAGACTACAGATTAACTACCCACAAGGACTGTGGGGTTCTTGGAAATCTCAGCACCAACACCCTAATATATGGCTTCTGTATAGGTCAGGGTCCTTGCATCAGAAATCAGCACTTCCGGGCTACCAAGAGACTCCAGATCTGCTTTTTCTTAGGGGGGCTTGATAAGACTTGTTACAGTCAAACCTACCTCAGCAGGATCCTAAAGAGTCTATCAGTACCTCCCTGCAGCCATCCAGAAGAACAGGAACAAAATTCTACAATTTCTATATGCCTCAAAAGTGAACTGATTTATTTAAGAAGAGTCATCAATATTTATAGCAGATACAGATGGGGTGTACACAATGTAACAATGAGAGGTTGTGACAGACAATTACAGGAGAAGACCCCACATGAGGTCTAGCAGTAGCTTCCTGAGAGCAATAGGCTTCACCTCCAATACACAGCCTGCCGTCTCTAACAGATATCAGACGCGATTAACTTTATCTGGCAAACAATGGGACAAAACAGATTACAAATACAATGGAGATGTTTACGTACATAATCCAGTGGCTGGAGCCAAACTGTCTGTCTTTTAGTGGGTTAAGACCCAGGCCCTGGAAAAGGGTCCGTGACAAAATACATTATATGTATATATATATATATATATATATATATATATATATATATATATATATATATACTGTATATATATAGTGGACCCTTGGTACTCATCATTAATCGGTACCAAAAGTCATGACGAGAGGTGATAATGATGATTGCCAAACTTCCATAAGTAGTAATGTAAATTGGTTTTAGCAAGCGAGTACCAAGGTACCACAATGTTTTTTTGCTCATCCAGATGCGTTGAATACCGAAATCGATTACTTTAGAGGTGGTCAAGTAGTCAAGGGACCACTTTATAAACAGTATATATATGTTTATGATTTCTGTGTGTGCCAGTTTAAACAGGCACATGCCGAAAGGGAACAGAACACATTAGGATCAAATGGGACTCGTGAATCATTGGAATGTGACTTGAAACACTGGGAGGATCAATGCACCTGCACTGTAGGAGCGACTGAGAAATAAGGGAATAGCTTGCCATGCCTATCAGTTATCACATCGCTGGCTTGTCATTATAATATGTATGTGCTATCAGAATTTAAATTAAGTGGCAGCTTCTTGCCTTCATGGAATACAAACACATAAATATTTATTTTTTATTTAAAAGCAAGTTATGTTTAGATTAAGTTTTGCAAAGAATTGGTCCCTATCAATGTGACTTAAAAGAACCTGCCTTGTAAGATTTCAAAGGCCCCCAGTTATAAAAAAATATCGTGAATGCATACAGTGAAGTAGTCCTAGCTCAGAGCTTTTCCAGTGCTCATCTGGTTCTGGGGAAAAAAAAACTCATCGTACAAATGCCACATGTGATCTGAGTGGCTGTGACATTGAGCATTGTTCAAAAAGTAACATTCAGTTGAATATCTTTCCACTGGACCAAAATATGTGATCTGTCTTATGCAGTTTGTAGAAGAGAAAATCAACTAAGAAGATAGATAAAAACAAGTTTCCCTTAAGCACATTTCCCTTAGAAATGTAAGGGTGTCCAGTTAGTTTTGTGTATTTGTGCAGGAGGTGAATTTTTTTATTTACTATTCCACCAGTGGAAACATTGTTGGCTGAGAAATAATAAGTTGAGGGTGCAGCTGATTACAGGCTGTGGACCATGTAAAACCAATAGCTTGGGGCTTTACTTGGGGTTCATGTCCATCTGTATCTATGAATAGCATCTGTTCTCTGCCATGTGACGCCAAAGCCGTCTAATGGCACAAGAGTCCGTTTTTATGTTGGTTCTCTGCTAGAGACCCCTGTAGGGTTCAAGGAAACGCTATGAAGGAAATCATTTAGTAAGCTCTTTTTTTCTTTCTTAAACATTATACATGAACAGACCTTGCTGAGTCCACGGGAGCAGATCTTCGTCTTAATTAGTCTTGTGAACCCATCTGTTCAGCTTTTCAAACCAGCAAATAAGCTATTTTTTTTCTCAGACAGAATTCTATCGCTTAGCAAAATGTTTTGTGTATATGTTTGTAGAGTTGACAAAGGTGTTATTGCTTAAATCTAAAAATTTGACAGGCGTTGTGAACTTTTGTGCAATGGTTTGAATAATGTTTTTTGCTTTTCATATCATTTTACTTTACAACCGCAGCATTTGCTTTCAGTCATCTACAGCTGCTCAGAGACTAATAGGATAACAAGATAAATGCAAATTCATCCTAATGCAAAGTCATTTTGAGACATTGTATTGTAATTAATCTATACATAAATAAAAACTGTGAAAACCATGAACATAAAAATATTTTTAGAAAAAAAAAAAATGAGTTTTTGTTTGGAAGGATCCACCTAGTATTTTTTCCATCACTTCAGGAGAGCTGTAGCTTGAGGGGTGTGCCCTTTTTAAGTGAGGGGTGGTCAGGATTGAAGAGGGAGAAGATGAGGAGGATTTGTTAGATAACTGGAATCCATTGAATGAGACACCAACCCCTTCCACCGCACATGCACGAAACGAGTATCTTTCATCAATAAATGGAAGGTCAAGGTATTATAGAAGCATTCAAGGTCCAGCAGAAGCAGCATCATTTATTTTGTTTCCAATTAAAAGCTATCTTTATGACTTTTATCAGTTCTAATCATACTCTTAATCAGACTCAGAATTTAACATATATATTATTTTCATTGTACAATGACCCATTTCACATTGCCCTTTAGACAACTCATACTGAGCCAAACGGTCACTTAACTAGATTATGCAAAATCCATATGGTATTTGTTTTATGGCAGAGATTGATATAATTGTAAAGTAATTACAAATTCTACAATCAAATGCCTAAATAATACATATTTAGTGATTGGTTTATATGTTGAACATCTCATGTTTTTAAATGTATCATAAATAGCATAATATTACCTAAATATATGACAGCAGTTCCTTAAGAATACAATACTACATTTTGCAAAAAATAGTATGAAAACCAACAGCCTTATTAAATTGTGATTTGGACAATTGAATAGGGCTCTATATAAGCACATAGCATATTTTTTTACAGAAGTCTTTAGTTAGTGAAAACCTTGCTTTTGGATAGAAGTTCACTAACTAAAAACTTCTGTAAAAAAAATATGCCATGTGCTTATATAGAGCCCTATTTAATTGGCCAAATCGCAATTTAATAAGGCTGCAAATTTGTACATTGCTATATTTGTTACACATTCACCATTAGGTGTTACAGTACAACTCAAACCCAACAGTAAGTCTTAATCGTAAAACCTTAACGATAAATGTAATCCCTACCACTTAATATAGCACAAATTCTTACCCAGACCATAGCATTAACAATAACATTAATAACATAACCTCTAAACCTAACATTGAATGAAAATGCAAGGATAACTGCTAACCACAAACTTAGACATAGCCTTTGCCGTAATCATAACCATAACTCTCATCTTAACACTAACACCTAACAATAACACACATCCCTAACCCTAGCACTACCATATAACTCACCACTGCCCCAACGCTAGCCCTAGCAGTAACCAGAGACTTAACCATAGTCTTAACCATAGCATTAAAAATAACCCTATTCCTAAACGTTGCACTACCTATACCCCAAACCATAGCTCTAACCATGCCACTGACTCCTAACCATAGCCTTAAAACATTTCCATAACCTAACACTACCCAGATCACTAAACACAGCCCCAACCATATAACTAACTGTCTATAGCCTTAATACTAGCCCTAATCATAGCCCTTGCCATATTAACCATAGTTCTTATGTTAGCAATAACCCTAGCCGTAACCAGTACAAAAGCCCTTACACTATTCCAAGCTCTAACCATAACCTTAAACCTCTCACTAACATTAGCTCTAAAACAACCATAGTTACTGTAACCCCAACATTAACCATAACCCTAAATTTAGCACTAACCATACACTTACCATAACCCTAGCCCTAAATCTAGCACTAACCATAGCCCTAAAATGAACTTCAGTTCCAGCCCATAACCATAACCCTAACATTTACCATAGCTACAGTATAACCAGCACTAGCTATAGCCCTAACTCAAAACCTAACCATAACCCTAACACTAACCATAAGCCTATCCCTAAATTAGCATTAACCATAAACCTATCCCTAGCACAAGCCAAACGCTAGCACTAATTCTTGTTCTAACCCTAGTAATAACCACAGCCTGAGCCATAGTACTAACCTAAACCCCTAACAATATGCCTAACTCTACCACTAACAATGACCCTAGCCTTATCTTAGCACTAATCTTAGCATTAGCCATAGTTCTAACCCTATCCAAAGCCATAAACTTAGCACTAAACGTTGCATTAGCCATAATACTAAAGCTAGCACTAACCATAGTCCTGATCCTAGTATTAAACCCTGACCCTAATCCATAGCCCTAACATAATCTATCCCTTGTACCAACCAGAATTCTAATCCTAGCACTAACCATAACCCTAACCATAGCCCAAACCCTAACCAAAGATACAACCCTAGCCGGTACAGCCTGAAATCTAACAATAACCCTAACCCTAAACATAGCAGTATCCATAAAACTAACCATAGTTCTAATCTTAGCAGTAAAGCTCACCCTAACAATGACACTAACCATAATCCTTATCTAAGTATTAACTAGAGTTGTAACCCTAGCACTAACAAAAGCTCTACATCCTGGCAGTAACAATAACTCTAGGCCTAACACAAACCATAATTCAATCCATAACAATAAAGTAACGCTGACCTTAGTTCTAACCATGGCCTAACTCTATTATTAACTATAGCTGCAACCCTAGCCCTAGTCATAGCCACAAGACTAGCAATACCCATAGCACTAACACTAGTGCTAACCATGGCTTTAACCATAAGCCCACCATTGTTGTTGTTTAGTAGTTCAGTCATGTCCGACTTTCCATGACTCTATAAAGAGCAGCACACCAGACGCATCTGTCAGCTACTGCCACTCTGAGCTCCATCAAGCTCATGTTCATTACTTTGATAACGTCATCTATCCATCTCCTCCACTGTGGTCCCCTTCTTTGTGTGACTTTAATCAGAGTCTTCTCTAGGAAATCCTGTCTTCTCATAGTATGGACAAATACTTCAGCTTTAATCTCATGATCAAACCTTCCGGTGAACAGTTTGGCTTGATTTCTTGTAGTATTGATTGATTGGATCCTCTTGCAGTCCAAGGGACTCTTAGCATTTTTCTCCAACACCTCAATTCAAAGGCATCAATTCTACATCTCTTTATGGTCCATTTCTCACATCTGTATGTCATCACTGGGAATACAATAGTTCTAACTATGCCGACCTTTATTTAATAGCTTGCCAAAGCTTACCTACTCAGTTGCAAACGTCTTTTAATTCCATGGCTACAGTAAGCATTACTTTGCTGGCAAGTTAAATGAGTGCAATTGTTTTTTTTTTTTTTTTTGCCTTTTTTGTGATTGGGATGTAGACTGACCCTTTCCATTGGCCATGGTGTAGTTTCCCAAATTTGTTAGCATAATGTGAGCAACAGTTTCACATCATCCTCTTGTAGCTTTTCTTGCACAGTTCAGCTGAAATTCCATCAGCTTCTGCAAGTTTGTTATAAGCAAGGCTTCCTAGGGCCCATCTTACTTCACTCTCCAAGATGTCTGGCTCCAGCTCATTGGACAAGTTATTGCTATCAATGCTGTTAATATCATTTCTGTATATATCTACTGTGTATTCCTGCCACATCTTCTTTATCTGATCTGCTTCTGTTAAGTCCCTAGCATTATTGTCTTTTTTCACACCTATTTTGGCATAAAAAATTCATTTGAGATCCCCAATTTTCTTGAAGAGATCTTTTGACTTTCCCATTCTGTCATTTTCTTCTATCTCTTTACATCGCTCATTGTAGAATGTCTTCTTGTCTCTTCTTGTTTTCCTCTGGAATTTTCCATTCAGTTGGACAAATCTTTTCCCATCTCAATTACCATTCGCTTTCATTCTTTCCTGGTCTACTTTCAAAATATTATCAGACTGCCAGTTTGCCTTCTTGTTTTCTTTCTTTTGGGGATATCCTCTGTTAGTGTTCCACACAATGTCACAAACGTCTGTCCAAAGTTTTTCATGCATTGTATCTACCATGTCTTGTTCTTAAATCAACTCCTTACCTCCACTATATATTCACTGGGGATATTATTTATTTTGGTCTGATGATTTTCTCTCTTTTCATCAGTTTAACTCTTTGCAATAAGAACCTCATGATCTGAGTTGGTCAGTTTCATATTTTGTTTTTTCTGACTGTATAGTGCTCCTCCATCTGTGGCTACAAAGTAAATAATCCATCTTATTTCTGGATTGTCCATCTGGTGATGTCCATGTGTAGAGTCATCTTTGAGGCCGTTGGAAGAGGGTGTTTACTACGATTAGACAATTATCTTGAGAGAATTCTACTAATCTCTGACCTGCTTCATTTTGTACTCCAAGGCCAAACATGCCCATTGTTGCAGGTATCTTTTGGTTCCTTACTTTGGCATTCCAACATCTTTTGATGAGATAACATCTTTTCTTGGTGTTATATTTAGGTGGAGTTGAATAACCTCCTAGTATTGGACAACTTCAGCCTCTTCAGTATCCACGGTTGGAGCATAGACGTGGATCAATGTGATGGTAAATGGCTTGCCTTGAATTAGAATTGAAAATATCCTGTCATTTTTTGGGTTGTAACCGATCACTGCTGTGGTCATCCTTTGATTGATTATGAAGGCTACTCCATTTCTTCTGCAGGATTCTTGACGACAGTAGACCTGTTGGTTGTCTGATATGAAATTTCCCATTCCAGTCCATTTGAGGTCACTAATTCCCAGGATATTAATGTTTAATCTTGTCATTTCATTTTTGACCACTTTCAATGTGCCTTGGCTCATAGTTCTAATGTTCCAGGTTTCTATGTTAAGTTGTTCTTTGCAGCAGCTGACTTTAATGTCCCCTCCAGACACATCCACAGCAGGGCATCCCCTCGACTTTGATCCAACCACTTCATTACATCTGTGCTTCTCATACTCGCTCTGTGCTCTTCCTCAGTAATGTGGTATGCATGTTCTGACCTAAGGGGCTCATCTTCCTGTAACATATTGTTTTGTCCATAATGTTCTCTTAATAAATATACTAGAGTAGGTTGCCAGTTTCTTTTCCAATGGACCTCAATTTGTCTGGCCTCTCTGCTATGACCTACCCATTTTGGGTGAACCTGCATGTTATAGCTCTCAGCTTTATTGAAATACACAAGCCCCTACACCATGACAAGGTAGAGATCCAGAAATAGAAACCACCTAACTATAGTGCCAACCATTTTTATATCCATAGAACTAACCAAAATCCGAATCCTTGTACTAACAATAGCCTTAACACAAACTCTAGCACTAACATCAACCAGAGCCTTATCCATAACACTAACCACAGAACAAACTCTACCCTTTAACAGTAGCACTAACATTAACCATCGTGCTATCATAACCATAACACTAACATTAATCATAGGCCTCAACCAGGCAATACCAGCACTAATCATAAACCTAGCTCTAACAGTAGCCCTAACCCTAGCACTAACAAAAGTCCTAACTCTAGCACTTACCATAGCCTTCAACCTATCCATAGCCATTGTCCTGACTTTACCACTAACTGTAGCCTTAAAGGACCAATGTCACCTGCTTGTGAAGTATGTAATCTATGAACATAAAAATATTTGTAAAGAAAAACAGAATTTTGAATGCTCTGTTTATCTTTGTAAGAATCCATATTTATTTTGTTGTATCACTTCCTAGATTTATATCTACCAATGGATGGATGGGTGGAGGAGGAGGAGGAAAGAAGGTGAAGTCCCGATACTTTATATATATTTGGATTCCATTGAAATTGATACCAACCCTCTTTTCTCGCACATACTAAAAAGCAGAAAAGCTTGCCTCAGTAGATGCAAAAATGAATCTTCAGAAATGAAAACATGCCTCTCACACATACAATCTCAGCAAAGTATCACTGATGTCTCCAAGATCCAGTGGAGACAGTATTTTTTAAAATAGAAAACTTACTTTATAACCTGCCTAACTATGCTCTTAGACTTAAAGTTGTCATATGTTAGTATACAGTGATTCGGTATGATATAATCAACATTTGAATTTAAGCCTACAAATCTATCTATTGCTGTGATATTCAAATCAACTAATTAATGTGTATTTGTGAAATGCCAAACTATACACATATTGTGTCAAAGTGTTGTCATTTCTTAGATGCGTTTTAGCATTGTTCTCAGTTTCAAACGACTTGTTATTATCGACCAGAGCATGTACAAACCCACAAAGAACAATTAGCAAAGATTAGATGTTAATACAAAAATAAGCAGGTTGCTTATAAGGTAGTTTTTAGAATTTTAATGCTTAAGAAGGTGTGAGTTGCTCCAATCCGATTTTGAGTTCCCTGCCCCAATCACTACAGGCCAGTCAAAGATGCTAATGTGGCCTTAGAATTCCACTGGTTTTAGCACAGCTCGAACATTACAAACTCTCAATAATTAACGTTACACAAAGTCGATATACTATTAGACCTGTAGCTCTAGCTTGCAGCTAGAGCTGTAATTAGTGTTTGAAAAAGCCCTTGCGAGTCCTATTTAGTACTCTTAAAACTTGATACCTTTTCCAGTTGCAGATTAGACTAAATTTGCGAGCTAGCACTACGGGTATAATAGAATATTGATTTTGTGTAACTTTAATTATTTAGAGCTCATAATATTCGAGCTGTGCTAAAAACAATGGAGTTCTAAGGCCAAATTTGGGTCTTTGGCTGGGCCGTAGTGATTGTGGGCAGGGAACTCGTAATTGGATTGCGAGTAGCTAATAAAATATGTGGCAATATAATAGGGCCCTATGTTGGCATGTTACAAATAAAGGTTAATAAAGAAAATAAATTATACAAACTGCTACTGTTCTGGGTTTACAGCTGGAATCTGCTCTGGAGATTTGTTTTAAGCTGTACTAAAAAATGAATATATAGTCATAACATTTTAAAAGAACAAATCTCTTCCTGCCCGAGATTTGTATGGTTCACTCAGGTACAATATTACTTATAAACACAGAACATTATAAACATTCAACGCTAATTGAAATCGCTCAGTCATTTCTGACTAGAGGACATTTGAGGATGTTTTATCAGAGAAGGTGTTGCAAATTGTGGTGTTTGAATGCAGGATACGTGCTTGAGCTTTGTCTGATCTTTTTAAAAAATAATTTCAAATACATTTCTGAGGAAACAAATAAAAAAATAACTGTTTTTTGAATGCATTTGAAATAGTGAGCGATAAATTCATTAAAAGTAATTTTGTACAATACAGCTTTCTATGCTTTTAAGTTCCCCTGGCAGTGTATAGGGTTAATGACTTCTGGGTAGCGATAATACAATAGAGGAAAGAGACATGACCTTCTGCGTAGAGCGCTGACCTTTCAAACGTGACACCTGTATTTCAGAACACGTGACTGCTGTGGAGTTTCTGTATGTTCTTTGCTAGAAGGAAAACACTACAAATGCTATTCTTTATGAAAAATAATAGATTTGCTTTTGTTAAAAGACCAATGTATGATGAAAAAAATATATTTATATTTTAAAAAATCCAGTCTGACTAAAATCATAATCCGGCAGCAAATATTACATAAAGCTAGTTTTTAAAGGTATATGGAAGTTTTCCTGTTTTTACCTTTTTCTAATCTAACACATGCTGCTTATATCAGAAACACACATTACATGGGGTCATTCTATACAGATACATATTTATTTAAAAAATAATTTGGTTTCCACACCCCCAGAGCTGCCTACATAGGCACCTGATACCTACCAATAGAAACACTGCATTTAGGTATATTTTTTATTCTATACTAATGTTCAAGCCAACTGCAGCACAATGCAGAAATCCACACAGCAATGTCTGAGCTCCTCATTGCTTCTTTGTGCAGGGGAAAACAAGTCTACACATTCCATGATGCATTGCTGCACAATCTGGCCAAAAGGAATTATGAATTTTATGCTAATTTTAGCAGGGATTTTCAGGGGTGTTAACTCACAAAATCAACTTTTAGCAAACTCAAGAGATTTAGCAAACTTTAGGGTAAGTTTAATCATGTTTATTTTTGTATTTTTTGTCATGCAAAAATATTTTTATACACAACTGATTCTTCTCTATCAGATGCATTCATAAACCAGGAAACTTAAATATGCGTTTAATTAGGAAAAATACATTTCCATGCCTTTGCTTTGTCATGGGGCTGCATGAGAAGAGCTTGCAGTTATAGTTGCAGCTGCCTGCTTCTGAGCATCGGTGGGGGAAATATGGGGACATGTCAAATTACAAAGTTCTAATTATTTAACAAATTCTAATTCCATCCCTTCTTCCACTCTTCCTTCACTGTTCAGTATCTAAGAACATTTCATCATACTCTAAGATATCAGGAAGTATTGAATCTAAAGTTCTATTGAAAGCCACTATGAATAGCCACATGACAATAAAACTAAATAGAGAGGCCAGTTCCAGTAGGATAAACTCTCCACTCTGGCTACTGGCAAACTAGTCCAGGATGAAAGCAGCCATGAAACAAACAACTCTTTTACATTTAAAATTTCGATTTTGTCTTTTGTGATAGGAGCTAGGGGCAGAAAGCAGGAGACCCCGACTGGCGTGGTTGCCATTTCAGTGGAAATTATTAATTGGAAAACATATTGTGCCATTTTTGTTAAATACTTAGTTGGCTTGTTTGCCCTCATACACAGGACTCCATGATTTATCACAGTAAAATGGGGCAGTGGTAATAGCCCAAGCTTAGTAGGGGTGACCCTTTATGGATCACTATCTTGTCATTGTGAGGAGGCTTGTGTACTACATTGAAGCTGTGAGCTATACCATGTAGGGTCACCCATGGTGGGCAGGTAATAGCAGAGAAGTCAGGCAAATTGCTGACCACTAAAGAAGAAACTGGCAATCCACTCCAGTATATTTACCATGAAAACCTTATGGATAAGCACAACCAGAGACATAATAATTACGCCTGCCGTCCTGTGGTCCATAGGGTCATGGAGAGTCGGACATGACTTAACACCATAACAACAGTAGGGGTGTAGTTCCCCTATATTTAGAGAGGTGATCCAAAAGGATTGGTTAAGTCACGTTGATACATTAATAAAGCCTTTGCTACCAGCCGGAGCTTTTTTTTTTTTTTTATAGAGTTAGGTCTATACTCATTGACCATGTTTCTCATTATATAGTAGTGCCTGGGGAGGTGAAATATTCTGCTCTTGCCCTAATTGGCACTGTGTAGGAGTATTTCAGTCATTATTGCTTATTATTCATGTCATATCAATTTTAGAGCATAGAAAGCAAGGTCATGAAGTAAAGAAGAAAAAAAATAAACTACTGTTAATTCAGCTTGTTAAATAAATTGATTAAATAAAGATGTGTGCTCAAGATAATTCTACATAAACAGTTTTTTTCCTAAAAACAAAATGTTATATTTAAAAGGGTTTAGTACACTACAATTTCTTTAAAGAGACATGAAATCAATTAATGCTGCTCTACATGATCAAACAGAGCACTGAAGACCAAGAAAAAAATCTGTTAGAAGTTCAAATACTGATGCGTGTTTCACCCAGGTATTCCCTTGTGCTGCCATCTCTGCTTTATGTAGATTGTTTGACCCTGCAAGTTCTAAAAGAAAGAAAAATCACACGCTCCCTTCAAATATCCATGCATTCCATTTGCAACAACAAAAAAATTCAGCTTTTTTTTTTGGTTTCTCTAGAAATATTAAAGGGCCACTTAATTCAGCACAATTTGGAGCACGCCACTGTAAAGATGTACTAAAAGCATGTTGAAATACTTTCTGAAGTTTTGAAATAGCATTTTACACTGAGAAATGAGTAAATTAAATCTATGTTTACATGTGTCACTGGCAGGCCACCAAACAGAACCACAGCTACAGCTCAGATCAGTGAGTATAAGCAAAAAAGGAGTTAACCCTTCCCAATTTCATCTGTATACAATGGTTTGCTTCATTCCTGAGTTCAGGGAAAACCGCTATAAATCTTTGTGTTCATTGTGCCTTTACCCCATGGTTCATCATATGTTATTAATCATGGAATAGTCAGGGGGCAGGACACAGTGGGCCATATTCAATTCTAAACCCGCAGCCGAATATCTGCGAGTGAGTTGCGTGCTACTGTTCGATGATATTCAATTTCTCAGGGCCGTAAATTACGGGCCCGAAGCCAAAACCGTAAACCATGCACTGGGTCGTAGCAGTTCAGGGCGGAACCTGATCAATTCAGCAAGCCATTTCGAATCAGCCAATAGAAAATGAGACTGTCATTATTACGGCAATAAAACATGGAGGTTACATGTCAATCAATTTGGTTCGGGGGTGCGATATGCGATCAGACTTGCAAACCTGCAAAATAAAGAGTTATTAAAATTAATGCCAATACTAATCTAATCCATATGGGTGGCCTGATATGTATTAACTCATTGAAACCCAAGATTTAACCCCGAAATGACACATAAAAATAAAATGTATTTCCTGCCCATTTGTGAGCTTAAGAATATTGTGCAAATAATTGTAATGTCTGTCATCGCTTTCCCTGTTATTTATAGTGCAGTAGTGATCTTTTATTTGCATTTACAGTGCTACGAATAGGCGTTTTATCCCCTTGAGAGTCTTCTCTATCACTCATAGGATTTTCTCCTTCATTTGCCATTTACAGGTGTGAAACCATTTGCGGGCTTGGGGAAATTGAGCAATTGAATAGCGATTTGCGATTTTAGCCTGGCGAAAGTGAAAGATCAAAGGCTTCTGGTAGCTGTAAATTGTGAGGTTAACCTTCACCATTCTTTCAAGCTTGTAACTCGGAAGCTGCTCCGAGCCCGCAAAAATACTTCAATTGAATAACAAAATATCTTGTGATCTCACTTACGGGCTAGCGGATCTCCTGAAAGCTCAATTGAATTGGGGCCATTTAGTCTGAACTTGTAATTTATGGTCTCAGCAGGTTCTGAGTTTACAGCCTTTTGTCCACATAAACTATGTAAATGAGTCAGTCAAGCTAGACTGGAGATAAGCTATCACTACAGCATTTAAAAGCAATTTATTTTATGTGTTCTCCATTTGATTTTGGATGTTCTACATACTAAATCAGAGCGTCATTCATTAGTTCAAAATTCCTTTAATGAAAGCATATGACTATTAATATACTAGCATTTGACTGAAGAACCACATAAACTCTTGTTGACTGCCAGTTCCTTAACCACCACAAGTCTATAACTTCGCCAATCACAGAAGACGGATACATTTAATACTGTTTTATATACTTAGCTGAAGACAGCATTTATTTTAGAATCTTTGTGGTATATAGAGGTTGAAATACAAATAGTTTTAAACATTCTATCTTAGATTTAAAAAGCATCTTTAAAATGTAAAATAAAATTAATGTAAAGTTTAGAAGACTTACATAAAATTACACAGAAAAGCTGTAGCTTATCAACTTGCTCTACATCTTTACACTGTTATTCGCATCGGGCAATTATTTTATACTAGCGAATTGCCCGTCAAAAAATGACGGCAATAGAATTGTAAGTCAAGGAATGGTGTTTGGCACACAAAGTAAGTGTTTTGGTTGTGTGAGTAGTTTTGGCGCTGATTGCGAGCCTCGTGGTGAGCACTTTTGGCGCTCATCTTGTTGCTGGCAATGAGCGCCTTTGCCGTTTATTGCGATTGTGTGTTGTGGTGTTTTTTAAAGTTTTCTATATTTTTAAAGTTCATATATATATATAAAGTTCTATATATATATTTTTTATGATAATTAATTAATTAATTAAATCATAAACGAATATACTTTACCTATTTGTAATGAATATATGCAGGAAGCATTGTGCTGAAGAGCTGACAATCTGTTTTGATGTTCCTGCAGCATACAATGTAGATTTGCATTGTTGGTGACCTGAGGTGTAAGTGTCAGCAATGTGTGCAGTGTGTAGTGTAAATAGGCTGCATGCGCGAGGGGAAGCCATTTGTGTAGCTATGTAGTTCCGCATTTTGTAATGTGAATATTAGTATGTTCAAGTGAGTGGTGTCAAATGTGTATGTGTTAGGCAGGTGTGGATAATTTCGCGCCCTTCATAATACTGTATTTGATAGGTCGTACGTACGATCCTGTGTAAAAGTCGTATGTGTGTGGGGGAGTTTTGCGTGTTAAGGGGTCGTGTAGCCTCATTTTTGTTTTGAATTGTTTTGAATTTTCAATTTCTCAGGGCCGTAAATTACGGGCCCGAAGCCAAAACCGTAAACCATGCACTGGGTCGTAGCAGTTCAGGGCGGAACCTGATCAATTCAGCAAGCCATTTCGAAATAGCCAATAGAAAATGAGACTGTCATTATTACGGCAGTAAAACATGGAGGTTACATGTCAATCAATTTGGTTCGGGGGTCCAATATGCGATCAGACTTGCAAACCCTCAAAATAAAGAATTATTAAAATTAATGCCAATACTAATCTAATCCATATGGGTGGCCTGATATGTATTAACTCATTGAAACCCGAGATTTAACCCCGAAATGACACATAAAAATAAAATGTATTTCCTGCCCATTTGTGAGCTTAAGAATATTGTGCAAGTAATTGTAATGTCTGTCATCGCTTTCCCTGTTATTTATAGTGCAGTAGTGATCTTTTATTTGCATTTACAGTGCTACGAATAGGCGTTTTATCCCCTTGAGAGTCTTCTCTATCACTCATAGGATTTTCTCCTTCATTTGTCATTTACAGGTGTGAAAACATTTGCGGGCTTGGGGAAATTGAGCAATTGAATAGCGATTTGCGATTTTTGCCTTGCGAAAGCGAAAAATCAAAGTCTTCTGGAGGCTGTAAGTTGTGAGGTTAACCTTCACCATTCTTTCAAGCTCGTAACTCAGAAGCCGCTCCGAGCCCGCAAAAAGACTTCAATTGAATAACAAAATAGCTTGTGATCTCCTGAAAGCTCAATTGAATGGGGGCCATTTAGTCTGAACTTGTAATTTATGGTCTTGGCTGGTTCTGAGTTTACAGCCTTTTGTCCACATAAACTATGTAAATGGGTCAGTCAAGCTGAACTGGAGATAAGCTATCACTACAGCATTTAAAAGCAATTTATTTTACATGTTCTCCATTTGATTTTGGATGCTCTACATACTAAATCAGAGCGTCATTCATTAGTTCAAAATTCCTTTAATGAAAGCATATGACTATTAATATACTAGAATTTGACTGAAGAACCACATAAACTCTTGTTGACTGCCAGTTCCTTAACCACCACAAGTCTATAACTTTGCCAATCACAGAGGACGGATACATTTAATACTGTTTTATATACTTAGCTGAAGACAGCATTTATTTTAGAATCTTTGTGGTATATAGAGGTTGAAAGGACAAATAGTTTCAAACGTTCTATCTTGGATTTAAAAAGCAAAATAAAAAAATAAAAAAAATAAAAGTTTATTTTTATGAGTAATGTAAAGTTTAGAAGACTTACATAAAATTACACAGAAAACCTGTCAACCATCAACTTGCTCTACATCTTTACATTGTTGTTCTCATTGGGCAATTATTTTATACTAACGAATTGCTCGTCAAAAAATGATGGCAATAGAATTGTAAGTCAAGGAATGGTGTTTGGCACACAAAGTAAGTGTTTTGGTTGTGTGAGTAGTTTTGGTGCTGATTGCGAGCCTCGTGGTGAGCGCCTTTGGCGCTCATCATGTTGCTGGCAATGAGCGCCTTTGCCGTTTATTGCGATCGTGTGTTGTGTTGTTTTTTAAAGTTTTCTATATATGTATTTTTTTATGATAATTAATTAATTAATTAAATCATAAATTAATATACTTTACCTATTTGTACTGAATATATGCAGGGAGAATTGTGCTGAAGAGCTGACAATCTGTTTTGATGTTCCTGCAGCATACAATGTAGATTTGCATTGTTGGTGACCTGAGGTATAAGTGTCAGCATGTGTGCAGTGTGTAGTATAAATAGGCTGCGTGCGCGAGGGGAAGCCATTTGTGTAGCTGTGTAGTTCCGCATTTTGTAATGTGAATGTTAGTATGTTCAAGTGAGTGGTGTCAAATGTGTATGTGTTAGGCGGGTGTGGATGATTTTGCGCCCTTCATAATACTGTAATTGATAGGTCGTACATACGATCCTGTGTAAAAGTCGTATGTGTGTGGGGGAGTTTTGCGTGTTAAGGGGTCGTGTAGCTTCATTTTTGTTTTGTCGGCGGCCATTTTTTATCTCGCTTAGTGGATTTTTGAGTGGCTAAACTCTGGAAATTGGACTTAAATTGACATGTAAGATGACTTGGAGATGTCCTGGGTGTCCCCCCTTGCTGTGTGTGATGTTTTTATTTTATTTGTGTTTGTATTTAGTGTGGTTTTCGTGGTTTTCGGTGTGTGCGGTTCAGCCGTTAAGGTCGTATTTTTTGCGGCTCGTATTTTTTTATGCAACTCGCGATTTCCTTTTGTAAGTGTTACGGGTCTCGCAGTGTGAATTGTGTATTTAAGTTTTGTGTTCATGTGTAGTCCCGCGGGTCGTAGGTATGATGGTAAAGTGTTGCAGGGTTGTGTCGGTGCTCCCTGCCTAAGTGCTACGGGGTCATAGGGATGAGCGCCTAATGCTCTTAAATCCGCCAGCGCAACGAGCAGCATCGGCGCTCCTTGCTTGGCCACAACCACGCCCTCGCTTCACGAGCCTGCAGTTTACTTGTTGAATTTCCAAAGGATTTTGGCAAGCCCGGCTGCTGACAACTATATATGTGATAAATGTTTTATCTTTTTTTATTATTATTTTTTCATCCTCAGTGTAATTATCACATAACATTTAGCATACACTAAATATGGAAATGTCCCTGTTTTTATATTTTTCTAATCTAACAAATGCTACTTACCAGCCTTATTAAATAGCAATTTGGCCAATTGAATAGGGCTCTATTTAAGCACAGAGCATATTTTTTTTACAGAAGTTTTTAGTTAGTGAACTTTTATCCAAAAGCAAGGTCTTCACTAACTAAAAACTAGTGAATTTAAGAAGGCTGTATTTCAGGAACTCACGTTACATTTATTAATTTTGTACACATAAAGATTTATATAATTTTTTTTTAAATGTAGCTTCCACACCCCTAGAGCTGCCTGCATAGGCATCTGGTACCTACCAATAAAATCACTGCTACTAACCTTCCAGCAAGTAGTAGCACATTGCAGAGATCCAGGCAGAGATCCAGTCATCCTTTATATTGAAGCTTTGGCCGTATTTTATTGAAATATTATACAAATGTTGAGGTGCTTCAAGACCCCAATCAGTATTTATCATTTTAAACATCTGTCTCATGCTTGTTTGAAGTATAACTGCAGTCCTATATCTATATGTGTAGTTCTTCCCTTTTGAAGAACTACACTGGAATTTATTTTTTTTAAAGAATATATAAAAAAATATCAGAATTGTATTTATCTTTTATATGCAATTGTACTGCTGTGGTCTCTGCCCTTTTGGTTTCTGCTAATCAACTCCCTGAGGTTGAAGGAGATAGGTCTAATTGAAATCTCATTATTTTACAAGGACAGAAGGGATACAGAATCATTGTAAAGATAACTGGATACTATTAAAATAGATATAACACCCATTCCCTCTCACTGACCCAAAAGCAAACCCTTGCATCATTGATTGCAACAATAGCTCGTCAGAAATGTAAATGCCCCTCTCACACTCACAACTTCCATAAATGTATCATGGAGCTCTCCAGGGTCCTGTACAGGCATAAATAATTTTATTTTTCTGATTTAAAAGTATATGTATGAATTTTGCTACTTAATTATACTTAAAGTTTTCAAACAAATATTTTTTTCAATGTGCAGTGATTCTTTAAGATGCTCTGAGTAACAGTGTGTAAGACATTCAGCACCTTGTAAACGAAACTGACTAGTATGTGGGAATTAGATTAGAGACAAGAGAATCTAAAGAGAAAACTGTCATGTTATTCTGCCCACATCCGATCTGGAGAGCTTTGGAGTGAAGAGGACTGTCTGCTTTGGCATCTGCCAATCGAGATCCCTAGATGGAACTGGCAAACAGAGCACTGAATGTACCATCAGTTGCTGTCACTTGATAATGATCATAATGATATCCCACGCTTCCTCTAAACACATGATACACCATAGGTGCCATCCTTTATCCTTTAGCTCAGTTACACGGCTCAGTTATCATATTCATGTCTCATCAAATGATTATTGCAATTTTAAAAGATAGATCTAAATTAGGGCCACCAACTACAGTGAAAAAATTGCATATTAGTAAGCAGGGAACTAATGAAGTTTGGGCAGCAAATTTATTATCGTATCTTTTAACTTGATCCATACGTAGAGAATTTAAACATATTTATGTTTTAAAGTTGTAAAGATTTAAAAATATACCTTTTATGTGGGCATTAATGTAAAGATAGGCAAGTTTGGTCCTGGAGAGCCACACACAAACCAAGATTTGAGGATATCCCTGCTGCGTACAGGCAAGCCTATCACTTCTTCAGTCGTCTTGATGCACAGAAAGGAAATCCTCAAATCCAGGTCTGTGTATGGCTCTTCAGGACCGAGCTTGCCTACGTGCATGTTTCTAATTTTCTAATTAATTTATGATATGAAAGCATTTGTCTATTTTGTATACTTTTATTACCAAGCACATAAAGCTACTGGGGTGTCTTTCTGCCTAGGCTCAGTAGGCCCAGGCCAAGGGCAACACATTTCCAGGGGGGTTCAGGCAGCCTGAAGATGCCAGTGCAGTAAATTGAAATATGTTTGTATATGCATAGAAATGTCTACATGCAACGATATGTCTGTAAGTGTACTTGCCACTTTCTGACATAAAATATACATTTATCACCAGGACTAAGCAGCCATTTCTGCAGAGATTCAACCAAAGACACCTGGCCTGATACCATCCATTCTGCAGACTCAAGGGTTAGGGATAGGGTTAGGGTTTGGGGTTAATGTTATGGTACTTGCAGATAGAAACTTTACACTAACAAGCAATTCACTAAAATGCTGGCCGCGCCACCTAGTTGCTGATGGCCGCCACTGCGTGTGTTCAGCTAACAGGAAAGATCAAAAAAATGTATCAAAAAACGTAATAACTTCAATTGTAGAGTCCTGTTACATTCATACCTGTACTGGTCAGGAAGAAGCCCTGACATTTGCAAAATTTGTATTTGAATATGTAAATATTTAAGCTTTACAGCATTTTTTCATGACCAAAAAGCTAGATGTGCCTTTAATGATCACTATATGTATCTCAATAGGCTTTAAGTTCAATATGCATGTGGCGTTAAGAAACATGAATGGTTCTGCGACATGCAAATGTAAAAAGGATGCACGGTGTGTGACACCTCATTCACTTAGAGTCATTTTCACAGTACAATGTGCCCATAGTATGACACACATACGTACACACTTGTTCTCACCTGCAGTTCTGTTAATTAGAAATGCGTATTTTTCTATATGACAAAATTGCTTCACAGGAAACCTCTTTTTTACTTACGTTTTAACTTAAAGCAGAGTTAAGATTGTTTCTGCTAAGCCATGAAAAAAAATGAACGAAAAGAGAGAAAATATACACGTAGCTTATTCTTGTTATATAAGGTTTCTCATGTGGTGGCTCACTGATGTTTTAGGGGGGGGGGGGTAAGTTCTGAAGGCACTGTGTGAAAATTGCGAAAATTGTTGGCAAGATGAATGCAGCATGTTATCAGAAAACTAGCGAATTGCCCGTCAAAAAATGACGGCAATGAAATTGTAAGGTAGCTAATGCTGTTTAGTGTGTAATAATGAAATATATAATACATTAATAAATGAATATACTTTACCTATTTTAAAGCATTGTGTGGAAGAGCTGTGAATGTGTTTTGATGTTGCTGCAGCATTAGTGGTGTGGATCTGCTGTGTAAGCGTGCTGAATGTGTGCAGTGTAACACTGTGCGTGCGCGAGACCAAACCGTTAGCGTAGTCGTGTACTTCCGCATTGGCGAGAAATGGCGAGTAATGTGTGTTATACGTTTGTATCGGAATATCCGTAGGTGTTTTGTGGTGTTTTGCGAGTTTCTTGTGGTGTTTTGCGAGTTTAGAGTGCTGTAGCCTCGTTTTCGTTTTGTTCGGCGGCCATTTTTTCTCTCGCTTCGTTTTTTTTTTTAGTCTCTAAACTGTTTTATTTGAAGTAAAATCGAGGTGTAAGTTGTATTTTTGAGGTGCTGGGTGCTCCCTCTTGGTGTAGGTAAGTTTTTTATGTATGTGGTGTGTGTATGTATTGTGTTTGACATTTTGTAATGTTCGCGAGTTGCGTCCGAGTGTTGCGAGTCCGTAATGTGTGTGAACGTGTGTCGTATGTTGTTTGCGAGTGTCGTAATGTGTGTGTCGTACTGTTTGGGTTGCGACGTGAAGTTTGCGAGGGTCGCAGTTGCTGGCAAGGAGCGCCTTCGGCAGTGCCCTCGCTTCGGCGCTCCATGCCAGCGCTCCATGCCAGCGCTCCATGCCAGCGCTCCATGCCAGCAACTGAGACCCTCGGGCAGTGCCCTCGCTTCGCGAGGGCCGCGGCTCGCTACGCGAGCCCGCACCGTTAGCAACAACTCGTACGCTCACAACTATATATGTGATACTGGCAGACATTCTTCTGCATGATGGCTGCGCATGGGACACTCTTGGACATTCCAGCATGATAATGACCCTAAGCATAAGGCCATGTTGACCCTCCAGTGGTTACAGCAGAAAAGGTGAAGGTTCTGGAGTGGCCATCACAGTCTCCTGACCTTCATATCATCGAGCCACTCTGGGGAGATCTCAAACGTGAGGTTCATGCAAGACGACCAAAGACTTTGCATGACCTGGAGGCATTTTGCCAAGACGAATGGGCAGCTATACCACCTGCAAGAATTTAGGGGCCTCATATACAACTATTACAAAAGATTACACACTGTAACTGATGCTAAAGGGAGCAATAGTATTAAGAACTAAGGGTATGTACATTTTTGATCAGTGCCATTTGGGGGATTTCTGTTATCATGATTTAAAATGGAGCCAAACAACTATGAGATAATAAGTGGCATCACATGATCAATATCCTTCAATAAAATATTTTTTTTTTGCATTATCAGTCATATTTTCAAAATAAATGCCAAAATTTAAAAATTTCTGTCAGGGTATGCAAACCGGCAATGAGGCCATTATGTTGAAGACGCAGTTGTGCTCTCTAGGATGGAGGATGATTGGCTTCCAAAGATTGTCCCATTCAGTGAGCTCACCACAAGTAATCGTGACAGAGGAGGACTGAAGAAGAGGTACAAGGATTCACTTCAAGAGTCCCTTGATGCCTGTTACATTGACCATTGTCGATGGTCGGCTTTAGCTTTGGAACGCAAAGCCTGGAGAAGTACCATTTACCAGGCTTTCTCCTCTCTCAAGATAAAAATGCAGGACTGATCTTGAGGACAAAAGGAGGAGGAGGAGGAAAAATTGTGTCACTGCAGTATCCAAACCAAAGTTTTCCTGTATAACCATTGCGATCAAGTCTGCCTGTCCCACAAAGGCTTCCTCGGACACCAGAGAGCCCACAGATGTGAACAGCATCCATCTTAAATATTCATTCGCAAAGCCAAGCGGACTATTAATGTTAGTTATAGCGAGGTGGAGGGTGGAGGGCATGCAAAAAAACAAACAAAAAAACTGATGTAAAAGGTTGGCAAGGGTCTCACATTTTAGCCAGTATCCTCCCCTTTTTTTCATTACCTTCAGTTTCAGTTAGAGTTTTCTAGCTAAGGCAGAAGCCCATAATTCCCATCTCGGTTTAGCATGATTCTGCCCCAAATGGGGTGGGCATTAGATAGGGTTAGGTAACTGAGGATAGTGGACCTAATAAATCAAGCACTTGCCCAGCATAGATTTTTCTGCTGGCACTGGGTAGGCAGCTGTGTTTAACGAATCAATGGGCAAAAACTTTTGTTTTATTCCACTAGATCAATTCTGGTAGTGATACGCATTATGGAAGAAGTCAGGTTGTTTTTCTGAAAATAAAATGGTGGTTTACTGCAGAGTTATCCACTCTTACCCTACTAAGAGGTTTATTTCTGAGTCAAGTATTCATCTTGGGTTAATTCCCAGGGCCTGATAAATGATCCCTAAAGGATTGAATTGCTATGTGGTTACATTGGTGGTGGTCAAGATTCTCTTATTCATCGCTTTGTTAGGTGATGATTCATAGAACAGAGGATCTGAAGGGAGGGTTAGTTCTCTGTCTTTTGGTAGGATTGTCCTTTCATCCCACTGGATTTATAAGGTTAATCGTAAACTATATTGAGGCACCAGGGGCTCTGGTTTGGGTCCCGCATTGAGGTTTCTTATTCACAAATAGAGGAGTACAATTGGAATGAGTCTAGGGTTCCTAGGAACTTAGGTTTTTGAGACCTTACAAAGTTTCTGCACTGTTTAGTCAGCGGGGCAGCTTGCAGGATAAGAAAATCATTTTCATTCAGGCGATACAACAATAATGCAGGCTAATAACCCCTGTTAGCATAATCCCACTCAGTAATACGATGGCTAAAACACTTGGGCTCAGTGCTGACAGTGGAATGTGTTGTGTATGGGGAAGCGGTCACCAGGTTCCATGTACAAGTTTGCTGACCAGTCCTTTTAATATGTACACCTCAGGCTGGTGGCCATAGGTGAGAATGGTCAGTTCTGGTCATGAGAATAAGTGTAGGTATCTGGAGCTGAGAATTAGCATGGTTGGTGAGGCATGTCTGTGCTTCATCTACTCGGTTTTTCACACAAGGTGGAGTGGACTCGAGTGCATGAGGAGGTGTATCATGCTGAGCTTCTATGTTAACCTGTGGCCCGGAGAGGTTCTCCCCCGAAGGCGGGTCATCAGGTAACAGCCTTAGCTTTTCTTAAAGGACCTGACGAGGGATTGATTGGTAAAGTAAGTGGATCACGGTGTAACAGGAGGTACGGAAAAACGGGACGGCAGGCATCTTATAGCCTTTTCCCAGGGGTTGTGGAAACCACTGTTCTGGAAGGAGGTCTGTGTATCTGGGAAGACTTGCGGTTCTTTGGAGCCTACTCTCTTCCCTGCTGGTTTGCTTGGAGTTAGAGAGAGGTTGGTAAACAGACAGGGTATGGTGACCTTGGGTGCTTGGTTTTGGGATCCATGGTGATCATGTGGCTATGTGGCTCTGACAGTCCAAGAACGACCAGGTTGCGAAAGGGATGAAGTTTACAGTGTACCAGGTGTACTGATTGCTCTCCCTTCGTTGGTATTATGGCTTTCTTGGACCAAGCAACTAGTTTGTCTTGCACCTTTCCTTACTCGAACTAGGTTTCCAGCCTTTGGTGATTAGGCCGTCCGTTGTTCTCCCCCAAAGGTGGGGTGTCAGGTAACAACCTTAGCTTTTCTATAGCTAACTGGGTTAAAGGGCCTGCCGATGGATTGATTGGTAAAGTAAGTGGATCAAGGTGTAACAAGGTGTAACAAGAGGTACGGCAGCGTTTAAGCTTGTCTTGTATCAGAACATAGTACCCAAAAGCAGTCAATATAACAGCCCTATGGGCTTTCTGAAGAAGGTGGTTGGAGAATCGATAGGTCCCATGGTATATCTGATCATACGGGGACTCCTCGAAGTCTTCAATCATGGCTTACAGCTGGTCATTGCCTTGGTTGTCAATTGGAGGTACAATAGTTTTGTCCCAGGGATAGGCAATGACACCAGTCGGAGGCACAGGTGGCACTACCCACTTCTTATCTTGGTATTGATACAGGTGGTATTAACGATCCTGGTAACACAGCTGTCATGCAACTTCATGGTATGTAAAAGATATCAGGCACGGTTGCAAGTTTGGTCAAAGCCTGAAGAAAAGGTACAATATTTGTGTTTTGTCTTGCTTGAAGTTAGTTCTCTGCAGCAAGGTGAGCTCAAAGTCTCAGAGTCTTATAGTTTTATTCTCCTGTACGGGCCCATCCTCAATAAGCCGATATTGAGAACATAGTGCTGGTGTCTAGGGAGGGTATACGGTGGGCCATGCCATTTTTGGGGGGTCAAGTGCGCATATGGTATTCTGTCTTCTCTGTGGATGATGGTGAGGGGAGTCGCCCGGGCAATGGTAAAGTGGGTGAGATCCTACCCTAAGATGGTACAGCTGTTCCCATTTTGGTAGGCCCTGGACGAGGGTTCAGGGTGTATGGTTTACGGTCTCTGGCAAGGCTCCTCGCCTCACTTGGTCATATTAATTTATTGATTGTTATTGTTATGGTTATTACATCATTTGTATTTACCAATAAACGCTGTGGCCGATTTCCCTCCAATAAGTTGTCTGTGTCTAATCTCTATAGCCAATATATGATTTGTGTCTAATTCATTATGTGTACATACCAACTGAGCCTTGCTTAGGTAATGAAGTGCCTGTAGACCACCCCAGGACTCCTGAGGTTGGTGGGAGGGGCCACTTGACCTGGCAGGACCTTGGTATTGCATAGGAGGTGGCTAGCTGGGGGGGCAGAGCCCTTTATAGGATCTTTAGCGAATCTGCGCCATATCGCCCCCAGTTAGCCATGTGTGGAGATCCTGACCCACCCTTCCATAAAAATAAAAAAATATATAAAAAAAGGAAAATATTTTATATATATATATATATATATATATATATATATATATATATATATATATATAAAATGAAAATAATAATAAAAAATTGACAATCTGGGAGGTATTTATCTAGTTGATTGTATTAAGCAGTCATTATTCTGTAAAATGTCCATATATGTTATCAAAAAATGCATTATATTTTTGTCACAGCTGCGGATGGTGAGGGGAGTCACCGGGACAGTAGTAAAATGAGTGAGATCCTACCCTACGGTGGCACGGCTGTTCCATCATGGTAGCCCCTGGACGAGGGTTCAGGATGTAGGGTGTACGGTCTCTGGCCAGGCTCCTCCCCTCACTTGATCATGTTAATTTATTGGTTGTTATTGTTATGGTTATTACGTCATTTGTGTTTACCAATAAACGCTGTGGCCGATTTCCTTTTAATAGGTAGCCTTGTCTAATCATAGTAGCCAATATTTGATTTGTGGCTTATTCGTTATGTATAAATACCAACTGGGCCTTGCTTAGGTCATGCTTCCTCATTCACACCTCTGACAAAAACAAAAAGGCATTCCAATAAGGCACCCAATATGGTGTCATACCTCAGTTGTAAATTGGGTGTTGGACTAATGATGTTCAGGAAATATCAAAATTCTATATACAGCATGAGTGTGTGGAGCTGCAATGTAGTGTTTTATGCTGCCACATATTGTATTTATGTGATCTTGTTATGTTGTCATGAAATCTTTGTGGCTTTGTCAAGTATCTGCGATCATTGTGCCACCACTTTATTAGTTCCTTGGACCCTATATCCACTAAACAAATTGGGGTGTGTGATGAGTACAATTTGTGCAGCTCATCTTGTACCAGACCTGGTATATTTATTTCCAGAAGTGATTGGCTTTTGCTGCGGTGTGCCAGGGTAATTAGAATATTTTGCTGTTGCTATTCTGTGCATTAACATTGGTACTGTTCTCCCATCTTGTTTTAAGAACAACTGCAACGCTGATACAAATGGGGTTTGATTTGTTTATTTAGTAACTGGTTAGCAACAAATTCTGAATTTAAAGAAAATTAATTAAATGCTGCTTTCAAACCTTACATTTAAACACAGGATCGCCTTAGCCTGCAAGCAGTTGACAAACGTGGGACTTAGAAAAAAAAATACGAGATAGCAAAAATACGAGGTTAACTGCCGAACCGCGAAAACACAAAAACAATCAAAACACAATAATTACACAAAAAAATTATACAAAAACATCACACACATGGGAACAGCCAGGACGTCTGGGAGTGAGGTGGAACGCGAATTTAAGGCAATTTCCACGAGTTTCGCCATTTGAAAATCGCCTAAGCGAGAAAAAAAATGGCTGCACAAAAAAATGAAAATGAGTCTACATCACCCCGGACAAAACACTGCCAAATGCGTAGCACTTTCACACACGAACGTACGAAATATAAAATACACTATTACAAAAGACGGAAAATGCTTGCGAGCCACGTAACACATTTATAACATTACGAATCTACAATGGCGCTTTACACTAAACCAACGGCTTTCCCTCGCGGACGCAGCCTATTTCTAATGCACAGTTGGGACATTATTACATCATATCATTACACTTTATCATCAGGGCACCAACACTTAAACTGTACATTGTATGCTCCTGGAAAATACAAACAGATTGTTAGCTCTTCAGGCTATTGATTGCTGGATATATTAATTACAAATAGGTAAAGTATATTAATTTATTCAAGAAATAATTCATTCATTATTAGTCCACTAAATATAGATAAATATATATCTCTCTTTCTGATAAATGACGAAGGTGCTCAGAGGAGCAAAAGTACACAAGAGGAGAGGCTCGCTAGGCTTGCAATGAGCGCCGAAGGTCCTCAGAGTACAAAAAGGTTTACATTGTGTGTCAGACAGCATTCCTATGGCTTCACATTTTATTGCCCCGTCATTTTTGACGGGCAAATCGCTAGTTATTATATAAACAGAAAAAAAAAAACGTTGTTTGAGCACTACAGTGGTCCTATACATATCTTTTTGGAGCAAGGATAGGTTTGTTCCCCATATAAACATCCTCTGTTTCCTCCACAATGTGGTGCCTTTAGGCACATTTGTCTGAATGCTGACAATTTTCACCTGTATTAATTGTCAACGGTGCCTTGAGGGTCTATAAAATAAAATGTAATTAATGTTAAATGATAAAAAAAAGTTTAACATTTTAATATAATAAATTCTTAGAAAAATAAGATAATACTTTAAATATATCTTCATCGTTATTTATTTCAGTTTATTTTAAAGCAAAAAGTAATCAACAAATGCTGACATAGTTCACATTGTTTTGGCAAACAATTTGCATGAAATTAGCAAGCACACAGTTTACTGTGAAAATGTCAGATATCTACCTGTGTGAACAAGGACACATTTGGTTTTATTGCTAGGGTTTACCAAATCATTTAGAAGACAAGTGATGACTAAATATGTGCAATGTTTGCAATCAAGTTCACAAATTTCAAAATAGTCCATTACCACTTGTTGTGAAAGAAGAAGCAATCACAGTTTTAAAGTTGAAGTTTCAGCAAAATATAAATTGCTTTTACATAAAAGAACACAACTAGGAAAGTATAAATATGTAGGTAAACATTATAGGGCTTTTTTATTTTGCTGCTCCATGTTAGATGGGGCTTCCATTTATTTTTATTTATTTGTGTTGTTGATGCCAAGGACTGGTTAGAAGATCCTGAAACCTAAAAATGAAATACTAGAAAGACATTGACTATGTGTTGAGTCGGTGGTAGAGCTACTGAAAGGAAGGCCCCAGTGCAAGAAATATATTTCGGGCCCCCTCCTCTGGGGGGGATGCACATTTTTTTTGTTGGACCCCTCCGGTGCCAGCTCACTTTATGTATGTATGTATGTGTGCGTATATATATATATATATATATATATATATATATATATATATATATATATACAAACATTTATGGTGGGCTGAAGAGTGATAGAAGCCCTCCACCGTACAGTAGTACAGAAAATGAAAAGTACATTTGTGATTCCATTTGTATGTCTGAAAAATAAGTTAATAAACTTATTTCCTATAGAAGTTTCTCAGAAATACAGTTGTTGCACTGCACTCTGGAAAACTGGGTGGGGACATTTAAATGAGACCATAATGCAGTTTCACTCTTTTAATCCAAAAACCACTATATATATTGCTCCTTTTATACATATGCTTGCTGTTTTACACAGCTTTAAGCATAGCATAATAAGCTAAAAGACTTTGGCAGTGACATGCAAATGTCCCATAAAGACTTTACTCTTGTAATCCAATACTATTTTAAACATGGCTTCTTTAAGCATATGCCTGCTGTATTACACAGCTTTAAGCAAGGCCTAGGGTGTGCTTTATATATTTATATATATATTTTTTTCTACATATGCACCTGTGCCCCATCCCCACCCCAGCCACTCTTGGACAGCACTGGGCCCCCCAGAACAGGGCCCCAGTGCATTGCACCGGCAGTAATCCCACCCATGTGTGTAGCGAGGGATGGGAGCAGGTGTCAGACATTGCCTATTACTAACCTCCATAATGCATTCTGCAGAATCTCTCATAATTGGATATTTCAGTGAGTAAAACTGCAGCTTGATAGAGTGGGAGATATGTGAAACCCCAAAGTTACCTAGTTGATATAGAATGTTTTAGGTAGTATTTGTCAAAACTAACATAAAGTATCAGACTTTTCAAAGTGTCATATATATTACTACTAGAAAAAATGGCATTTAGCTGCAAGTTATTAATCTCGCAACGTAAAGAAAAAGTGCTTGATTGAGAATAATTAAGGAATCTTCAAAGAACTATCAGCAAACGGCTATTCCTTCATTTTCAGTTTTCATTCTAAAAATACCATCAGCTGAATCCTTTGTTCAAGTAATAATCTCACCTACTTCTGAACATCACTAGTTCAATTATACAGTATTATTAACAATAATGATCAATAACTAATCAACCATATTTTGAGTTGCAAACATTTCTGAATGTCAATACATGATTACCTTATATGTAGATCAGTTTTTTGTATTTATTTTTTTTCTATTCCAATCAGGTTTACAGGTCTGCATTACCCTGATTTATATACAACTCATTAAATAAAAAAAGAGTCAACATATGTATAATTATAGTCTGGAACTGGATATGTGGATATGTAGATATTAAAGGGCCATTTACCTCACTATAAGTGCTCTTCATAGTGAGAAAGAGCACACGATTGTATGTTAAAATTATCTAAGGTCTTAGGTCTGTTTACAGGGTCTTAGGTCTGTTTACAAACACTTTCCTGACTGTTATATGATCATCCACATCTCCCGACACTGAGCGACACTGTGACTTTTTCTGGGGGAATGTCAGGGTCTAATTTAAACAGAGATTTCATTTATGATTTTTTTTCTTTGAAAAAGGAACGTATTTCAAAACTTAAAAAGTAACATATTTAGGAGTTAACTCTGTTTTTGCTTATGCTCTCTGCACGGCACGGTTGCTGTGACTTTTTCTGGGGGAATGTCAGGATCTAATTTAAACAGAGATTTCATTTATGATTTTTTTTCTGTGAAAAAGGCATGTATTTCAAAACGTAAAAAGTAACATATTTAGGAGTTAACTCTGTTTCTGATTATGCTCTCTGCACGGAACGATTGCGGTGACTTTTCTGAGGGAATGTCAGCGTCTAATTTAAACCGAGATTTCATTTATGATTTTTTTTTCTGTGAAAAAGGCACGTATTTCAAAACTTGAACAAGTATTTCAACATGTTTTAGGAGAACTTTACAGTGGTGTGCTACAAGTTGTGCTGAAGATACTGGCCCTTTAAGTACAACTAATATCTATTCCTATCGTAAGCTCCTCCATATTTCCCAAGAACCTAACTTCTGATATTTATTTCTACTGTAAATACATTTGAACTTCTTCCAGTGTTTGCAGCTGTACTAATACGGTAAATGGTATATCCCCATACTAATAATTTGATCAATAGTTCTACCTGCTTTGAAAATCTACTTGGTTGCCATCTTTAAACTAGAAGCATCCAATATTCCCTTTTCTAATATTTTCTCTATTGATGTATCTGTAGATGCTGTATATGTATAGCTTCAAGGGATGCACGTTTGTGGGGGGAGGAGGGAGATATATGACAGAACATTTGAGATGTAATAAAGAATAAGAGAAAATAATATTTTGTGGGGGAAACATATTATGCCCTGAAGCTGATGTGTTAGGAAATGTTGATGGACTAATGAAAGTCTAGGTAGGCTGGAAAGATAAGATAGCATACTCCTCTGGTGTAATATGGTTTAACTTTAATTAGCACAAAATGAGTCAGAAAAAAATCAAAGTGTAGACAACAGATTTGATGCAAATATAACAACTAACATCAAAACACAAAATGGAATTATGTATTGCAGATAAGTTAAAAGCAAAATAGGGATTTGATGGAAAAGCAACTAGTCTACAAAGCTAATTTGTATAAGAAGAGGCATTAGTAGCAGAAAGAGAAAGGGATCTAACCCCTAAGAAAAAAGGAGAAAAAAAGCCCAATCAGAACCACAGAATTCTTGTACAATTTGAGCTTATACAAAAACACAGACAACATCAATATAGAAACTTTATTATATACCTTTATACCTGAATATAATACTGCAGCTCACTGACTAACACACTGCATATTTATAATGTATGGTTTTGTGCACTTTAAAATATGCATCTCTACTAATTTTAAAAGTATATCTATCTATCTATCTATCTATCTATCTATCTATCTATCTCTCTCTCTCTCTCTCTCTCTCTCTCTCTCTCTATATATATATATATATATATATATATATATATCGCAAATAAATAGTACATTTGTGTTCATGTTTAATTGTAAGTCTGCGAGTTTCAATCCTGCGCCGTGCTTTAGGGAAAGCGCTATGGACACTGGATTCCAAGCTCAAAGACAGGGCCATCCACTCTTTGCAATGTATGCATCTTTAACTTGTCATTGCCTGTAACTTAACTTATGTATAGCTCTACGGAATATGTTGGAGCGTTACAAATAAACGATAATAATAATAATAATAATAATAATAATGTAATGCCCAGAATTCTGAGAAATACAGTTATTCCACTGCATTTTTGGAACCTGGGCAGGGACATGGAAATGTGCCCACAAAGGCTTTGTTCTTGCAATCCATAACCAATTTAAACATGACTGCTTTAAGCATATGCCTGATGTATTGGGCAAAGCTAAAGATGGATTATACACAAGCTAGGAATCCTACCCACGCACAGCTGTTTCAAGGTTACTGTCTCTCATCAGCGTGGGGCCGGTTCCTTAGCTTGTGTAGTAGATTTTTTTTTAGAGGCGGTAGTTTACCATAACAATTAATTCATTTATGGTGGGCAAAAGAAGCCCTCCACCATACAGTAGTGCAGCAAATAAATAGTACATTTGTGTTCACATTTGAACGTCTAAAGCAAGTTAAAAAAAATGTCATGTCCAGAATTCCAAGAAATACAGTAATTGCACTGCATTCTGGGACCTGAGTAGGTATATGCAAATCAAAAAAATTGGAAACTTCTCTCTTTCAAAAGTTTGAAAGAGGGGTCTCACTTGACCACCAATTACTTTATCTTGTGATATATTCCTCCACTTATTCTTCAATAAGTTATCTGCTTATGAGGCCAAATGTACTTTAAAAGAGAACCGTAGTAACATATTTATAGCAAGATCTCTCATGAATGTCTTGAGAACTTGAAAAATGTTTTAGAAACTGTTAAAATAAAATAGAACAGCCTTTCATTTGGAAATTGTTGTATTCAGTTGAGCTTTAATGGCGGTATTCATTTGATTTCATTCCTACCAGGCACTTTGGAGGAATGTGATTTGTTTGAGATAACATCTCTGTTGATTTATATTAAAATACTACCTCTACAAACACCCAGTCCACAACAGAACTAAGTAGATGTGAAAATCACAGTGGGATCCCCCCCCCCCCCACTTCTCAGATTAGCTGTCCATGATGGAAGCCCCCATGACACAAACAAGTCTTTTATATTTATGAATTGCTTTAAAGCTCTTGGCTAACGTAGTTGCCTATGATTTTTAACTTGTAACATACATCTCAAACGTGACAGTTTTATCTGTCTTTTGTGTTAATACTGTTATTGTGTAAGCAAATATTCCAAACAATGCCAAGTTCATCTTTTATTAATCTTCCAAGGACCCTTGGAGGACCCTTACCAGAGATCAGTGGGCATTGCTATGCAGTGGGAGAGTGAGCTGTATAAATATGAGTCTACTCTCTTTTATTCCCGTATAGAAACAGAAGCCACTTCCAATTTACAAAATGTGCTCTCTTGGTGAATAATACATAAAGAAACATCCCCTGACTGCTTTTAAAGTCTGTGTACTACAGCCCTAATCACTGAGGCCTTTCCACACGTCTTTAACTGTTAAGTAGCTGTGATTCAGTTACAATTAACCTTCAGAGTCAAAGGTGAGCATTGTAGATGTGCCATGAACACGCTTGGTTATTGATGCTCCAACATTACACACTATATATACAGGCAACATAGAAGCAAATAATAAGCAGTTTTTATATTTCTGCAGAAAAATGATTACAATTTAAAGTATCACTGTAGTAGCCATATATTTACAATATGCTTTTTTGAAGATGAAATGTAAAAAAGCAATACAGCCTTGGACCTTTCTGCTAACTCCACACCAGCAGTGGTGGACAGAGGCCAATGGGCGGCACATGATGGCTTGCCAAGACTTTTTTTAATTTTTTCATAGGGTTTGGGTGTAGGGTTACGGTAGTGGCAGCTTTGCATAGTAAAGTAGTGGCACACTGCACCCATCTGCCACTACCCTAACCCTAAACAATAATCCCTAACTCTAACACTCACACTAAGAAGAAAGTGAACAAAATATACGGCGCTGGACAGGGAGATAACAGGAAAGATCCACAGCCTCTAATACTGTATATTACCTTTCATATACAATACAATCTGTATTTTGTTTTTTGATGCTTAACTTTTTGAGATAAATGCACAGCAAAATGTTAATGTGCAAGTGTTTTCAACAGAACTAATTAAAAGCACATTAGTCCCCAAAGACACACCCTGCTGAGAAATTAGCAGCAGAATCAGCTGAGATGAGAATGGATCTGCACTATTAAAAGTTAAAAATGTAATGACTGTGTTTATTATTTTGACTTTCTAAAACATTTTGCCCATTATAAATGTAGTTGTTCAAATTACCATTTTTGCCCATTATAAATTTAGATGTTCAAATGACCATGTACAAAAAATCTGACAGCAGTGGCCTTGTAATTGCTTTTCACATGGACATGGAAATCAAATTTTTGGAGCTTACCTTTGTCTTTCAATTTTTGAAAAGATCAGGTTCTAAAATACGATTGTTTTTGTTACATGGACATTGTGCATGCATATCACATATATAATTGTGAGCATGCGGGCCGTTGCTAACGCTGCAGGCTCGGGCATTGAGCCTGCAGCCCTCACGAAGCGAGAGCCTCAGTTGCTGGCATGGAGCACCAAAGGCGCTCCTTGCCAGCAACTGCAGACTTTGCTAAATTTACGGAGTTACGAAACCAAAATACGAGACACATTAAGACCCATTACGACCTTTCAAAAACCGCCCGAAACCCGTGCACATGAAAACATGAAAAACACAATAAATACACACAACAAACACATAAAAAGATTACCTACAGCAAGGGGGGGGGGTGGCACACAGGACCTCAAAAACTGAAGTTACACCTCAATTTAACTCCAAATAAAAGAGTTTAGACACTCAAAAATCCCATATGCAAGAGAAAAAATGGTCGCCGAAAAAAACGGAAACGAGGCTACAGCACTCTAAAGACGCAAAACACCACCAAATACCTACAGATTTTCCAAAAAAGACGTACGAGATCCAAAAACAAGGACGCAACCCGCGTCCCAGGACCTCTGCAAGTACAAATACACACAACACCTCAATTTAAGTCCAAATTCGGAGTTGAGACACCCAAAAATCCCCTAAGCGAGAGAAAAAATGGGCGCCGAACAAAACAGAAACAAGGCTAAAGGACCCTTAACAGGCAAAACACCACCAAACAACTACGGATATTCCGAAAAAGTCGGACGACATCCGAAAACAAGGACGCTAAATCAGCCACAGCCGCATGCCACACATTAGGCGCCATTTTAGAACACTAACTTATACAATCCGGAAGTACACAGCTACCCTAACGGATTTTCCTCACGCACGCACACTATTACACTACACACTGCCCACATTGCTGACACTTACACATCAGCTCCACAGCACCAAAAACACACATTGTATGCTGCAGCAACATCAAAACAGATTGCCAGCTCTTCAACACAATGCTTCCTGCATATATTACTTGAAAATAGGTAAAGTATATCACTTTATTAATGTATTATTTATTTGATTACCATACAACAAACAGCATTAGCTCACTTTCACTTTCACAAATTCCCCTAACGTGTAAAACCGTAACGTATTACGCAAAACTACTAAATTGGCCCTGTAAAGCAAGTCGCTGCCGGTCTGCGGGT
The DNA here is from genome assembly GCA_027410445.1 of Discoglossus pictus. Lineage (NCBI taxonomy): Eukaryota > Metazoa > Chordata > Amphibia > Anura > Alytidae > Discoglossus > Discoglossus pictus. The sequence continues at coordinate 52,384,693 of CM050167.1, forward strand.
TTGGAACGAAAAAAGTCTACGGGACGTAAAACTTCGTGGCTGCAAGTCCTTTGTTCTCTCAAGCCTGTATCTGCTACGTTTCCAATAATGCTATTAAATTGCAACAACTTCACTTGCCTTAAACCCTCATAACATGCAAATGGAGCCAAGAAGCCAACGAGTACTAAAGAGGACCCGCAAGGGGGGTAGAGTCCAACTCATAGCACTCTAAATGCACATATACTGTACAAACACTACTGTACTTTTATAAACAGGGAAAGTGATGTTAGGTATTAGAATTGATAGCACAGCTTTCTTAAGCTCGCAAATCTGCCCCAAAAAAACCTTTATGTCATTTTCATTCTCATGTTGCACTTACGTGCTTCGAATTTAATGTGGCTGTAAATTGGTTATATATTCCATTATATATTCCGTATTGGAAGCCACAAAAGTTCTCTAGTAGGATATACTAAAATACTAAAGAAGGGCCAGCCTAAGAGACAAAGGGGAGGGAGGAGGGGGAAAGAGACACAGGGGAGGGAGGGAAAGATACATGGGAGGGGAGACACGTGGGAGGGGGGAAAGAGATACAGGATGGGGGGAAGAGACACAGGGGAGGGAGAGGGGGGAAAGAGACACAGGGGAGGGAGTGGGGAAGAGACACATGGGAGGGGGGAAGAGACACAGGGGAAGGGGGAGACACAGGGGAGGGGGTAGAGACATGGGGGGGGGGAAGAGACACGGGGGGGGAGACACAATAAATATTATCCCATCATTTTTGACGGGCAAGTTACTAGTTACATATAAAAGTGTAGTTCTTCAAAAGAGTAATTTTAAATACACAATTGCAGTGGCCCTTTAAAGGGACAGCAGATTTTTTATTATTTTTGTGTTGTTCAGTCACATCTCTCCATGACCTCATGGACTGTAACACACCAGGCACATCTTTATGTCCATGGTCGCTGATCCACTTGGTATTCATGGCAGAGATATTGGAGTGGGTCTCCAGTCCCTTCAGCATACATCTCCTAATATTCCTAGTACATCCAAGTAGTGACCAGGTCCAACCCTTCAGGGTAACAGCAATGAAAGCACTGAGTCCTAACCACTGGACCACCAGGGAACCCAGAAGTCAGTTAGGAATAACCTAATTCAGTTTATGTGTACAAGCGACGTGAGGGAGCAAGTAAAAAGAAACCAGGTAAGAAAGAGAGGGGAAGGAGAGAGAGTAAATATATGGTCCTTGAGCAGCAGAAATCCCAAATACATTTCTTAGTACCACTGAAAGTATAAAAAGTTTAGTTCTTTTAAAATATTATATATCCACAGGTTTGAAAAGACAAAACTGCCCAATCTGACAAGTGCCATCACACATGTGCTTTCTCTCTCGCAGCCACAGGCAGCAGGTCCAGTTTTTCAAAGCAGTTCTCTGCTTTGATACTTAGATGCTTTGATACATTATTCTCTCTTCAGTATGGACTTAAATCATTAAAAATGTTAGTGGTAATGAATTAACATATTTTACAACTAGTTTATTCCCTTTACCAAAAAAGTATGAGTACACCGGTGTCAGAGGGCTGTTTGGAGTATATTCTGTGTTGCGCACATTAGATGATGCATCCAGTAAACTCTGGCATTGATTTATAGGCCATGTACAAATTGGTTAAAACTTACTCTATGTTTTATGGTGCTTTTAATTCAGGGATATGTAAATAAGTTCTTAAAGTTTTTTCCATTCAAGTCAACTGAGTCTTTCACATTGAACTGTTATAATGCAGAAAAACACTGATAGTAAGCTTTAATCCTCCTGATCTGAAGCATAGGGTAAGTACTACTATATTACGACCTCGCAAAAATCGGCCGTGACACGCGCACATGAAAACATGAAAAATACAACAAATACACACAACAAATACATAAAAAGCTTACTTACAGGAAGAGGGAGAATCCAGGACCTCGAAAACTAAAGTTACACCTCAATTTAACTCAAATTAAAAGAGTTTAGACACTAAAAAATTCTTGAAGCGAGAGAAAAAATGGCCACCGAAAAAAACGAAAACGAGGCTACAGCAGTCTAAAGACGCAAAACACCACCAAACACCTATGTATTAGCCGAAACACACCTACAAGATTAAAAAACAAGGACCCAACCCGCGCAATCCCAAAAACATTACAAACACAACAAATACAAACAACAAACACATAAAAAGGTTACTCACAGCAAGGGGGGGCACCCAGGACACTGCAAGTGAAGTTACACCTCCATTTAAGCACACATTTCGGAGTTTAGAAACCCGAAAATCACCTAAGCGAGAGAAAAAATGGCCGCCGGCCGAACAAAACGAAAACGAGGCTAAAGGTCCCTAAACACGCAAAACTCCACCATAAACACGCAAAACACCACCAAACAGCTACGGATATTCCGAAAAAGTCGCACAACATAGAAAACGAAAGACGCTAAATCAGCCACATTATATACACCAAACACCATTAGGTCCCTTACAATTTCATTGTCGTCATTTTTTGACGGGCAATTTGCTAGTACAAAATAGTTTCTGTCTTAGGTTTAGTTAGGCAACTAAAGTAGCACTGCACAATTAAAAAAATATATGGTTGACAACTTTATAGAGCCACTTTATTCAGCACAGTTTGGACCACATCACAGTAAAGACCTCCTAAAAGCATGTTGAATCATTTTTTTACTTTCTGAAATACTTGCATTTTTCACTGAGAAATCAGATACAATTATATCTATGTTTACATACATCACTGACTGCCCACAACCAGACTCACAGCTACAACTCTGTGAAGTGAGCAAAAGATAAAAATATAACTAACCCATAACAAATGCATCTGTGCATGGAATGCTGGAATCACCTAAACTGGTCAGTTATGGGTTAACTGGTCAATGCAGTCCTGAATCCAGGGAAAATAGAAATCAATCACTATATCCACCATGTGGCTCGATATCTGTTATTACTCATGCAACAGCCAGTAGACAGGAAAAACTTTGTATTTAAACAGACTTAAAGGCATATCCACATTTCATGGATTAATACATTTTGGCAATCCTTAGGCAAAAAGCAGCTTATGCATATGCAGCACATCTCATAAAACATTTTATTTTTAATAATATCTAAAAATCCTTCTAATGATTATGTTGACACCTCCAAGGGGTGTCTACATAAGCATCTAATCCCCACCAATCAGCATGCAGCATCAGGGGAGCAATATTAACCCACTATTTACCTGCTGTTGCTTGCACAGTCAATATCCTTGCAGCTTCCTGTCTCTGTCTCAGTAGCAGCAAATAGCACATATCAGTGACATACTACATATCCCAGGCTGCTTTACAGCACAAACAGGAACCCAGAGTTAATTCAAAAGTTTCAGCTAACCTGGTTGGCCAAAACAAATCATTTTAAATGTGATGCTAATTTAGCCTAAATTTGTAGGGTGTTAACCCTAATTTGCAACTGTCAGAAATTACAAGACATTTTGCGGACTTCAATGTAAGCGTTTAAATGTTTATTTTAGGATTTTTCATGCAAAAAAATGTTTGCATTCACTACTTATTCTATCAGATGCATTTATAATCATGCAAAATTAAATATGCTTTTAAAACTTTACATTATTTTAGCTCATTTTAACAAACAATCTTGTGCTATTTCACACCATGATGAGCAGTTACAACGAGGTAAATGGGCCTTTAAGTCTGGCTGAGAGCAGAAAAAGAGCCATACAATCCCTTGCAAAAACATTCACCCCCCCCCCCCCTTGGAATTTTTTGTGTTTTGTTGCCTCACAACCTACAATTAACATGGATTGTTTGAGGATTTGCATCATTTAATTTACAGAACATGTCTTTGAAGATGTTTTTTTTTATTGTGAAGCAAACAACAAATAGGGCAAAGTAACAGAAAAAGTCAATGTGCATAACTATTCACGCCCCTAAAGTCAATACTTTGTATAGCCACTTTTGCGGCAATCACAGCTCCAAGTCGCTTTGGATAAGTCTCTATGAGCTTGCCACATCTTACTACTGGGATATTTGACCATTCCTCCTTGCAAAACTGCTCCATCTCCTTCAGGTTCGATGGTTTGCGCTTGTGAACTGCAATCTTTAAGTCTGACCACAGATTTTCTATTGGATTGAGGTCTGGGATTTTGACACATTTACATGTTTCCCCTTAAACCACTTAAGTGTTGCTTTAGCGGTGTGTTTGGGGTCATTGTGCTTGCTGGAAGGTGAACCTCCGTCCTAGCCTCAAATCACGCACAGAGTGGTACAGGTTTTGCTCAAGAATATCCTGTATTTGCCCGATCCATCTTTCCCTCAACTCAGTTTCCCAGTCCCGGCTGCTGAAAAAAATCCCCACAGCATAATGCTGCCACCACCATGTTTCACTGTGGCAATGGTGTTCTTTGGGTGGTGTAAAGTGTTGGGTTTGTGTCGGACATAGCATTTTATTTGCTGGCCGAAAAGTTACATTTTAGTCTCATTAGAACAGAACACCTTCCTCCATACATTTTGGGAGTCTCCAACATGCCTTTTCGCAAACTCAAAACGTGCCATTTTGTTTTTTGCTGAAAGTAATGACTTTCTTCTGGCCACTTTGCCATAAAGCCCAACTTTATGGAGCGTACGGCTTATTGTCGTCCTATGTACAGATACTCAAGTCTCTGCTGTGGAACTCTGCAGCTCCTCCAGGGTTACCTTATGTCTCTGTGCTGCCTCTCTGATTAATGCCCTCCTTGCCAGGTCTGTGAGTTTTGGTGGGCGGCCGTCTCTTGGCAGGTTTGCTGTTGTGCCATGTTTTTTCGTTTTGGTTAAGATAGATTTGATGGTGCTCCTGGGGATCATCAAAGATTTTGATATTGTTTTTAAACTAACCTTGTTTGGAGAGTTCCATGGTCCTCATGGCATTATTTGGTTAGTGGTACCTGTTGCAGCCTCTGGGGCCTTTCAAAAAAGGTGTGTGTATGTAATGACAGATCATGTGACACTTCAATTGCACACAGGTGGACATCATTTCACTAATTATGTGACTTCTGAAGGTAATTGGTTGCACCAGAGCTTTTTATGGGCTTCATAACAAAGGGGGTGAATACATGCGCACATGCCAATTTTCTGTTTTCTATTTCTAAACAATAGTTTTATGTATATATTTTTCAAATTTCACTTCGCCAACTTAGACTATTGTGTTCTGATCCATCACATAAAATTCAGATTAACAAAACATTGAATTTAAGGCTGTAATGTAACAAAATAGGTAGAAAATCAAGGGGGGTGAATACTTTTGCAAGGCAATGTACAGCTTGCTTTAAAGTAGAAAAAAATGACATTTTGATGCCTCTGCTGGAATCCATGGTGCACTGCTGGAAGTGGTGCATGTAAGAGAGTCCCCATAATAGTTACTGAACTTCCTATGTGTTCTTCTAAAGCTCTGCAAGTGCTTGTAGTGAAACAAATCCTTAAGTTTAAGCTGAACCTCCTGCTGTACCAGCTAAACCCCTACAGAGAGCTGAGACTTGATATGTATTTAAAGCCATACCATTCCTTGCTGTGGTTGCAGCAGGAAAGGAATTTTTAATACAAATTAATACATGGGGTTAATAACCCCCCCGCCACCTATGCCAATTTACCTTTTATGAGCCTGGGTATTGACTTGGGACCCTCTCAAAACCTGGCTTCTGATTGACTTAAATAACTGTCAATCAAACTTCAGCCGATCAGAATCTAGTACTTCAATTGCCCTACTCAGTAACCAAGCAGAGATGGTAGCTACCCCATTTTTCATTGATTAAGAGAATAACCAACCAGAATGTGATTGGTTATGCATTTGACAAATCAGAGTGCTCTCTTTTTCTATATTCTGTTTGGCCAAATCAGTCAAGAAATTGTAAGCTAACAATCAAGACAGAAGGGGACTGATTTCTTCAAGCAAGAAACATGTGTTTGCTTATCCACGACTGAAGACTGAAGGCCAGACCATTGCTAGAGGATCATCTAACCCCTTTTTTTGGTAAACTTTTTTTTTATTTTGATAGTAATATTTTTTTTATTTCATTTGTAATATTTTTCTTTTAATAGTATTTTATATTTTTGTAATTTGTTTTAATTTTAGATATTTCTTATTTTGAATTTCATGTATTTTATTTTCTGTGTTTTGTTTAGTATAGGTAGTTTAGGGGAGGATACTATGGAGCTATGGAGTTCCTTATGGACCCATATGGGGATACGGTCTATGTGGGTTCATAAGGACCCCCATTCTAGTAGTTGAGATACCACGGGGGTCCATTGGGATCTATTTTGTAATGGGCTAGGTTACCATGGGGGTCCATAAAGACCCCCATGGTAAGTGGTTACGTTTAAGTGCCTTGTGGGTCCAGTTTAATTGCCTATGGATTATTTTATATACAGTATGAGGTTTAATGTGTGTTTAATAGCCCCGCCACCAAAAAGCACAAGGAGGTGGTTGAAGGTAGCATTGATGGCTCACCCAGGTGTCGAAGGGTTCTGGGGGATACCCAGGCACATACGGGATAATGGGTCATAGGCAGAGGTGTTTTAACCTCCTACATTCATTATTTTATTATTCAACCCCTGCGTGTATAGTTTAGACAGTTTGTGAGCACATCTTAGAGCTAGAGCGCTACGAACAAAACCCACTGGGTAGTAGTCAGTAAGTTTTATGGAATTTTTTGGCTGGAGCTATTACTGCAAATGTGCTTGTAAGAACTCCTATAGTAATTTATGAGCCTTACGGGAGATCCTTTAATTTTGCCCATTGTTAGTTTGGTACATACTAGACAAACGGATGTCTTTTTTTTAAACTATAGGGTTCCTTTAAATGTAAGTCCTCTCTCACAAGTCAGTTTTTCTCCACAATACAGTCTTACAACAATATAACTAATGACAGAAAAGGCTGAGAGACTGTTAATCTGTTTGCCTCAAGCACCACCCACTAATAGTCCTGTTTCTCTACATGATCTGTGGTATCTCATAATGGAGCAGTGTAAGATAACATAGTATTTGTAAGAACTGACTAACTGAAAAAGGAAGTTCGTGGGTAGGGCTTGAATCCAACAACTTGCCAGTTTGTCAGCTTTTTCAAGTACGTTTTTAAATATCATTGTTTTAAGAAATAGAGTAAAATGTCAAAACAAAAACTGTATTTGTTTAGAAAAATGAAATCCAAAACTACCTTTAAAACATGTTGCAGATATTGTGGTCATGCATGTTAGTAGTGAAATCCTGGTTAGACCATTACTCTACAAATCTATATGTAGGTGTATATGCACATCTTGTAAATAAACCCCAGAGATTTTTATCTGGATTCACCAGTAGGTAGTTGAAAAAGAGCCTTGCACAATCTTAGCTGGTGAGTAATAATAAATATGTAATATGGCCAAACAAATATGAATTGTTAACATTCTAGTATTTAACTGTCACTGTGTTGAAAGACTGAATGAATAATAGCAAAATCTTAGTCCAATGGTTAGATAAAATACTGCTGTGAAATTCCCCTTCTTTCCTCCTCCGGCTTTTGACCTTTCTTGCAGCCCTATTAAATTTGAAGCCTGTAGCGGCATCGGCAAGCCTGCAAAGGATGCGGGCTTGAAAATTGGCTGAGTTATAGAGCTATTAAATTCCACCATGCCACGATTTACGGGCCAGAGACGAAAGCCTGTAAACCATTCTAGCTCCGTTGTATGTGCGGCCGCGAGCATGATCAATTAGTCAAACCCGTAGTTACGGGATTAGACAGAACCAATGGTAAAAGAGACTGTCATTATTACGTCACTGAAAAATGGAGGTTAGAGTTCAAAGCCTTATGGGTTCAAATTACAAGTTACGATCGGACCCGCATTTCAGAAATAATACAATATTCATAAATCAGTAAATATTAAATTCTAGTCCATGCGAGTTCCATTATATGTATTGATACATTGATTGCCAGGATCAATTTAACACAAACATTAAACAGAAATAAAAGTATTTTATATTGCAGATTTGCGAGCTTGAGAATGTTGTGCTATTAATTTGAATACCTAACACCACTTTCCCTGTCATTATTTGTACAGTAGTGTGTTTATATTTGCATTTACTGTGCTACAGATAGGACTTTTACCCCTTGCAGGTCCTCTCTAGTACCCGTTGGCTTCTTGGCTCCATTTGCGGGTTATGGGGTTAAACGCCAGTCGTTTTGTTGCAATTTAATAGGGAAATAGGGAACGTAGCAGTTACGGGCTTGAGAGAACAAAGGATTTGCAGGCACACAGTTCAAATTTCCGAGTCCCATAGCCTTTTTTCGCACTTAAGCCCAAGTTGTTGGCTGCTTGCTTTACGGGGCCAATTTAATAGCCGCAAGCCTTGCGGGCTACGTTACAGGCTGTTGATCATATATGGGGACAGTGTTAACAGGGAATGTGTGTAAGACTTCATATGTTTGGGCAGATAAAATGGATTAACCGGATTGCACCCTATCAATGTGCAGACCGGGAAGATCTTCAATGTCCCGAACAGTTGCATTTTTTAGACTGCGCACCAAAGTTTGTTCTCCATAGTGTGAAATAATTGCCGTCCTAGAAAACAAACCAATTAAAGACAACGCCCACTACAACATATTAAGGTATGCATTCCTAAGAACATTTTGCCCATTAATAGTTCACTCTACAAAATGGAGACTATAAATATGGAACTTTCTTAATCATTCAATGAAATATTTATAATGAGCCAACAACTCAGCTGGCATTGAACACCCAAATACTCATGAGCATAGATGATTAGAACGTAAATGTTAAGAGATTCAAGGACTGGCTTAAAAGTAGAAGCTCCACTGGATATTTTCCTGCAAGAAAATACTTGTTCACTTCAGTTATAAATATTAATATTTTAATACAAAAATGTTCATGTACATTTCTGTCACATTCAATTTTATTTTAATTTTCTTTTAAAAACCATTTTGGTTAATCCAGCCTGTGCTGTTCTGATTACTCCAATCAGTGGTTGCTTTAAAGTGAACCCCTGCAGGCCGATAATTTGAAATGCTGTAATGATCTCTACGCATTGCTACTAGTAAAATTGAAGATTAAATATGAAATTATTTTTATAAAGACCTGGACGGCCTTGTCATCTCTGACTTAATGTCAAGGCCTTAAATTGGATTTTAGGCTCCAGAAGAGAGAAGGTCTTAACACATGCAAGTTATTTTTTAATATAGGCCATCTGAAAACCTCCCACCATGAAAAAGTGTTTCAGATTTTAATATAATTGGTTTAAAATACTTTTTTTAACAATATTTTATCCATAAGTAGAAATAATACGTTTTATTTAAAAGCGAAATACTGAATATATATAAGTTAGCTTTTACATAAAATAATACAATTAAATGAGTTTCAGTATATATGCAAATGCTATTGCAATCAAATAAGTCTGAATGTTAGAGGATAATGGTGCAGAGAGCAATAGAAGTGATAAGAGTTCTTTCAGCAGGACCAAAAATGATAAAAAGCCATAAAAAAGAACCATAACCACCACAAGGTAAGAAATACAGCCTGCAGTGTGTATCCTTGCACAGTGACAACTTTTTAATTGTACCATAACACACAATTTACATAAAGTTCAGAACATTGATATAACAGATTCAATGTATAAGTTTCCTTCTGCCTTCATTGGGCAAGAAAAAAAAACTGTAAGGAAGTGGCAACATAACACTCCATTAAAGTGGATGACAAGAGAGATTAGAGTGTCAGGTTCATCATTGTTATTTAGTCGTATAGTTATGTCCGACTCTCTGTGACCTTATGGACAGCAGCATGCCAGACACATCTGTCAGTCACTGCCTCTCTGAGCTCAATCAAGCTCATGTTTATTGCTTCAATGACCTCATCTATCCATCTCTGCCTCCCTTTTCTTTGTTTACCTTAAATCTTTCCTACCATCAGAGTCTTATCTAGGGAATCCTGTCTTCTCATGATTTGGCCAAAATATTTGAGCTTTAGCCTCATGATCATACCTTCCAGTAAACTGTTTGTCCTGATTTCCTGTAGTACTGATTTTTTGGGTCTTCTTGCAGTTCAAGGAACTCTAAGCAGTTTTCGGCCAACACCACAATTCAGACATCAATTTTAAAGTGCTAAGGCTTCTTTATGGTTCAGCTCTCGCATCCGTATGTTACTGCTGGCATTGGCTAAGCTACCGCTGGCGCAAACGGTGCAAGGCAAAGAGGCCTCTAACCTCTGATGGGCCCCTGCGGGCCTCCTGCGGGACCGCTGTGGCCCCTTCTGCCCTCCGGTGGCCCCTGCGGATTACCTGTGGCCCCCACTGCCCTCCGGTGGCCCCCCGTGGATCCCCTGTAGACCCCCAGATACCCTGTGGCTCACGGATCCCCTGTGGCCCCCGCTGGTCCCCTGTGCCGCCATGGGGTACCTGTGGTCCCCTTTGGTTCCACGGACCTCCCATGGGGCCCCTGCAGCCCCTTGAGGTCCCATAGGCTCCCTTCAGTCCCCAGGGCCTTCCTGCAGGCCCTGTGTTCCCACAGCCCGTTATGGCCCCCACAGACCTCCCATGGGTCTTCTGCAGTTCCTTATGGCTCACTGTGGCCCCCCACAGGCACCAGGGACCCCCTGCAGGCCCTTTTGCCCCATGCCCTTTTATTGCACAGGCGTACCTCTGGTTGAACCCCTGCAGCCCCTTATGGCCCACTGTAGCCCCCACAGCCTCCAGGGGCTGCCTGCAGGCCTTGTGGCCCCTGCAGCCCCTTATGACCCCCGGGGACCTCTTGTGGCCCCTCACAGACCTCTGTGGCCTCTTTTAGCCCCCTGTGTACCCTCTAAGCCTCCTTTAGCCCCTTGCTGACCTCTGCGGCCTCCCTCAGCCCCCTGTGGCCCCCAAAGCCCCCTGTGGCCTCCCTCAGCCCCTTGTGGACCCCTTTGGTCCTTGCTGGCCCCTGTAGCTCCCGCACGGACCTCTATGGCGCCACTCTGCCCTCTGGCCTTTCGAGGCCCCTTCTCACCAGGAAGTGGAGTGCAGCATTGGGCAGGTAAGAAAGTATTTACATAGGTGTGTATATATATTTATATATATATATATATATATATATATATATATATATATATAGATATAAATATATATATATATATATATATATATACTAGTGAACTGCCCGTCAAAAAATGACGGCAATGAAATTGTAAATGAGCTAATGCTGTTTGGTGTATAATAATACATTCACAAATTAATATACTTTACCTATTTTTAAGTAATATATGCAGGAAGCATTGTGTTGAAGAGCTGACAATCTGTTTTGATGTTGCTGCAGCATTAGTGGTGTGGAGCTACTGTGTAAGCGTGATGAATGTGTGCAGTGTAATAGTGTGCGTGCGCGAGACCAAACCGTTAGCGTAGTTGTGTACTTCCGCATTGTTGTAATATGGTGGGTAATGTGTGTTATGCGTCTTTGCGGAATATACGTAGTTCTTTTGTGGTGTTTTGCGTGTTTCTTGTGTTGTTTTGCGTGTTTCTTGTGGTGTTTTGCGTGTTTACAGTGCTGTAGCCTCGTTTTCGTTTTGTTCGGCGGCCATTTTTTCTCTTGCTTAGAGAATTTTTTAGTGTCTAAACTCTTTTGAGGTGTAACTTCATTTTTTGAGGTCCTGGATGCCCCCTCTTGCTGTAGGTAAGCTTTTTATGTATGTGTTGTGTATATTTATTGTGTTTTTCATTTTTTAATGTTCGCGGGTTGCAGACGATTTTTGCGAGGTCGTAATGTGTGATAACGTGTGTCGTATGTTGTTTGCGTTCCGATATAAAGTTTGCGAGGGTCGCAGTTGGTGGCATGGAGCGCCTTTGGCGATGTGTGTCGTATGTTGTTTGCATTCCGACGTTAAGTTTGCGAGGGTCGCAGTTGCTGGCAAGGAGCGCCTTCGGCGCTCCTTGCCAGCAACTGGGGCCCTCGCTATGCGAGGGCCGCGGCTCGCTATGCGAGCACGCAATCGTTAGCAACAACTCGTATGCTCACAACTTATATAATAATTTACACATAGCAGGGAAAAAGTGCATGTATGCTTTTAATATATTGTAAACCACCTTAAGTGAACAGAAGAGGAGAGAGGCAGGGGTGGGACTTTGTCTGAGTGCTGTTTCCAGAGGATACAGGATCTGATAGGATACTGAATCTCTTATTACAGTAGCACTGCAGGAGATAATTTACACATAGCAGAGAAAAAGTGCATTTATGCTTCAATATATAGGAATCCGCCTTAAGTGAACAGCAGAGGAGAGAGGCCCCTGCGTGATGTCATTAACATATGCTGGACACTCACAGGAAGAAGACATGCTGCTGGGGAGAGAAGCAGGAGGTGCTCACATTAGAGAGAGGAGAGAGGGCAAAGGAGAGAGGGGGGGGGGGAGAAGGAGGATAACCAGGAGGGAGGAGGATGATGCGGGGAAGGAGGAGGATGATGCGGGGAAGGAGGAGGATGTTGTCAAACTGCAAGTTGTCATCCTGCAAGGCCGCAAGTGTGACGACAACTCGCAGTTAGACAATTATAATATGTGATATATATGTAAATGTGTACAATGTGTACGTTTATATAAATATATATACTGTATGTATACATACACACACACACATATATACACACTATATATATATATATATATATATATATATATATATATATATATATATAGACACAGACCCACATATTTATATATTTATATATTTATTTTTTGTCTATATATTTTATATATATTTTATATATGTACTGCGTTTATTTTGGAGGGTTTTCGGGAAGTGCAAAAAAATTTTTTCTTTTTGCTCTGCCACTGACTGCTGGGAATACCATAGTTCTAACTATTCAGATCTTTGTGGATAGTGTAATATCTTTACCTTTTGCTAGCTTGTCCATGCTTGCCATAGCTTTCCTCCCCACGTATAGCAAAACATAAAACATATAAACCCCCCAGGTAGAACTAAAACGTACATTAATAACTATAAATAAAGATTATAAACATGCCATTTGTCACTGACAATCTGGGTCATTTTAACGTACATAGAAAGGTTTTTTCCAGCCAGTCTCCTCTACTGACAGGCCATGAAACATTCTTTTGAGGCTGAATTGGATTCAGTTACAGGAACATGTTTAGATTGTAAGTCTGCGAGTTTCAGTCTTGCATGGTCCTTTAGGGAAAGGGCTATGGACACCAGATTTCAAGCTCAAAGACAGGGCCATCCATTCTTTGCAATAATCTTGAACTTGTCTTTGCCTGTAACTTAACTTATGTATAGCGCTACAGAATATGTTGGCGCATTACAAATAAACGCTAATAATAATAGTAATAAGGTGTTTTGTCCACCACTGGGGATGTTTTTAGTCATATTTAGTATCACTGGTTTGAATTTACAGCTGTATTCTAAATTGCCTGGCAGCGAAAGGCAGGTGGTGATATATGAACAGATTTAAAGCATATACAACCTTGTGATGCCAGTAAATGTATTTTAGAAGCAAGAATGTTACCTTAATTTTCGAGTACATTTAAAATGACTGCAATCTTGTGTACACCCATAATGCTATTCATGATAAGAGTACATGGGACTGATGAAAAACTATTAAGACTCACAAACAGAGAAATGCTGACTTGGCATCACTCATGCGTATTTAGCGAAGTTTAAATCACGGGTGTCACATTTTTATGCTCAGGAATAGATTAGAAGCCATAAGGCTTATTTCCAAAATTAAATGACAGTTAAATAAAATGAGGGATACTATGCAGTTAATGAAAAAAATACCAATTTACATAAAATCATTAGTATTTGAAACTGTGTGTAGTGCAGTCTAAAATATATTTTTATAAAAAATACCACACTTACATATATATTTATTGCAACATTCTGAATTATAGGCTCGATTACATGGCTCCTGTAGGAAATCTTACAACTCAATATCCCACATTAGTCCTATTGTAGCTATTACATGCTGCACATAACAAACCTTTGCTAGTAAACGATTGCAACTAATTTATATGTGTGATATGTTCCCTGTTCTACATGCGTTTCTATCTAAAGTGCAATTACACCGTAAGAAATCTAGTCTAATTCCACATGTACCAGTAAAGACCTGCGGGCACGCACATTGAGTCTAAACCCTATGCGTAAACACAACCTCCAACAGCACCAGCTACATCCCTACTAAGAGCTGATACGTGGTATGGAATAGCTCTATCTACGTTTAAAGCTTTACCCTTTCTTGCTGAAAATCACGGCATGGAAGGGTTTAAAAATAAATAAAATATAATGCAGGGGTTTATGACCCTTTTGTCTATACCTAACTACTTCCTATGAGACTGGGTGTAGCTCGGAACTCTTTCAACAACCAGTGAGGACCTCTTTATCTCACCACTTTGGACTTTGAAGTCAGGGGCCCATTAACCCTCCTTTACCCCCATGTCTCTACATACAATGGACAAATATGGGAGCCTCTATCTTTAACCATGGGGATTCTTATGTACCTCCATGGCATCTAAAATTAACCCCATATCATGGGGGTCCCTATGGACCTCCATGATATACTAACCATTAAGTCCACATAGTACCTAAAATGAACCTCGTACCCCTGTGGGCTGAAGAGAGGCTCAAGAGTCTTCAATCAAGAAAGAAGAAGACCGATTTCTTCTAGCAACAATGATGTGCTCTCTTATCCAGGATGCAGACTGAGGACTAGGGTGACGTGGATCATCTCGGGAGAGCCATCAAGGCGGGTAATGTATTAACTAATGCTATTTTCCACCGATAAAGGATTCATTTTTATTTTATGTAAATTATGATTACTATTTTTTTTATTTTAGGTTTAATTTTTTTGTATAATTTTTTTTTGTAAGTTATTTTTATTGTATATTTATTTTATTGTAATTCTTACCAATTCTTACCAGTGTGCTTGAGTCTCCAGCTAGTCAAACTTGTTAACGGTTACCTGACTCACTCAATATCCCATTAGTGTATATGGACAATACTTCCTGGATAAAAATTCACATGCATAGAACTTCAGTGACCTACTTGGTTTTATTATAGAAATAAACAATATTTACCAGGAAATATTGTGATATTTAAAGCTGTGCTAAAAAGTCCTTTTTTAATGGTAATGTTTTAATGTGAAACTGTAGTAACTATACCTGTATATTTCTCCAGTCACTGTATGATAAAAAATGTAGGTATTCCATGCAGATAATTGCCTATGGAGATGTGCCCTTAAGTAGCAATATGGCACTCAGAGGTGACATTTATTATGGAAAGCTTGTAACAATAATTGTAAATTTAAATTATAATACCCCTGTGCTTTCTGCTTGATTTATTTTTGTTGATCAATGCTGTCTAAATGAAATAATATTTTAATTAGCAATCAGTGGGCTGAAAACTGTCAAATCATGAGCACTGAAACAAGAAAGTTCTATGGCTAGAGGGATAAAAGATCCACTGTAGTTCGAGAAAATATTCAAATGTTTGTGGAATATTTAGCAAAATGTAACAACATTTGCAGGTATGCAAAGCATGAGCACGGGTTCCCTGGTGGTCCAGTGGTTAGGATTATGTGCTTTCGACTCTGTGACATGGGTTTGATTCCAAATCAGGGAACCAAGAGGTCACACCACCCTGAAACCAAGCAGGGTTGGACCTGGGTAGTACTTAAATAAGAGACCACCAGGAGCTGTATACTGTGGCTCACAGGAGAAAGAACTGGCAACCCACTCCAGTATCTCTGCCATGAATACCAAGAGGGTCAGCATGACCATGGACATCATTTTTAGAGAGAATTTTACATTTTCTTAACCTTAAACCCTTGAGTCTGCTTTTGCCATGGCAGGTACTATCTTCGACTACAAGTCAGCTTGTAGCCTGAAGGGTTATTCTACTGGGGATAACTCTACTTAGTTCTGTTATCAAGTGAGATTCTAATTAGAGATGATTTCCATTAATTATTGATTAGCATCTAAGGCTTGCAGTCAGTTGGCTTCAGTGCAGTCATCTCCCATGATGTTCTCTTGGTTGGTGCAATTAGACAGTTTTGACATCACCAATATTCAGGACAGCCAAACGTCAGAGGGAGAGGACACATTTTGTCCATATTTCCTACTGTCACCACAACTATAAGTTAGTCTAATCTTAAAAAGCATTACAAAGGGTCTATACATTATACTAGCTTTTTTTATCTGCTTTAAATCATGATTGAGATATTCAGAATTGTTTGTGCTTCTCATTTATGCTAATGCCATGTTCAGTATGCTAACTTGAACCTCAGACAGCTTGATAAGAATGGAAGAGGAGATCTAATTGCATAATTAAGCTTGGGGTATTGTTTTTTTACACCACAAGATACCGATAACCAGGCTGTAATCCTAATTATCAAATCAAGGCAGATACTTAGCATGCAAGAAATGCTTATTTGCTTAAGAATACTGCAGAAACACTGTTGAGTGTCTCAGTAATGATTCACTTGAGAATCAAATGGCTTGTAAAATGTAATGGTAGTTTTCATGCTCTTTAAAGTGCCATTTACCTCACAATAAGTGCTCTTCATAGTGGGAAAAACTCAAGATTGTGTGTTAAGATTATCTATATTTTTTAATTACATTAGTAACAGCTAAAAACATCAAAAGTTTTTAGTCTGTTTACAAACATAGTCTAGCCTGCCTACTGGAAGTTTCATGATTACTAACAGAGCTGAGCCGCGCAGCGAGGACACTGATTGATCGCAGGTTTCAGTACTCAGCATTCAAAAGTTAACCAATAACTGACCTGTTTAGGTGGTTCCAATATTCCACGCTCTGCACAGATTGGTTTGTTGAGGGTTAACTCTTTTTTTTTGCTCACTATACAGAGCTGTAGCTGTGGGTCTGGAAGGGGGCAGTTGGTGACACATGTAAAGACAGATTTTACTTTATTGAATTCTCAGTGAAATATGCATGTATTTCAAAAATTCAAAAAGTATATGCTTTTAGGAGATCTTTACTGTTATGTGGTCCAAATTGTGCTGAATTAAGTGGTCATTTAAGAATAACTTTTAAAAAATGGGATTTTAGGAGACTAAGTTCATTGAAAGTAAGCTACAAAAATGTTCTAAAACTTTATAAACACTTCCTACTCCTATTTATCAAGATCATTCTGCCTTTTCTCACTAGCATGGTATCTCAAACTGATCACCAACTCCATTGACCTGAATGGAAAGGGGGACTGAAACTCTGTAACCCAGTAATACGATAAAGCTTAGACAATCTATGCATTAATTCATATACACTTAGGGCCTCATTCAAATGCGATTTGGCCAATTGAATAGAGTTCTAAATAAGCACATAGCATTTTTTTTTAAATAAGTTTTTAGTTAATAAAAACCTTGCTTTTGGATAGATGCTTACTAACTAAATGTGCTTATTTAGAGCCCTATTCAATTGACCAAATTGCAATTGAATGAGGGCCCTAGTCCAGTGGCGGCTGCTGACTTTTCAAGTTGGAGGGGCGACAGGGCGAAACATAGCCACTCCCCCTTTTTCAAACCACACCCATTTTTATAACTCCTCCCCCTGGCATCATAATGACCTTTATAAGCCCCGCCCAATGACCTTATGCTTGTAAAGCCCATTGAAATACATGATCTGCAATGCAGAAATGTCAAGAAGTAAAGTAACAATGTGTTAAATTCATTGGTATACAATATAGATTGAAAAAACTCATGTGACAAGACTACAGCAATATCATAATTGCACCTATACGTATTAACAGAAAAATTAAAGGAGTGACACCTACCATTAGTCGGCTCTTCTTCTCAGGGTATTCACGTTCATTAAGTTGACCAATGAGTAGAAACAAATCTGCAGCCACATAGGGTTTGCACCTGGGGTTGAAAGAAAACAAGCAAATCAATCATACCATTCAAGAACAAAACCATACTTAAAAAACATTAAACGACCAAGTGGAACCATATAGGCCCCAAACATACCTTAGAAGACCAAGTGTGACTATATAGGCCCCAAACATACCTTAGAAGACCAAGTGTGACTATATAGGCCCCAAACATACCTTAGAAGACCAAGTGTGACTATATAGGCCCCAAACATACCTTAGAAGACCAAGTGTGACTATATAGGCCCCAAACATACCTTAGAAGACCAAGTGTGACTATATAAGCCCCAAACATACCTTAGAAGACCAAGTGTGACCATAGGCCCCAAACATACCTTAGAAGACCAAGTGTGACCATATAGGCCTCAAACATACCTTAGAAGACCAAGTGTGACCATAGGCCCCAAACATACCTTAGAAGACCAAGTGTGACCATATAGGCCTCAAACATACCTTAGAAGACCAATCAGCACTGCATAGGCCCAAACCAGTGGAACTTGGGATTCAAGAAAACAACAACATTTAACTTCTGTTTAGACAACTCAATAATCAATGTCAAACAAACACGTTGAATTAGCATATGGATAACCATATGAGCAGTAATGCCACGCCAAGGCTTCAACAATTGTTACTGACCATTCACACACCTTTCATAGCTCCTTCAATATGCACACCCACACACCATTCATACTTTACTTACCACTAGTTATTTTTGGTAGTGAGGTGGTGCCATTTCTGAGAACTTTACGTACCCTTGAAGGTGCCTCCAATTCCTTCAAACCAATGCATTTAACCGCTACAGGGCCATGGTGCTTTTTAATTACTTTTTTGATCCTCTTCAATGTGGAGAAGCATCTTTCTGGTTCTTTAGTAGTCTTCGTTGTTGTAAGCAGGATTCCTTATAGCTTCACTCACTCTGTTAAATTATGTAGATTAAATTGATGCTAAAGTTGCTGCAGAGCAACAGCACTTGTACAGACATGGAATTCTTGCTTCCTGTACACAAGTGACAGCTACCCTTGGAAGTGCCTCCAATTCCTTCAAACCACGCCAAGGCTTCAACAATTGTTACTGACCATGCACACACCTTTCATAGCTCCTTCCATATGCACACCCACACACCGTTCATACTTTACTTACCACTAGTTATGTTTGGTAGTGTGAGGTGGTGCTGCTTAACGCAGTTTATCTTTGCACACCTTGGGGGTATGCATTCTTCTTTGCTTCAATCACTTGTATTTTAATTTTGCACGGCGATCTTTCAAAGAAGAAAACTTCTCAATGGTTTTTTCATTGAAGTCTGGGATCTCGGAAATCAGTTGCTTTTCCATTGAGAGCATCGCCAATGCATTCAACCGCTCCAGGGACATGGTGCTTCTTAAAAAGGTTTTTATCCTCTTCAATGTTGAGAAGCATCTTTCTGATTCTGCAGTAGTCATTGGTGTTGTAATCAGGATTCTTAATAATTTTACTGTCTCTGTGAAATCATTCTGCAGATTAAATCGATGGAAAAGTTTGTGCAGAGCAACAGCACTTGTACAAGTATGAAACTCTGTCTTCCCATACAGAAGTGACAGCTCAGTGCGTAATTGTTCCTTCTTCAGTATTGGATATGCTTGCACGGTGTCTTCCAGAGCTTGGGTTGGAAAGCAAGTGTCATGGGTTTTATACAAGTCACTTTGAACAAGTTTGGCACTGACTAGGTGATTTGAAAATGAAAAACGTTCTTTTGCATTAACCACCACTATGTCACATACCTCTCTTGAAAGTTGTCTCAAGGTTGAGATCTCCGCACTCCGTCTGTTGACTGTTAGATCGCTCGGCAAACTTGCTTCTATCTCTTCCACAGAATTACGGATTTTCTGGATGCTGGCGACAAAGTCTTCTGTGACTTTTTTGATATAAACAGTATCCGTGTCTCGCTTCTGAAGCTGACTATAGAGGATGTCAACATGTGGCATTATTCAATGAAATAATTTAAGGAAGTAAAGGAACTCCCTGTCTTCCAGCATTCCAATGAAACCTGCGGCTTCCCGTATAGATGTTGGATCAAAGTTTAGACATGCTTCAATTGTCTGGAAACACTCAAGTAGCGCATCTCTGTTCTCGTAGATCACGTTCACGGTCCTAACGTTGAAGTTCCATCGTGTTGGTGCACCTCTTGGAAGTCTTCTACCAACTACCTCATCCAGAACTCCAGTCCTTTTTGGAGAGCGTGAAAAAAAAGACGGTATGCCGCCTATGTTGGAAAAAAAAACTCGAACTCTTCCAATCCTTGAAACTGCTTTCTCCATTATTAGGTTCAGTTGGTGAGCATAGCAATGGACGTAGTGTGCGTTCGGGTACACGTCTTTTATTTTTCTTTGAACTCCTCCTTGATCTCCACGCATCACACTGGCACCATCGTAGCTTTGAGCTATGAGTTTCTTCTTGTCCTCTGGCTCTGGGAGAACAGTATTCAGTGTTTCCAGCACAACAGCAGCAATCGAGTCTGCATCCGTTGATTTCATTTCCGTGAAGCCATCAAATCTTTCCACCACTTGATGCTTCTTGTCAATGTAGCGATAGACTACAACGCACTGTGTCCTAGCGGAAATATCGGTTGTTTCATCCGCTTGGATTGCCACAAACTGGGCTTCTTTAAGCTCTTGGTGAATCACTTCCTTTATAACTTCATGCATGCAGTCCAGTAGCTCATTCTGCACGGTTTTGGAAGTGCACTTAAACACAGTTGCAGTCTTCAAATGCTGTTCCATTGCACTATCGATACTGCCAACCAAATCCACCAGGCCTCTAAACACTCCTGGATTTAGCGATGTTTCACTCTCGTCGTGTCCTCTTAATGCCAGTTCAAAAGCGCCACAAAAGCGAACACAATCAATTATCTTCGAAAGGATGTACCGGTTCTTAGCCACTTCTTCGTTGTGTTTTTGAATGCTGACTTGGTATCCTTGGTCCAGTTGAACAGCAATGTTCGCCTGTCCAAGCATCTCAAACTTGATCCTGTTATCCAAGTGAGCTTTAGAACTTTTGTGTTTTGCCAATTTGTCAGCTAGATGTTTGACGTCAGTCACTCCAGTTTTGGTCCAAGCAGCGTCACCACCAAATAGGATGCATGGGAAACAATATAAGGTCTTCCTAGAAACGCTTCCAGAAAGCCAGTCGTTCTTCTTGTACCATTCAGTATTGAAATTACGGACATATTGCTTCCCTCTATCTCTTGCGATTTGCTGCAGATTTATCTCTGGTTGGTCAGCTCCTAACCGTTTTACTTCCACCTTCTCCTCATAGGTTAGGGTGGCGAAAGGCTTCACAAGTAGAGAGTCAATAGTATTCATTTCTGATATTGATACCAATAAAAGAAAGAGATCACGGTATATTAATTTATATTATGTCACAAAATTACTTTAAAATAACAGTGTGTTGATTTCATTGGTATACATTACAGATTGCAAACCCTCATGTGACAAGACTACATCAACATCAAATTTGCACCTATACACATGGACAGAAAATTAAAGGCAATGATACTCACCAACAGTTGACTCTCCTTCTCGGGGTATTCACGTCCAGTAAGTCAACCAACGAGTCCAAACAAATCTGCTTTCACAGATAGTTTGCACCTGGGGGGTGATAGAAAACAAAAAAAAAAACAGATATATATAGAAATCTCAAGACCCAAACCGTAACTTTTAAAACCTTAAAAGTCCAAGAGTGACCATATACTCACCAACAGTTGACTCTCCTTCTCGGGGTATTCACGTCCAGTAAGTCAACCAACGAGTCCAAAGAAATCTGATTCCACAGATAGTTTGCACCTGGGAAGTTATAGAAAAAAAAAACATTAGAACGTTTAAGACCCAAACCGTTACGTTTAAAACCTTAAAAGAGCAAGTGTGACCATATAGGCCCCAACCGCACCTTAAAAACCTTAAATAACAAATTGGGACCATATAGGCCCCAACCGCACCTTAAAAACCTTAAATAACAAATTGGGACCATATAGGCCTCAACCGCACCTTAAAAACCTTAAATAACAAATTGGGACCATATAGGCCCCAACCGCACCTTAAAAACCTTAAATAACAAATTGGGACCATATAGGCCCCAACCGCACCTTAAAAACCTTAAAAACCAATTTGGGACCATATAGGCCCCAACCGCACCTTAAAAACCTTAAATAACAAATTGGGACCATATAGGCCCCAACCGCACCTTAAAAACCTTAAATAACCAATTTTGACCATATAGGCCCCAACCGCACCTTAAAAACCTTAAATAACAAATTGGGACCATATAGGCCCCAACCGCACCTTAAAAACCTTAAATAACCAATTTTGACCATATAGGCCCCAACCGCACCTTAAAAACCTTAAATAACCAATTTTGACCATATAGGCCCCAACCGCACCTTAAAAACTTTAAATAACAAATTGGGACCATATAGGCCCCAACCGCACCTTAAAAACCTTAAATAACATATAGGCCCAAAAAATAAAATAAAAAAAATAATATATAAATATATATATATATATATATATATATATATATATATATATATATATATATTGATATATATATATATATATATATATATATATATATATATATAAAAAT
This sequence comes from Discoglossus pictus, assembly GCA_027410445.1. NCBI lineage: Eukaryota > Metazoa > Chordata > Amphibia > Anura > Alytidae > Discoglossus > Discoglossus pictus. Next base: position 52,407,186 of record CM050167.1, read on the forward strand.
TTATATCAATATATCACAATAAATAAATATAAATATATATATATATATATATATATATATATATATATATATATAAAAATTGATATCAATATATCACAATAAATAAATATATATATATATATATATATATCTCAAATTGATATATATATATATATATATATATATATTTATTTATTGTGATATATTGATATCAATTTTTATATATATATATATATATATATATATATATCCAAATATATATATATATAAGCATAAAAAATACACATAAATATACATAAACATATACATACAACAATATATATTAATTGATATTTATTATTTGATTAATTGATGTTCTTTATTACTTGTTATATTATATTGTTCATGCATTTCTATTACACATTATTTGTTATACATATTACAGTGCTATTTTTTGGCTATACATGTTACAGGATATTATCCTGTAACATGTATATCACATAAAATAGCCCTGTAATATGTATAATACATGCAGGGTCAAACAAGTTCACACTAACCTTTTTTACCCTGACAGGCTTCCATACCTGCTTGCTGATTTGCTAATTTTTTAAAGACTCTCATTGGTTGAAATCGATGTCAATCAAAAATTTCAGCCAATCAGAGTCCTTCAAAAATTAGTATGTATAGCAGACCGTGGGAAAAAAAACCTTGTAGGAGGAGCTCTTTTAGTGTGTTGTTTTTTTTTTTTAGAGCGTCGTTTTTTTTTTGTGGAGGCCTCTTTCAATGGGCCAGAATGGATGGATGGACAATGGCTTCAATCAAGATTGGATTATTTTGACCATTGGCTTCAATCAACATTGGATTTTTTTATTTTGACCATTGGCTTCAATCAACATGGATTATTTTATTTGACCATTGGCTTCAATCAACATTGGATTATTTTATTTTGACCATTGGCTTCAATCAACATGGATTATTTTATTTGACCATTGGCTTCAATCAACATTGGATTATTGATTTTTCATGACTATATCCAGAGGACAGAAGGCCAACGCTTGAGGGGTCAATTTTACAGGTAAGTATGTGCTGTTGTTTATTTTATTTTTTATTAATGTTTGTTTAAAGCTGTTTATTTTTGTATAAAATGTGTTGTGTTACTAACTGTACTAACAATGTGTTTGCTTAGCTTACTGTTTAATTGTAATAATAATGTTTTTACTGTATTTTTTTTTCCCTTCCCTTATTTTTATTTTATCTTTAGAAGTGACAGGCACATATACATGCCTGTTACTTCTAAAAATGGAATAAAAATAGGTAGTTGGTTCATCCAGGGTGGGGTCGGTCACGGTCAGGCGCCCATCGGTCGCCCATAGGCCACGATCAGGGGTGGCACAGGCCTCATGGGGGTGAACATCCACCCCCATGTGGCCTGGTCAACCCCGCTCACTGCCCGAATACCCGGGGTAGCATAGGCCGCATCAGGGTGGTGCCGGTGGTGATCGGGCTTCGGGGGTGGCATAGGGCGGCAACATGGAGGTCATCAGGGGTGGCACAGGCCTCATCAAGGGGGTGATCCGATCACCCCCATGTGGGCCTGTGCCACCCCGCTCACCACCCGACTACCCCGATCCCGTGATCGGGGTAATCCGGCGGTGGCATGATGGCATAGCTAGGCTAGCATAGGGCAGGCCTGATCGGGGGTGGCACAGGCCACATGGGGGTGATGGATGGGGTCGTCGGTGGTAGTTGGTGGGTGGCTGGGTAGGTGGCACTGGCAGGCCAGGCAGGCATAGTGGGGGACTGGGGGTAACTGGTCACCCCTAACTTTTATTAGGGGCTACTAGGGGTTTTGGTTTGGCCAGGGGCAGGGGCAGGGCAGGTGCCAGGCAGAGGCAGGTAGACTTACTGTGTTAGGCAGGCAGAGCAGATGAGTAGATTCAGCCAGGGAGGTCTCTCAGTCTCAGCGTGACCAGGGTCAGGAAACAGAAAGGGGGAAGGGACAGGGAACTGGTGGTTTTATTGACTGTATCAGTCAATCAAAATGATAACTCGAGGCCCTATTTGCTGGCGGGCGCTCAGGGCTAACGGTCTGGGTGGGTTTATATTGATCACTTAGTAACTGGACAGCCTTCCATCATTGATTGGTCAATGATGGAAGACTGTCAGTTATTAATTGATACATTTATGACCGCCCATGCATATCGTCAATGTGATGGTGGGCGGCATGCATTAACGGTCAGGGGGCCAGGCCAGGACTCATTGAAGAGAGAGAAGACTCTAAGGTTAGTGTACACAGTGTATAACTATTGTAATTTGATCACACAGGGTGCAGGCAGGGGGCTATAGATACACAGCATTAGTTAATGTAGCGCAAGGGTTATTTTAAAGTGACAGTGTCCCTTTACTAACTTTACTTCATTTTTAATACTATTTAGACTTGAAATGATGATGTACACCTTATATTTATTTGTTTTTGGGTTATACTAATACATTGTTGTGTTTTTTTTATTGCAGGGTGAAGAAAATATTTGGGGGGGCGTTTGCCCTGACGCCGCAATGGACCGGCCGCCCCTGCCCTAGTCCCTCTAAAGACATAGAGCCTCATTCAATTGCAAGCATGCAATTGCCTCCAAACTGAACTTTTGGCTGTGGATCACATTTTTTCAGAACATTTAGATGTATTCAATTGTCTCTAACTCACAACTAAAGTCTCACAGCCTCCACACAGATTTCAGGGGCATATGATCTGACAATATTTAAGCAAGTGTGTAATTTACTTCTTAAACACTTGCAATACCTCTTAGAGCCAATAGTAAACAAGACCGTCATCATGACATCAGTAAAACATGGAGTTTATACTACAATTAATTAGTGTTTAGAAGTATAATTTGTGATCGGACTCGCAATCCAACAATGCAAAAATCAATAAAAATCATCAAAGCAACTTTTTTAATGATATGTATTAACTCCTTGATTCCCAAGATCTATATAACACAGAGATACAGTAAAATCTCAGTTATCCGGAACTCTCAAGCAACCGGTGCCTACCTTCATTCCGCACTATCCGAAAACTTTCATCTAACTCGCACTTGAAGCAACAGGACGTGGCCCTAAAGCACAGGATATTCAAGCAACCTGCAGCCTGGAAGTGCACAAGTGTATCCTGATCCTGTAGGAGCCCATCGGAAGCCCCTGCCTGGAAGTTCCTGTCTGCAGCATCTAACTGTGAGTGTTTATGTAATGTATGTAATGTCTAATAAAATGCTTTGTTAAAATGAACTTTTTCTCTGTGTTTTTTTTAGCTTTTAATTAATGTATTTAATTAGCAGTAGCAATTATGGTTTATGTGTATGGTTTTGTGTGGTGTATAGGGTTAATTAAGCCTAGTTTTAGAGTGACTCTCAAGCAACCAGAAACTACAGTTATCCAGCATATGGCAATCCCCATGGGTCCTGGATAATGTAAAGTCTCATGTAAAAAATAATATTTTTGTATTGCAGATTTGCGAGCTTTAGACCATTGTGCAATTCGTTCTAATGCCTTTCATTGCTTTCCCAGCATTTTAAACTACAGTAGTGTGTGTTTATTTGCTGCTGCAGTTATACGAACAGGTGTTTTACCCTCTTGCGAGTCCTATCTAGTCCTCATAGAATTTTTTTATGCATTTGCCATTTACGGGTCTTAAGGCAATTGCGGGCTTGTTGAATTTTTGTCATTGAATATGGATTTCGCGTCTTGAGCACTGGTAATATTTACGGGCTTGAAAAATCAAAGGAGGAGATAGGATGGAGTTACGATTTTGACAACCCACAGTGCTTTTGAGCCCGTAACTCGCAATTGGAATGCGAGTTGCTGAATGTAGCCAATTGAAATCTGTAACATTTACGGGCTACTTTCAAGTAATTGTGATTTGGCCAATTGAATGAGGCTCATTATCAAGGAAAACATAAGCATCTAATACTTGCAAGAGTGGACTCAATTTTCCTTCCCTGAATCCCCAATTTTTTAATAACCCGGGGTGGGGGGACATTGTTTAGTCCCTTTACACTTAGCAGCATTTTCCATTCAGAGCAAAGATTAAACACCAGTGAACTCACTAGAGAGAACTTAGCATGTTTTTCTAGCAAGAAAGAAAGCTGTATGTGTGAGATAGAAACCATCTCTGCCTGCTGAGTCCAAAAGCCAACACTTTCAGAGGTGAAAATTACAGGAAGCTATTTTGAAGGTCGTTTCCGATGGGTGCTTTCATTTCTCTTTTTGTTCACGCTGTACCATACCTCCAGGGACCAAGCAAACTGTGATCGAGCTCACAAAACTTAGACTATCTTATTCCCACATTTGATGCTCCCTGGTGTGAAGGCTTAAACAAGGCAATGAATGCTGTATACATTTATACAGGCCATCATTTTATAGTCTGCTGCAGGGGAAAGTGGATTAATCTAAAACCATACAAGGTGCTACACCATCCGTATGAGAACTATGGTGCACCAGAAACCATAAACTTAGCAATAAAGAGCAGAAAATGAAGAATTCCAACTATTGAAATATTGTCATTTAGGAAGCAAATGGTGTTTGTGTACTGTGTCATGGTTAAATCTCAAAACGGCCTTTTTTCTAGTTGTTCGGATAATGGATAATAATGTTCTTTATTGTTGTCTGGACATTAGCTTAATGGGGAATGAAATAAACAAGGGTATTTTCAGCGTGTGCATAGGAAAAATAAACTATTTCGTAGAAAAACAGCTATATGTCCTCAAGCAGGGCTTTGTGGTGTAATTATACAGGGTTTTTATCATAAATTGCATTCCTATTTGCTATGGCCTTTGGGCTGAAAAATTCCAAAAACCTGGTACATTTTGAGAAATCATATAATCAGGTTTATTAAAGTAAATGGGAATAGGATGTGGAGTATATTTGTCAAAGTGGTGATAAGTGGAGCCAAAGCACTACTGTAGTCCTATATTTAAAGGTATATGGATTATGAATGCATCTAATAGAGGAGAATCAGTAGAGTATGACATTTTTTTTGCATGAACAATTACTAAAATAAACATTATTAAACTCATCCTAAAGTTTGCTAAATCTCTTGAGTTGGCTAGCAGTTTAGTTTGAGAGTTAACGCCCCTGAAAATCCCTGCTAAAATTAGCATATAATTAATTTTGGCCAATCAGAGGAAGGTACAACAGTCTCTGCAGCAAAGCATCATGGAATTTGTAGGTTTAGTTCACAAAACCACACCTCTTTCTCTCCTCCCTTAAATTAGTGTTTTGTGTTTTTCAGGTGTGTCTCACTATCCGTGACCTCATGTACCACAACACACCATGCTGATCCATTCGGTATTCATGGCAGAGATACTGGAGTAGTTTGACAGTTCCTTCTCCAGTGGGCCACAGCATACAACTCCTGGTATTCCTACGTAGTCTCCCACCCAAGTACTGACCAGGCCCAACCCTGCATGGGTTCAGGGTGGTGTGACCTCTTGGTCCCCTGACTGGAATCAAACCCAGGTTGCAGCGGTGAAAGCACAGAATCCTAACCACTGGACCACCAGGAAACCATGGATTGAAGGGTTAAAAAGTGTACTTGAATGCAGTGTTTCTATTGGTTAGTACAGGGTGCCTATGTAAGCAGCTCTGGGGGTATAGGAACCAAATTGTAAAAAATAAAATATATCAGTATGTGTATAAATGTAATGTGTGTGTCTGATATAAGCAGAATGTGCTAGATAACATAAAGGTAAAAACAGGGAAACTTAGATTTTTTTTTTAAGAACTATACCTAAAAATCCAGAACATTTTTCAAAATTTCAAAAAAGTAACAATCATACAGTCTCTAATGTTTTATCTTATATATGAAAACACGCTGTTGACTATACCATTCTGGTTTCTGCTGATCAACCTCCTGGGGTGGGAGTAGACTAAACAGTTTATGAGACAATCTATAGCTTCGAAATTTATTGTAAGATCTATTCATTATTATCTATTCATTATTTACATATAGGTTTTTAATGTGATTATGGGCTGGCTGAGTGGTTTGATCGAAAAGTTAAAAGTATAAGGGCCTAATTCAAATGCGATTTGGCCAATTGAATAGGGCTCCTTATAAGCACAGAGCATATTTTTTTACATAAGTTTTTGGTTAGTGAAGACCTTGCTTTTGGATAGAAGTTCACTAACTAAAAACTTCTGTAAATAAAATATGCTCTGTGCTTATATAGAGCCTTATTCAATTAGCCAAATCGCAATTGAATGAGGCCCTAAATGTTTTTGCCCATTATTTAATTGAGTTATTCAATTGTAGAATATTAATAACAGTGATCTTTTTTAAATATCCTATTTTTCGGTAGTACCCTGTTTATGAAAAAGAATTTAATGTTATCCCCGATTGATATATAGATACTAGCGACTTGCCCGTCCAAAAAATGACGGTCAATAAAATTTGAAGCCATGGCAATGCTGTTTGCCACACAATTTGAAGATGTTTGTACTGTGAGGACCTTCGGCGCTCACTGCAAGCCTCTCCTCTGGTGTACTTTTGCTCCTCTGAGCAGCCTCTGCGCTCCTCACAAAGACAGATACATATGTCTATATTTTTGTAAATGATAATCAATTAATTAGTTACTTAAGCATCATCCCTATGACCCGCGGGACTTCAGATGAACAGAAATCTCAATTATATAATTCACAGTGCGAGACCCATAGCAGTTTGAAAAAATCGCCTGCAAAATTTACGGCCCGTAACACTTTGATTTTTTTCTTCAAAGTCCCGCAGGTCCTAATTTTTTTTTCTAATTTTCCTTTCCAGAGGTTAAAAGAATGCGAAGTTAACGGCTGAACAGCGCACATCGAAAAACACACACAAAAAAAAAACATACAAAAAACTTCACACACAGCACGGGGGGACAGCCAGGATATCTAGGAGTGAGGTTGCACGCAAATTTAAGTTGAATTTGCCAATTTTCGGAACTCGAAAATCGTCTAAGCGAGAAAAAAAATGGAGGACGAAAAAAACTAAAATAAGGCTACACGACCAATAATGCAAAATACCGCCAGGCACATAAGACTTTTACCCGGGAACATACAAGGTACAAAATATACGCTAACACATACACAATCGCCACCATTTTACAACACTAACTTGCAACTAATAACATGACCCTGGCAAGATCCATTGGGCTTTAGAATAAATAAACACACTGAAACAGCGTTTCTTGGGAAAAATACGGGCCACAACTTTATTAAAGCAACCATAAACCAATAACCAATTAACATAATTAACATTTTTACATCACAGCTCAAATAACATGCCGGAGGAGGAGCCCAACCCGGTCAGTAACCTAACGCCCTGGGCCCGCGCCCAGAGCCTCCCAGTGGTTTACTAAGCTTGCCCATGAGGCAGGGCAACGCCCACTTAAGCACGTGGGCCGGGTGCCTCACCTCCCGCCACAGAGCAGGCGATGGATGCCTCCTGAGGCTGTGATCCCCACTCTTGCTCTCTTAATAAAGCCAAGGTCCGCCTAGCCCCATCCTTAAGCTCCAGGATAAACAGCTCTAATCCTATCTACGTTAGATGGACCTTATCTAGGCGAAAGAAGTCATCGGCGTCTACACCTTCAAATTCTTGGTGTCTAATGGTAATGAAACCCAAATTCCGTACAAAACTAGCCATCTGTTTGTTTATCTTTTGCCTTGCTCTATCCACCGAAACCGGATCCCTTGCGTTCCGCCAAGATCTCCTTTTGATCATTTCGGACCACACTATGAACAAGCCTGGGAACCGTTCTAACCAACACTTCACCTCCCTCTTCATATCTTTCAACATTTTCCTCATAGGTATTACTCACAAATTGTTGCCCCCAGGGTGTATAATTAAAATGTGTGGGCTACCAGGATGCTGAGCGTTGCTCTCCAACAAGCCATTCACATGTGTCCATCTCATGCCGCGGAACCCGAACCATCTTACTTGCATGCTTGTCTCCAGAAAGCCCAGTTGGACCTTGTCGCCAGTGACTGCGGCTAACTGGTGAGCCCAATACATGTAGGAATGGCCGACGATCCACAGCTGTTTAGTTTCTGCAACACATAAAACAAATTCCAATTAGACAACCCTTTCTGGCAGTATGTATGACCTAAAACTATGCGACTCCCATCTCCCAATCCTTTAAACCATACTCTCTGGGAGACCTAGCCTTACCGCCTCCGTAGGGGCTCCTATCCGAAATGAATGTGTGCGGAAGTCCGCCAGGTCCAAGCCTAACTGCCGTAAGGACTTCTTCAGCATCCTTTCGAATTGAAACTGTGACTAGGCCTGGCCATTGGCATGCAATAGCAGTGTGCCTGGCCCCGTTGGCCTTTTTTCCAAGTACAACCTCACACTTGCCTGGGGGCAACACTCCATTCCAGTTTTGTATATGACCACTTCCCTTCCTTTTCCAGCCTGATCCGTTTTTGACCTCCTCAGCCATACCAACAATCTGTCACCCTCCAGACAGATGTCCTCTGCCAGCAGCCCCCCCGAACCGTGACTGTTTTCCGAGACCAGTTCCCCAATCCTGAAAGCACCAAAGAATGAAAAGGCCGTACGGAAAAGCAGGGATTCTAAGGAGTCCCTGCATAGCACACCCAATGCCTCCCCCAGGCGTTGCAACAGAGAGAAAGTGATCGGGCACCTCCTGTCCGTCCGGTGCTTCCCTTTGAACATGCCCTTTACCACCCAGCAAACCACAAACTCCTTTGTTAAGTCCTTCCGTCCTGCCAACCTGAACATAAATGCTAGGGCCGTCAACTGCCGAACCACCGTTGCCCTGGAAGCACCTCTCTCTGAGCTCTGAAGCAAAAACCATTGCAGAATTCCTATGGCTTTCGCTTCTGAACCCTCGCCACCGGCCTCCTCAACCATATCACTCCACATGTTCCACACCTTCCTGTAGGCCACCCACGTCTTTGGCGATACAGACTCTCTGATGTAACCAGCTACCGTACCCCGCCTGGGTTCCCACGAAAGGGCGGCACTGCCCGCATTGGTGTCATTATGTTCAGCCAATAGGCCACTGCCTTATCGCTCCATGCCATCTCCGGCCGGGAGGACATGTATTGCCGGAATTCCTCGTCATATTGCCACCATGCCATTCCACCATACGTCCGATATGCGTTCCTGATTTCCTCCATATACATAAACAGCCCAGAGCACTGTTCCGGGTGTCTTTCTACCATGACACAAGCCATGATGGCAAATGCCTGTAACCAGTTGTTGAACATTCTTGGCACCTGTCTGAAAGTGGGCCTGCGGTCCTCTCCTCTCACGGCCAAACCCACCACCCATGCCCCGACCTCCGCATCGGAGACGGCAATGTTATGGGCTTCTATAAGGGATTTCAGGGACGACAAGAATTGAGATTCCCTGGGAGAGGCTCCATGTACTGCCACCCCCGTCTCCCTGAAATTTGCCAGCTTCTCACCTGATTCTCCTAGCCCCGGGTCGGCTGCCATCCTGGGGGCAATCTGCCGGTCTGGACAAGCGGGCGTCCCTGCACATCTCGACCGCTGTGGGCTCCTTTCACCCCCTCTTGCGCAAGCACAGCTGCAGCTGCAGCCGCAAGACCGTCTGCTCCGAGACCTGGATCTCCCTCTGGCTCTGGGGAAGCATGAAGAACAATCACTAGCTCTCCTGCTTCTATCCCTCGTTAGGGAACGCGCGGTCCGCTCCCCCCCAAAGGAGTACTCTGACTCGGTGGCTACGCTAGGGCGTAAGGATTCCCTTCAGCTCGGCGGCCTATGGCGGTCGATGCTATCCCTTCCCCCGGTCCTGCCACTAAGTCACTATGGGCATCCCTGTATCCGTAATGATGTCAGGGATGGGTGAGTTGCGCTATGGCCTAGCTCTCCTGTCAGGGGATTTCTGTCTCCTGGCTGGTGTCGAGGTGAAAATCAAGGGACTGTACCTGTTCGTTGACTTCCGGACCCTGGTGGGGCGCGTCTGCCGTGCCACCTTGGCCGCTACCGGAACCTCGTCGATGACCACCATGCTGTCTCCTCGATCACCTGATCCCTTCTTCCTCTGGTCGTCTCTTTTTTCTTCTCGGCCTCTCCCTTGGCGTTGTGTCGTCCCTGCGAAACACCTGCAGCGCTGGCAGTGGGTGCGGCATTGGGGACCGCAGGGTCCAACCGGTGAGAACCTGTAGGAGCTTTTTTAGAGCTCCTTGTACATTTGCTGTTCCCCCTGTAGCCTCGAGGCTGATTAGGGGTGTCTGCTGTGGGCCAGGGGACAAGATGCTGGGTGGTGGCCGGATGTCTAGGCCCTCGCCCGCGCTTCCCGCTGGCACCACGCTCTCTGCGGTGGGGGGGATAAGCTCCTGACTCTCCAGGACCATATCCGTGCCCTCCACGCTGCTCCTAGCACTATGGCTCAGTTCAGAGGTAGCACGCTGCTCCGCCAGTCTATCTATGCTATGAGGCCTGTCCACCTGGCCTAGGCTACCGGTCACTGCAGGCTGGGCTTGTGCCTCAGTGACGTCAGCCTCCCCCCTGGACAGCCTGAGTCCATTCTGTCCTGGACCCATCTAACCCTATGGCACAATGCCCGAGTTCTGCCCATGGTCAGTAATGCCTCTAACTCCCCAGGGTCCATATTAAGCTGCCACCCCACTTCTGACAAATGTGACACCCTCACCCAGGGACCTACAAAGCAGGTAACTATGCTATGGGTACTTATTGGGCTAATGATGAGTGCCTGGGGCCCTATTGCCAGGACCAAGTGAAGGGGGGGCTCTACTAGTGAGCTGAGTCAAGGAAACTATAAGGAATAGAGGGTAGCAGGGGTCGGGGGTCACTTTATTATCCTAGTGCCCCTTTTTTACTTGCCCTTATGCTTTTTTGCAGAGAGCGCAGTGTGCAGACCTCAGATCAGCTCAATGGCCAGCGGAGTGAGGAGGAAGCCTGCGAAACGGGCTTAAGTCCCTCCTCCTCCTCCCAGCCAATCAGCATCGCCCAGGCTCTGCTGGGTCACGCAGCGCTGCGTCAGTCCCGGCGTCCCTCGGCTGCCTGCGTGCCGGCCATTACCATTCTAAAATGGTGCTTTACACAACTAAACAAACAGTTTGGCCTCGCGCAAGCAGCCTATTTACACTGCACACTTGACACATTGCTGACACTTACTCAGATCAGCAACAGTCCAACTGTACATTATATGCTGCAGGAAAATCAAAAGAGATTGTTAGCTTTTCAGGATATTGATTGCTGGATATATTAAGTACAAATAGGAAAAGTATATTAACTTATTATTTAATTAATTAATTATTATAAAAAAAAATATATAAAAAATTTAAATAGCAGAGGAGAGGCTCGCAATCAGCTCCGAAGGCGCTGATTTTGAGCCACGCGATGAGCCCCGAAGGTGCACAGCGCTGGGCTCACAATGAATGCACAGGGTGCTCAGAGAACCAAAAGTACACAAGGGGAGAGGCTTGCCATGCGCTCAGCGCGGGACTTGCAATGAACACCAAAGGAGCTCAGGCGACCAAAACTACAACAGGGGAGAGGCTCGCAATGAGCGCAGAAGATAATCAGAGGACCAAAAGCCTTACATTGAGTGGCACACAGCGTTACCTGCCTTACAATTTTACAACCATAATTTTTTGATGGGAAATTTACTAGTATTTTATAATTCTGATCAATATAATAAATTGACTCATGTATGCAGGTTCATCATTAGTACACATGTAACAGCAAGTAACAACACCCCCCCCCCCCCCCCCCACCAACACCACCACCATCACCAGCATGTGTTTTTTGCCTTATACCAAGCTTCCTAAATACTTGTTTGGTTTATGAAACAATCTATGGCTTCTACATCTTACTTACATACAGGTTTTCCATTTGATCATGGGCAGGGTGAGTGGTTTGATCTAATCTTGGATATATCATTTACCTACAAATATAACAATGTTTTCTCATTATTCCAAAGGCTGTAAAATACAAAGGAGTGATATTTTGTTAATGATACATAGATGTTTTGCATTAATATACAGGCAGTCTCCGTGTTAAGGGGGTTCCTGAGAACGTTCTTAAGTTTAATGTAAGTCGGATCGATGAATAATAATAATAATAATAATAATAATAATAATAATAATACTATAATGACTCATATGTGGTAAGAATAATACAATGTAATAATAATTATACACCTGTGGTGTAATAATAAGTTACAGAAACTGTAGGTTGTTTGTAAGTCAGGTCGCAGGTAACGCGAGGACCACCTGTATATGTACTAGACATTTTGTGAATGACAAAATGTATTAATTTTTTTGTATTAGAATGTATTTCTAAAACAAGCTTTTTGCTAGTTTTAACATATGAAAATACACCTAAAAAGAGTTGGTATTATTTAGTACTGTTTATGTAAATCGTTTGGATTTTGTGCTATACACAGTTCACTTCTCATTTTTTGGTTACATTTAAACAATTACCTCTTGTGATCTCTTCCAATCACATATTATAATTGTCCTAATATGATTCGTCGTCACGCTGTGTTGCGTAGTGCGTACGACTTAGCGATGAGCGCCGCAGGCGCTTATCTCCCGGCGAGCCTCGCGCAGTGAGGCGAGCCGTTAAACTGTAGCACTTTGGCAAAGAGCGCCGTGAGCGCTCATTGCAGGCGAGCCTCGCGTAGCGAGGCGAGCTGTTATGTTAAACCATAGCACTTTGGCAATGAGCGCCGCAGGCGCTCATTGCAGGCGAGCCGTTAACCGTAGCACTTAGAAAAAAATACGAGATGAAAAAAATTACGAGATAAGCGGCGGAACCAAAACAATAAAAAAAACACTAAATACACACTAAAAAATAAAAAAAAAGGTCACTTACAGCATGGGGAACCAGGCAGGACGTCTGGGAGTGAGTTGGAACTCCAATTTACATCGATTTAGCCGAGTTACAAAGATCGAAAATCGGCTAAGCGAGAAAAAAATGGCCGCCGAAAAAAATGAAAACGAGGCTATACTACTACGAACTGCGTAAAACACAGCCACAGACGTATGTGCTCGAAAAAGAACGAGACAATGGATGCGGATTAACTGCACAATGAGTAAAAAGACAGTAGCGAGTACATTTTACGAAACGCAATTATAGATTTACGCATTAACACAGATTTAACGCCTTTGTCTCGCGCAACATCGGATTTCACGCCTAAAACAACGCATTTGATGAAATATAAGTTGAAAGTTAAAAAAATAAAAAGTAAAAAAAAAAAATGTGTATTTATTTTAAGAAAAAAAAAAAGGGACAAATGAGTCATTTTGTGTTGCAAACAAATTTCACAACATTTAATTTTTATTGACCGTCATTTTACCCTTTTACCATATTTACTGTTAAACCGTAGTACTTTAGCGGGCTTAGCGATGAGCGCCGCAGGCAATCAGCGCCCGGCGAGTCTCGCGCAGCGAGGCGAGCCGTTAAACCGTAGTACTTTGGCAATCAGAGCTGCAGAAAAAATGGCGGCCGAACAAAACGAAAATGAGGCTACAGCACTATAACCACGGAAAAAAATCCGCTAAAACGCATACCACACCTTACCCACCATTAAACGACGTACGGATAATCCGCTAAGACGCATACCACACATTACCCACCATTAAACGGCGTACGGATGATCCGCTAAGACGCATACCACACATTATCCGCCATTTTAGGATAATGCGCAAGTACACAGCTACGTTAACGGTTTCGGCTCGCGCACGCACACTATTACACTGCACACGTTCATCGCGCTTACACAGCACCTCCACACCACTAATGCTGCAGCAACATCAACACAGATTGCCAGCTCTTCAACACAATGCATAAAAATAGGTAAAGTATATTCATTTATTAATTTGAATTCTATATTTCAGTAGTACACACAAAACAACATTAGCTACCTTACAATTCCATTTGTATATTAATAACTAAACAACTTTCCAAACATACACATCTCATTGCCGTCATTTTTTGACGGGCAATACGCTAGTTATTTATATTTTTGCATCATTTTGGGACTATATATATGTGATCATTTTACATCTTTGTTAGGCTTGTTAAAGGGTTGGGAGTAAATTGAAACGTAGCCCTTTCTTACTCCTTTGTTTGTTGCCACTGCTATAAAAGTAATTGATGATTTTTTAAGAAGAGAGCGCAGCAGTGTGTTCGTGTTTATTGGATTGTGACCCAGCCGCGTCTGACTAAGCGCACCTTGCTGTGAGTGCAGTGCTTTTGTTTGGATTATATAGATCATAAATATCAAATCATACAAAATCAAATCTACATTATAATCCAAACATCATAAAAAAGGGAATTCATAACTAAGACAGTCTCAGAACTATGTATATGTATATATGTTATTAAACATGCCTAAGGAGTCTTCAAGGTGTTAAAGATCTCTTCATGGGGCCCCATACACCAGCATCACTTCTACTCTCCTGAAGAAGACCCTACAATGACCTTAGCAAGGCCCAGTTGGTATGTGCACATAAGGGTTTATACACAAGCCTATTAATATATAATGATTAGACACAGACAACTTCTTGGGAGGATAATTGGCCACAGCGTTTATTGGTAATCACAAACTGATGTAATAACCATAGCAATAATTAACATAACCACGTGAGGGGAGGAGCCTGGATAGACACAGTACGCCCTACGCCCTGAACCCTCGTCCAGGGCCTACCGTGTTGAAACATCTGTACCACCGTAGGGTAGGATCTCACCCATTTTACCACTGTCCCGGCGACTC